>CM077092.1:91079794-91573356 GCA_039513925.1 Platanthera zijinensis | reverse complement strand
GAGGGGAGGGGGGGGGGGGAGGGGGGGGGGGGGGGGGCGGGGGGGGGGGGGGCAGAGGGGGGGGGGGGCCCGGAGGTGGGGGGGGTGGGGGGGGGGGGGGCATTAGGGGGGGGGGGGGGAGCTAAGGGGGGGGAGGGGGGAGGGAGGGGGAGGGAAGGGGGGCGGGGGGGGGGGGGGGGGGGGGGGGGGGGGGGGGCTGGGGGGGGGGAGGGGGGGGGGGGGGGTGGGGGAATAGGGTTATTAAAAAATCTTTTTACTGAAAAGATAAATGGAAATAAATAAGTTAATCTAACCACAACACACTCATCAAGACAACAAAAAAGCACAACCAGACAATATTATAATTTTATTAGTGGTTCCCCAACTGGGTACAATCACTCTTCTACCACCCTTGGTAGGAATCCACTACAGGTTTTGATCAGGTGACTACCACCAATGAGCTTTTGATCAGGTGCCAAAAGCCAACCCCTAAGTCTTTTGGAAGGAGACTTGTGAACTAGAATAATTTTGAAGGGAATTAAAATCTGTACAGAGGTGGGGATGAGAGAGGGATTTTGTCTTCTCTTTCTCAAGGTACAGCTGAGAAGACTTTTGTGGATTCAAAGATGTTGACAAAGCTCCCCCTTAAATGTAGAAGGGTTCAGGCTTGGAAGCTTTACACAGGGTGAGTAGGTCTTCACTGGACTTGATCCAGGAGCTTTAGACAGATGGTACTTGAATGTCTTAGCATTGGTCCTGGAAGAGAAGAACAAGAAGACTCTTGATTTGTAAAAGTTATTCTTCTTGCTTCTTCTTCAGAGCACTGACAGAATGAGAAAACTGATGAATATCTGCTCCAGAATGTTTCTAGGATGTTAGTAGGAACAATTTTTTGTCTTTCTCTGAGTGTCTCTCTTTAAATCTTTCTTGGTAAAAGAAAACAAAAAACTACTCCTTCTCTGAATAGAGTATATGAATAATTCCATGACTTGAATTTCAAAAACATTCCTTTAATTATTCTACAAGAACGAGGAGAGGAAACAGCTTAATATCTGCAATAAATGATTTCCTCAACTATATTTGGCATATAAGTCAAAATAATAACTCTGTGAAAACCTGTAGTTAATGCTGCACTAAAAACGGCTATAAGCCTTGAAAATATCAGCATTTACTACCAGAGATTTGATTCCATAAATAGCCTTGACACCAAATTAAGATGAAATCTTCAAGACAGTTGCGCAGAAATGTAGTAGAACACAGATATAAAAATAATCGCAGAGCTGAGATGAGAGATTGTCGAGCTGAGACTGGAAATCGTCGATCTTGAGTTATGAGATCGTCGGGCTCAACTCAGAGATTTTACCTCTGCAATCGTCAATCGAAGATCGACGATCTTCGAGTGAGTTCGACGAAAGTTGAACTGATATCAGATCCAACGATTACTTCTGAGTCTTGGTCTTGAAATGAAGTCCAATGTGGGTCTATATGAGATCTGCTCTACTACGACTAACTTAGACCTTGACTTTGACCCTAGCTATACAAGGGGTCAAACCACCTAGGAGTGAACCTAGCCCAAATCAAACATGGGGTTCTAACAATTCTCCCCTATTTGGGTGAGGTCACTCAACTAAAGAAACAACAAAAATAATAATACAGGTCTATAGCTATCTGATATGGAATTTAAATAAAAATCACCAGATATAGTATAGCATGAAGTTCACATATAATCCAGATAGAGCAAACAAAAAAATAGATAAACAAAAAACAGAGTTCAGAGAACTTAGGGTTTATCAGAAGGAGGAGCAGAAGAGGGTTTAGAAAATATGATCTTCCTGGAAGGATCTTCTGCTTCTTTCTTTGACATCTTCATATCTTGATCTCCCTAGAAACTTCTGAGATACTGCTCTAGACACAATTGCCTCAGGATGAAGAGTATATACTCTGCGGATTAAATACTTCTTGCTAACCTTCAATCTGTCAAGTTCTTTCTCTCTATATGATGACATAGTAGTGAATGAGAGGGATCCTGACCTTCTTCCCTGGATTTATTCATTTGAGATAGCCTAACTAATTCATTCAACCTTTCCATTCTGAAGTTGGGGTCAAGCTCAGGATCAAGAGGAGGAGAGGAGGTCTTCTGAAACTAGCTTCCTGAACTGACTTCTGAGATGGAATTCTTAACTTAGTAGATTGAGCCTGGAAATTTGTAGCCACTAGATCCTGCTTCTTTGACTGGAGTACAAAGATCTGGGAGAAGGACCTTCACTTAGTTTTCCTTTAGGCTTTGTAGAAGAAATAGGCCTTTGAGAAGAAGAATGTTTGTCTGAAGATCCAGCTGGAGGAGGATGGGGGTTTGAAGATCTGTCCTGCCTCTAATAGGTCTGGGTAATAGGAGTAGACCTTTGACTGCTAAACCAGAGGCTCCTGCTGCTGGAGGGGGAGGAGGAGGAGGACCACTCCTGGACTTTGAGCAGGAGGAGGAGAATACCTTCTATTTTTCATTCTAGCCTTCTGCTCATTTTTAGATATCCACATCCAATGACGCATACCTGGATAAGGTGTAATCTTCTGGAGAATGTAACAGGGAGTGTCATTCTGAGGATATAACTTTGAGACTGCTTTAGATGGAGCTTTCCTTTTCTTGGACACTATCCTTTTGCTATTATCAGAATCAGAATTTTCTACTTGATCATCATCAGATTATCCTTGGGGAATATCATAAAGAGCATCAATCTCTCTAATTACATCCTTTAGAGTTTCTTTATCAGCTGGAGGAAGGATAACTTCAGCAAGGGCTGCTTCAGTTTCCATAGCAATATCTTGAGTAAGGATGTCATCAAGACCAGGAATGGGGCTGTCATCCCTAACATAGGATGACCCAGGAGATCTTGACATCTGGTCATCAGACTATTCTGCTGGAGGAACTACAAAGCTTGCCTTTAGTTGTCTAACAACTTCAGGACTTAGAGAGGGAGTGCAACACACAATAGCCAAAGAGGATGGCTTCCTAAGTGGAAGACAATCTAGAAGTAGTGTCCAGAAAGTACTCAACAACTCAAAGATATCCACTGTGGTATTTATGCAACAATCACCAACAGTCAAAGGTTCTGGAAGAACTTTTTCTTCTAAATATGTATCAATATCAATAACTTATGTGTCTAGAGCCATTTGATCATCTGAAGAGACATCCTCCTGTATATCTACTGAAAATGCTATTGCTAGAGAAATCAGAGGAGATTCTTCATGGAATATCTTCCCCTGCCTGGCTGTAGAGGCATATTTAGCCAGGCCCCAAGAAGAAGAGATAGAAGATAGAGAAGCAACTCTTTGAGTAAGAGTGTTGATGGAGATAGTTAGAGGAGTTAGAGCTTGTTCTATAAGAAGCTCTAGGGAAGGAAAGATGAATTGCAGAAGATCTTTGGCTATATCTGAGAAGTTTAGGTAAAGGGGTTCAAGCTCAGAGGCTGTGTAGGGAGTTTGATGTCCACAGTTTGAGCAAACTGAGAAAGCAGAAGGAAAATCTGTGTGAGTGTGCTTAGGAATAGTTGAATATGGAGGGACAGCAGAGGGAAAAGATATTGACAGAACATCCTCTTAGATGGGGTCAGAGGGAATCTAAGAGGACAAGGATGGAGAAATTATGGGGGAAGTAATGTGCTGAGAGGAGACATGATGATCTTCAGGATGATCTTCATGAGGAGAAGCAGGATTATCTGTATGAGGAGAAGAAGAAAGATCTGGATGAGGAGATATAAGATTATTTGCATTGGTCAGGATGGCTATGGGTGAGGCAGGAGGTGGAGGTGAAGGAACTGGAGAAGATTTTTTTTGGGAGGCAGGGACTGAGGGAACTGAGGGTGAGACAGAGAGAGGAACATCTTCTGGGATTGGGGAAGTAGTGGCATCAGCTCTTGTATCTTCAGAAGTCTTGGAGGCTCTAGAAGGCTTAGGAATGGTCCTCTTCCACTTACAAAACAAAGAGGAGTCCAACCTCTTACTGGCATTGATGAATTGTGTCTGGGAGATCAACAATTCAGGAGCTTTTGCCTGGAGAAAGATGCCCAAAATTCTCCCAAAGCAAACCTCTTTCTTAGAGCATTTCCTTCTAATCAATTCAAAGAATAAATCAGCCCAGTTGATAGATTTACCATTAACTAGAGTAGACATAATAGTAAACCGCTGCCTGTTAATGTTATCATGGGCAGAGTGCATTCCCAGCAGCACTTTCCCGATAATATCAGCCAAGAACTTATATTCTACAGATAGGTTCTTCTTCAGCAGCTTTGATTGCACTTCATCAGGATGACCATCCTTCCTAGCATTGTTCTATATTCAGAACTATCTTGATCAAAACTATCATCTCCATCCACCAAGTCAAACAATTCAGAAATAATGATTGGAGAAAGAATAACCTGATTTCTAGAAATACTTCCAACCATGGTTGATTCATCTTGATATGATGAAGAGTAAACCCATTCTTTAATCTCTATAGTTGGTAGCTTGATTCTCTTTGTCATAAACTTCCTCAGACCTTGAACTTCATAGAGCTGCAGTATATCCTTGAATATCAGATCGCAATGGATGAAGGAATCGAAATCGATGTCAAACCCTGCGTCAAATTTCATTGCTGACAGGATAGCCGCCGGAATTGCCATTAGAAACCTGCAAAGGAATACACAAGATCAAGTACAGGAGGGGAAATTGGAAAATGCGGGACATAGCACGATGATAAACCCTTAATATAGGTTTTTCGGAATGTGAAGAGTCAGGCTCTATCCTACGATAAATAAAGAAAAACTTCTATCTCAGATCGACGATAGATTTTTAATTAAATATTATCGTCGTCTCAGATTGAAGAGGGAAAATTGATCGTTGATCTTAAGTCGACGATTTATCTTCTGAAGTAAAGGCGTCAAACTCTGGCCGACGATTTTTACTTCACAGAGCTGTCGTCGATCTCAGGTCGACGATTTAGCTCAAGATCAGTTTGAAGATCATCGATCTCCGTTCGATGATTTTGGAAAAGATCCAAAACCTAAGACAGAAAAATCAAATTAATCCTTCCCATTGATCATTCCAAGCTGATTCAGGAAGAACATGTGCTTCTTTTCATCCAGGGGTTTGGTGAAAATGTCTGCTCTTTGAAAATCAGTGGAGATAAAGTCAAGATTAATTTTTTTTTGTCTACATTATCTCTAATGAAATGATGTCTTATATCTATATGTTTTGTTCTAGAATGACGCACTGGATTATGTGCTATAGATATAGTACTTGTACTATCACAGAAAATGGTTGAATTATTTAGATTGAAACCATAATCTAAGAGTTGGTTTTGTATCCACAAAATCTATGAATAACAACTGCCAGCAGCCATATATTTAGCTTCAGCAGTTGATGTTGATACAGAGGTTTGCCTCTTGCAAAACCAGGACACAAGTCTCTCACCCAGGAACTGGCAAGTTCCTGAAGTGCTCTTTCTGTCCACTCTACATCCAGCATATTCAGCATCTGAAAATCCAGTCAACTAAAATGCTGACTCTGTTGGATACCAGAGTCCTAGATTTGGAAAACCCTTTATATATCTTAAAATCCTTTTTATGAAAATAAGATGAGATTCTTTAGGGTTCACCTGGAACCTAGCACATAAACATGTAGTAAACATGATATCTTGTCTGCTTGCTGTTAGATATAGTAGGGATCCAATAATGTCCCTATACCTGGTCTGATCAACAGGTTTTCCATGTTCATCAGAGTCTAATACAACATTGGCAGCCATGGGAGTCTTCATAGGGGAGGCATCAGCCATCCCAAACTTCTTCATAAGATCATTAGCATATTTAGATTGGGAAATGAAGAATCCATCAGGAGATTGTTTCACTTGGAGACCAAGGAAATAAGATAGCTTTCCCATGCTACTCATCTCAAATTTGGAATGCATTAGATCAGAAAATCTTTTGCATAATTTGGGATCAGTAGAACCAAATATAATGTCATCTACATATATTTGTACTACTAAAATTTTATCATGATGCAATTTTGTAAAAAGAGTTCTATCTACCATGCCTCTTGAAAAACAATGCTCTAAAAGAAAACTCACTAAGGTCTTATACCAAGCTCTTGGAGCTTGCTTTAAACCATAGAGAGCCTTATGCAATTTGAAAACAAAGGAGGGATGAGTTGGAGAAACAAAACCTGGAGGTTTTTCAACATAAACCTCTTCCTTAAGTTCTCCATTTAAGAATTTACTCTTGACATCCATTTGGTAGACTTTGAACTTCTTGAATGCATCATAAGCCAGAAATATCCTTATAGATTCTAGCCTGGCAACAAGAGCAAATGTTTGATCATAGTCAATGCCTTCCTCTTTCCTATATCCTTGAGCAACAAGCCTTGCCTTGTTCCTCACAATCAAACCTTGGGCATCAAGCTTATTCCTGAAAACCCACTTAGTTCCAATTACTTGATAGCCTTTAGGCCTTGGAACCAAGTCCCAAACTCTATATCTCTCAAATTGATTTAGTTCTTCTTGTATTGCAATGATCCAATGGGGATCTTGCTCAGCATCAGTTATGGATTGAGGCTCAATTTGAGAGAGAAAACATGCATGCATCACATCATGGTTGAGTTGATTCCCTGTCTGTACACCTACTGACATGTCTCCAATTACTTGTGATCTAGGATGATCCCTAAGTGTGACAAAATCAGATGGTGGAGGTTGTTCAGCAATAATAATTAGAGTGAATTCTTCTTGTGGAATTACTCTTGCTGTTGGGGCAAGTTCAGTTTCTTCCATAGTTTCTTCTTCACTGTCTTCATTAGCTTGTGGAGAAGGATGTGATACAACCTTTGGAGTAAGGTTTAAGTCATCCAATTTCTCACACAAATGAGGTACCTGCAAAGATTTATTAGTAGAAATCTCTTTCTCCTTATAAAACATGTTAGCTTCATCAAATGAAATATGCAAAGATTCTTCAAATTTTAAGGTAGATTTATTAAACACCCTATAAGCTTTGCTGACTTGGGAATATCCTAGAAAGATTCCCGCTGCAGCCTTTGCTTCAAAATTTCTAGTGTATTTCTTGTCATTATTGTGAATATAACATATGCAACCAAATATTTTAAAATAGGTAATTATTGGTTTCTTCCCTTTGAGTAATTAATAGGGAGTCTTATGCTTAAGTTTATGTATCAAACTTCTATTCAGGACATAGTTTGCTATGCTCACTGCCTCTGCCTAATAGGATAGAGACATGTAAGCATCTGCAAGTAATGTACCTGCAGCTTCAATGAGTGTTCTATTTTTTCTTTCAACTACCCCATTTTGTTGAGGAGTTCTAGAAGCTTAAAAACAGTGCCTGATACCTTCCTTCTCACAGAACTCATGCATAAGAAGAGAGTCAAACTCAGTGCCATGATCACTTCGGATCAATGCAACTTGAGTAGAGTACTTACTCTCTATGGTCTTGAGAAAATCTATAAGAACCTTAAAGGTATCTGACTTAGATCTCAGAAAGAATACCAAGTGAACCTTGAGAAGTCATCTACAATAACTAAAGTGTAAGATTTCCCTCCTAGGCTTTGAACAATAATAGGACCAAAAAGGTCCATGTATAGCAGGTACAAGATCCTAGGTGAATCACTCTTATTAATTGACTTAAAACTAGATTTAGTTTGCTTGTCTAGTTTATAAGCCCTGCAAAGGCTTTCCTTCTTGTAGGGACAAGAAGGTAAACCTCTCACAAGGTTGTATTTAGATAGCCTAGCAATGTTTTTCAGATTAACATGTCCTAGCCTTTTATGCAATAAAATACTTTTATTACCAACTATATTAAGCAGGCATATGTCTGAAGATGTAGAATGAAAATTTACTAAGTAAATATTTTCTTGTCTATTGCCAATTAAAATAGGTTTATTTTCTTTAGATGAAATAATATAAGTGCTAGAGTTAAAAGTTACCTGATAACCTTCATCACAGAGTTGACTTATTGAGATGATGTTATGCTTCAAACCACTTACATAAGCAACCTTCTTGAAGGTCACTGCTCCAATCTTGACTTTACCATAGCCTTTGGTATGGCCAAAGTTTGAATCACCAAAGATAACCTTTGGTCCCAGCTTGGAGTTGTAATCATTTAAGTTGTCCTTGCTGCATGTCATATGCTTGGTGCAACCACTGTCCAGATACCATTGTTGATTAAATGCTGGACAACTCTTTACCTGCAAGCATGATAGTTAGTTGTTCTTTATCCAGGTAACCTTGGGTCCTTGTTGATTTACATAACTGTAACTGGAAATGTAAGAACATTCAGGTTGATTTTTGAAACCTTTGGGTTGATATCTTCTTGGTGGTATTATCCATTGATTAAAAGGATTAATGTTGCTATTAAAATTTAGGTTTCTGTTCTTAGAATCTGGGTTCGACGATTTCTGGTTGGATCGTCGAACTGAGCTCAACGATGTTGGATGAGATCTTCGATCTCTGCTCGAAGAATGAAGATATTCATTATTGGGGAACCAAAATCGTCGATCTCTGGTCGATGAACCATACTTGTATCGTCGATCGAAGATCGAAGATTGATTATTACTGAAATTTGCGTTCAGAGATCGTCGTTCTGAGTTTGACGATCTGTTCATATATCGTCGATCTGAGTTCGACGATAACTGCCAAACATTGTTACTTTTATTTTTCTTCTGGTTTTTAAGTTTGTTTTTAGTTTCAATTTGTTCAAGAAATTCATTAACCTTATTAACCTGTTCAGTGTTTTTCTTTCCTTTATCAGAAACAAAATTTATAGGTTTAGAAAGATGATTCTTTTGAATTAGAATTGGTTTCACTGGATGAAACTCCTAATCCTAGTTTGCAATTATTAGTTCTTGTATTTAATGTGCTAGTTATATCTAGCAATTTTAAACTTCTGCCATTCAATGATTCTCCTAATATCTTAGCTTTTCTAAGTTCAGATTTCAGAAATATAATTTTTTCATTTGCAGAATTTAGTTCATTAGATAGATTAACATTTTCAGAAATGATTTTATCTTGATCATTTAATTTTTCTTTAAGAAGTTTGATTTCCTTCTCAGGGCTTATCAAATCTAAGCATAAATTTTTAAATTCAAATTTAAATTCATCAGATTCAAAATCATAAGAAGCTAATACATATTCTTCAGCTGACAGGCTTTCTTCATCATCAGATTCATCTGTATCTGATCTTCTACTGCTAGCATCAATTTCCATGAGGAAAACTTCCTTTTCCTTTGCCTCTTCATCTTCTTCACTAGAGCTGGAAGATGTGGATTCATCTTCTGTGTCACTCCATGTGTCATCCACAAATCCTTTGTCCTTCTTTTTGTGCTTGCAGGAAGAGGGCTTGCTGTAATGCTTGCTTCTAGATTCCTTCTCTCGTCTTCTTTCCTTCTTTTGATTTTCAGGACATTCAGACATGAAGTGCCCTAGTTTACTGCATCCAAAACACACTACTTCTTTAGAGGGGGTTTTGTCATACCTGGGCTTGCTGTCATTTATGGATGACTTCCTCCTGAAGTCCTTCCTTGCCATTTTAAAGAATCTCTTGGAAAAGAGACCCATTAGCTCTTCATTGACTATTGGGGATTCAGTCTCTTCAGTAGTCTTGAATGCAATGGATTATTCTTTCCTTGCTGGAGGAGGAGTCCTATTTTCTACAACTTCTCTGGACTTGATTAACTGCTCATAAGATTTGAGCTTTCCCAGGAGAGATTCAGTTGAAATCTCATTCAAGCTTCTAGCCTCTTTGATTGGCCAGATCCTGGTGTCCCATGAGCTTGGGAAGCACATTAGGATCTTATCATTTACCTAAGTGAGAGAGATGTCTTTATCCAATGTCTTCAGCTCACTTATGATGGAGCTTAGTCTATTTTATATGTCACCAACAGATTCAGCTTTATCTTTCTTGAAATTCTCATATTATTAGATGAGAGTTGATCTTCTATCTTTTCTCTCATCTTCTGAGCCAACAACCATCTAGTTGAGTGAATCCCAGATTTCTTTTGCATAGGTGCACTCAGCCACCTTCTAAAAGATGTCATCTGATATAGTCTGAGCCAATATGTTCATGGCTTTGGCATCAGCAATCTTGGCTTTCTTCTGAGCATCATTGTAATCTGGAGGTGGAACAACATTTAAGCTTGTAGATGCTATTGAGGTAGTTGCCACTGGAGCTAGTGGACCTGTCAAAATAGAGTTGAAGATATCCTCATCAATAGAGTTCATGTACAACTTAATTCTTGCATTCCAGATAGTGAACTTTGACAAGTTACATACTGGAGGTCTGGTACTAGTGTATTCCTTGTTTTGTGCCATGGTATCAGATAAATTAAAAACACAAAAAAAATAATTATTCAGAGCTTGTTTGGAGGTCTTGGTTGGCTCAGGTGTTAGCCTGTATAAAAAAAATCCAACCTTCCTCTGATACCAATTGAAAGAAAAAGGGGGGGGGGTGAAAAACTCAGAATAACTCTATGGGGGGGGGGGGAATAGAGTTATAAAAAATCTTTTTACAGAAAATAAAAATGCAAATAAACTAAGCTAATATAACCACAGTACAATCACACAAGAACACAGAAAGCACAACTAGACAACACAAGAATTTTATAGTGGTTCCCCAACTGGGTACATCCACTCTTCTACCACCCTTGGTAGGAATCCGCTACAGGTTTTGATCAGGTGACTGCCACAAATGAGCTTTTGATCAGGTGCCCAAAAACCAACCCTCAAGTCTTTTGGAAGGATACTTATGCACCAGAATAATTTTGAAGGGAATTAAAACCATGTACAGAGGTGGGGATGAGAGAGTGATTTTGTCTTCTCTTTCTTATGGTGCAACTGAGAATACTTTTGTGGATTCAAAGATGTTTTCAAAGCTCCCCCTGAAATATAGAAGGGTTCAGGCTGGGAAGCTTTGCACAGGGTGAGTAGGTCTTCAACTGAGACTTGATCCAGGAGCTTTAGACAGATGGTGCTTGAATGTCTTAACAATGGTCCTGGAAGAGAAGAACAAGAAGACTCTTGATTTGTAAAAGTTGTTCTTCTTCCTTCTTCTTCAGAGCACTGACAGAATGAGAAAACTGATGAAGATCTGCTCCAGAATGTTTCTAGGATATTAGCAGGAACAATTTTTTGTCTTTCTCTGAGTGTCTCTCTGTAAATCTATCTTGGCAAAAGAAAACCAAAAACTACTGCCTTCTTCTCTAAATAGAGTATATGAATAATTCCATGACTTGAATTTCAAAAACATTCCTTTAATTATTCTGCATGAATCAAGGAGAGGAAACAGCTACAATATCTGCAATAAATGATTTCCTCTACTGTCTTTGGCATATAAGTCAAAATAATAACTTTGTGAAAACTTGTAGTTAATGCTGCACTGGAAACGGCTATAAGCCTTGAAAATATCAGCATTTACTACTAGAGATTTGATTCCATAAATATCCTTGACAAATTAAGAATGAAATCTTCAAGACAGTTGCGCAGTAATGTAGTAGAACACAGATAAAAAATAATCGCAAAGCTGAGATAAGATATCGTCGAGCTGAGACTCGAAATCGTCGATCTGAGTTCTGAGATCGTCAGGCTCAGCTCAAAGATTTTACCTCTGCGATCGTCGACCGGAGATCGAAGATCTTTGAGCTAAGTTCGACAAAAGTCGAACTGATATGAGATCCAACGATTACTTCTGAGTCTTGGTCTTGAAATGAAGTCCAATGCTGGTCTATATGAGATCTTCTCTACAAAGACTAACTTAGACCAAGACTTTGACCCTGGCTATACAAGTGGGTCAAACCACTAAGGAATGAACCTAGCACAAATCAAACATGGGGTTCCAACAGCGTCGAAAGACCAGTGTTCAGTCAAAGCTTAAGAAGAGATAGATAGAAAAATCTGTCTAAGTCCCGATGCATTGAGTGAGGACAGTTCACTCAATGCAAGCCCATCAAGAAAATTGGCTAAGTACAGAAGCGTTCAGTGAATCTAGTTCACTCGATGCCTCAGCATGAAGGCACGCAGTTAGTGTAGAGGCTAAGTCCAGAAGCGTTGAGTGATGAAGGTTCACTCAGGGCACTCAACGCCTGGCATTGCATAAGAAATTGGCTTAGTTAAAATTTGTTGAGTGAAGCCAGTTCACTCAACGCACTCAATGCCTAATCAATAGAAAGATGGTCCAAGTACAAAAGCATTGAGTGAAGGCCATTCACTCAACGTACTCAACGCCTAGTAGAGAAGAAGTAATTGGCTAAGTCCAAATGCGTTGAGTGATGAAGGTACACTCAATGCCTAATGGTACAAATATAGTGGCTAAGTCCAAATTCGTTGAGTTATGAAGATTCACTCAATGCCTGGCAGGGGAGATTATGAAAGTGAGGGTAAGATCTATCTCAACTCTAGAGGGGGGTGAATAGAGTTTACTTAAAATAATTTTTCACAGATTAATAAAATAGCACTAATTAAAATTCTATTTAAGCTATAGTGTAGAGTGCTAACAGAAACTTAAAAACTGAAAGGAAAAAGGACACAGCACACAGCAGACAAATCACACAAGCACAACCAGAAGACACAAGGAAATATAGTGGTTCCCCAAAACTGGGTACATCCACTCTTCTACCACCCTTGGTAGGAATCCACTCAGGACTGAGTTGATCAGGTGTCCTGACACCAATGAGCTTTTGATAAGGTGCTCAAAAACCAAAGCTAGATTTTTTGATAAGGTGTCTTGCCACCACTGAGTTTTGACAAGGCTCTCAGAACCAGACAGAACTTTTGAAGTGAGTTCAAGAACCCTTTTACAGCAGGAAAAGAAAAAGTAAAAGTTGAAGTTGTCTTCTCTGTTCTCAGTCAAATGAGAGAAGCACAAGTGGATTGAAGATGTCAAAGCTCCCCCTGAGATGTAGAGAGGTTCAGGCAGAAAAGCTTTGCAGAAGGGTGATAGGTCTTCAGAACTTGATCTCCAGCAAAGAATGGTTTCAGCAGGACAGCTGAAAGATGATGTGTCTGGAGATCTAAGATGAGGATGCAAGAACACTTAGTCAGCTAGAAGATCTTGATGTTGTAGTTTTCTTGTTCTTCTACTAACAGTATTCTTCTGTGTGTTTTCTTTTTCTTTCTGTCTATCAGCTCTGTCAATTTTTTGTTGTTTTTTCTGTATATCTAAGGACCATAGTAATAGAATTGATTTTCTGAATATTCTCCTTGTCCAAAGATGGTCGTTGGTCAGTCATAAATGTTTTCCATAAATGGTCTTGTCTTTTAGAGGAAAGTCCAGCAAACAATCTCTGAATGATACCTTGAAACTTGCTCCAAACGGCTGGGAGATCTTCTGTCATAAATGCTGATAATATTCAAAAACATTCCAAAGAATCAGCAGCATTTGAAATCTTGAAGATGTTGATCTCTCCAAATAATCGTCGATCTGAGCTCTACGATCGTCGAACTGAGCTCAGAGATGAACTGAGATAAGCAAACAGAAATCGTCGAACTGAGCTCAAAGATCGTCGAACTGAGCTCAGCGACCTGAGAAACAGCTGAAGGAGGCATCGTCGAACTGAGCTAGACGATAGTCTAGGGGAGTTCGACGACTAAGCAGAAGTTAGCTAAAAGCAGATAGTCGATCTGAGCTCGAAGATCGTCGACCAGAGTTCGACGATTTGTTGAAGTTGAGCTCAGAGAGCGTCGAACTGAGTTCGACGATTCGTCGACCGGAGCTCGACGAAAATTGCTTTAGACTTAGCTCTTCATCCTTGATCTTGGAGTGGTCTTAGGGGCAGCTTCAAAACTAAGTTCTAGGCCCTAGACTCATTCTAATGTTGACCTTCTCAACTATACAACTAGGTCAACTAGGATCCTAAGACAAGCATAGTGATCCTTACCCAAATTAGTAATAGGGTGTTCCAACAATCTCCCCCTATTTGGGTTAGGATTACTATTTACAGACAATCATAAAGAGCATTCAATAATACAGAAGTTAAATACAAAATGCAGAGAAACAGCAATGCATATCACAGATAAATAGCAGCAGATATCCAAAGGTGGATGATATGTTTGCTTACACAGATCACTTCTTTTCAGTTCCCTTTTTAAATAAAATTTCTCTGTTAGGGTTTAGGGCTTCTTTCTTGGACCTTCTGTCATCTTCTGCACCTAGAGAGGTTTGAGATCTTGGCCTTGGAACTACAGCCTCTGGGTGCAGCTTCATGTAATCTTCTGGATTGAAGAATTTCCTTGAGGCATACTTTTCCAGTTCTTTCTTTCTTTGTTCTGATAAGGTTGTAATGTTGGATATTTCTTTGCCTTGTTCTCTAGCCTTCTTAATCTGATCAAGAGCAGCCAACTCTTTCATCCTAGCAGTCCAGGCCACAGGATTGTTCTCAAGATCCTCATATGGAACAGCAGGTTCATATTTGTTGAGAGATTCAGGAGCAGGAGAGGTCCTTGGAGCAACTGTGTCTTTCAGTTTGTAAGGGTAAGGACCTGAAGTAGAGTCAGAATGGCCTTGTCCTTCCCTTTGATAGGGTCTCTGTCCTCTTTGATTTCCTCTGTAACTACCCCTTCTGGGTTGATATCCTCTTTGATGTTGTCCCTTTTGGTAATACTTAGAATAGGATTGAGAGGAACTTTGTCTAGGAGCTGGAGCTTGAGGAGCTGAGCCTGATCCAGAGTCTGGAGGAGGAGGAGGAGGAGGCTGATGTTGAGATGATCCTTTTTCATATTTGTCAAGCTTTCTTCTCTTTTTCATGGCCTTTAGTTGGTTCTTGGAAAATTGCATCCATGGTTCAGTGATGGGGCAGTCATGCAGAATGTAATATGGAATGTCATTGGAGTCTTTGGCTTTAGCAGGAGGAACTGACATCATTGCTTTACTTCTGGCTTTTCTCTTTTTGGCAATTGTGCTGGCAGAATCATCAGAATCAGTTCTGTACTGATCACTTTCAGAACTCTGAGGTTGATCATATAAAGCATCAATTCTTCTGAGATATTCTTCTTGAGCTTTGAGCTTTGCAGCAGCAGCAGGAGCAGGAGCAGGAGGAGAGGAAGCAGCAGGGATAGCAGAATCAGCAGCAGGAGGAGTGGGATCTTCCAAGTATGAGGTAAGCTTTGCATCATCAGTTTCAACAACATTTTCCTCAGCATTAGGTGCTGGAATCATTTCTATGTCAGCAGCAGCAGTATCAACAAAAGGAGGCACAGTGGCCTTAGTAGCAGCATCAGATACATCCACAGCCTTCCATGACTTGATATAGGAAACAATCTGGCTGGGATTACAGACAGGTACAGGCACAATGGCCTTGGACAGATCTTCAGCAGTAATTGGAGGCAGATAGCTGAAATAGGCTGTATCAAATCTGGATAGCAACCTCTGCATATTAAGTGCAAAAGCACATCCTGAGCTTGCTGAGAGAGTAGAAGCTGGAGCTGGAGCTGGCACATCCACTTCTTCATAAGGCATCTCCCCCTGCCTTGGTTCAGAGAGAGGTGAACCAAGGCACCCAGTAGAAGGGATTGCTTGGGAGGAGGAAAAAGAATCAAGCTTGGTGGACAGCTCCTGGACTTGCTTCAGGAGTGGAGTCAGGGAGGACTCCAGCAGAGATACCAGCTTGGGAGCTAGCAACTCATAGAGCCTGTCAGCCAGGCTAGAAAGATCTACATGCCCAAGTGAGGCTTGAGCAGAGGTAGTAGTCAAGGTGGATGGAGGGATGGTGACTGAAGCTGAAAAGGTGGAGGTAGGTGGAGTAGGGATTGTTGGTTCAGAAGATGGAATGATGGGGATAGAGAAGGTTGAGGTGGAGAGTGGGAGAGTAAAGGAGGGTATGAAGGAGGGTTGAGAGAGGATGTCAGTGAGCATTTGGTGGAGGGAAGATGTCTCAGGAGGAGAAGAGGGAGAGTCATCCATGAAGGAATCCTCTAAAAGGGAGAATGATGGTTGAGTGTGGATTGGATAGGAAAAGAGAGGATGGAAGTCCTCTGAGGAGGATGGTGGAGGGGATGACATAGGTGAGAAAATGGTAATGGGAGATGAGATAATGATGGTGGAGACTGGTGGTGAGGAGGTGATGGCTTGGGTATATGTGGCTTGGGTGGATATGGCTGGAGGAGAAGAAGAAGCAGGCAGCTCTTCTACTGAAGGAGTGACCAGATTGGTCCTTGTGCCTGAGTGAAGTGTTGCAGCAGCCCTGGAGGGGTTGATTATCTGCCTGTCCCATTTACTGAAGAGGGCACAGGAGAGCCTCTTGGATGCATTGATGAACATCCCAGAAGAGGTCAAAAGGTCAGGGCACCTTGAGTGCAGAAAGACCCCCAAGATTCTTCCAAAACTGACTGCAGACTTGCTTATCTTCTTCTTAATCAGGGTGAAGAAGATGGAGCCCCAGTCGAGGTGTTTCTTATCCAGTAAGGCTCCCATCAGGCAGAACTGATACCTGGAAATTGTGTCATGAGCTGAGTGCTTGGCCAACAGCACCTTCCCAACTACATCAGCCAGGAACTGGAATTCTATAGCCAGATTCTTTTTCAGCAGCTTATTAGGGTTAAGTACATTATGACCCATCCTATCTAACATGGAGGCATACTCCTCTCCAGACAGGTCAATGGAGTCTTCTCCAGTACTGAGTTGAAAGACTTCAGTTAATAAAGCCGGGGATAGAATTACCTGGGTCCCCTTAATGGTGCCGACAACAGTATTCTCAGTCTCATCTGCAGCGGTATAACACCATTCCTTAATCTCCTCTGATGCAATCTTCATCCTGGTAGTCATTATCTGGGTTAGCTGTTGTTCTCTGAATAGATTCAGAACATCCTTGAAGCGCTGGTCGCTTCCATCAAATGAGTTTATGTCTATGTCGAAACCGGTGTCGAACTTCATCTTGGCAATAGCAGCACTCGAATCAGCCATGTGTACCTGCAACAGAAAACCAAAAACGACCAAGCGTAGAAAATCTGGAGGGAAAAGGAAGAAAGTTGCAGAGTATGAAAGCATAAAAGGAGAACGACGGCTGAAAAATGATTTTATATTAGGGTTCGACGGTGAAAAAGAAAATCGTTGAGCTCAGCTCGACGAAGCGTCGATCTCAGCTCGACGATTTAGGCTACAGAGGGAATCTGAAGAGTCGTCAAAATCGGCGATCTTCGTTCGACGATGTTGAAAAACGTCGAGCTCAGCTCGACGGCCTCTGAATAGAAGAAGAAAAATTCTAGATCTAGCGAAGGCTCTGAACTCAGATCGACGATAGCAAAAGCGTCGATCTCTGGTCGACGATTTTTGGAAAATCGTTGATCTCCGTTCGACAATTTTTGAGAAAACGTCGAGCGCAGTTTAGAGTCTAAACTCATTCAAAAGACAGAATTTTTAGCCTAGTCTTGGTCTGTTTTAGCTTTTCAAAATCTTGGATTTTAATTAAGACTTCCTCCATCTATCATGCCTAACTGATTTAGGAAGAACCTGTGTTTCTTTTCATCCAAGGGTTTGGTGAAAATATCTCCCCTTTGCAAATCAGTAGGAATATATTGAAGTTCAATTTTGTTTTTCTCTACATTATCCCTTAGGAAATGATGCCTGATTTCTATGTGTTTTGTCCTACTATGGAGGACTGGATTTTGTGCTATAGAAATAGCACTAGTATTATCACAGAAAATTTTTGACTGCTCTAAGTTGTAACCATAGTCTAGAAGCTGATTTTGTATCCACAATATTTGTGAGCAACAACTGCCTGCAGCCATATACTCAGCTTCAGCAGTTGAAGTTGACACAGATGTTTGCTTCTTACAAAACCAGGAGACAAGTCTGTCACCAAGGAACTGACATGTTCCACTGGTGCTTTTCCTGTCTATTCTGCATCCAGCATAATCAGCATCTGAAAATCCAGTTAATTCAAATCCTGATTCTTTTGGATACCAGAGTCCTAGATTTGGACAACTCTTTACATACCTAAGAATCCTTTTAACTAGTGTTAGGTGTGACTCTCTAGGGTTAACTTGGAATCTAGCACATATGCATGTAGCAAACATTATATCTGGTCTGCTAGCTGTAAGGTACAGTAGAGAGCCAATTATTGCTCTATATGTTGTCTGATCAACTGGCTTCCCATGCTGATCAGCATCCAATACAGCATTGGTAGGCATGGGTGTTTTCATACAAGATGCTTCAGACATACCAAACTTCTTGACCAATTCTTTTGCATACTTGGCTTGAGAAATAAAGATGCCTTCAGCATGTTGCTTGACTTGCAATCCTAAGAAGAAGGAGAGCTCACCCATGCTACTCATTTCAAATTTGGAATGCATTAGGTTGGAGAACCTCTTGCACAAATTTGAATCAGTAGAGCCAAATATGATATCATCTACATAGATTTGTACTAGTAGGGTGTGGGACTTATGGGTTCTAATAAAAAGAGTTTGGTCTACTCTCCCCCTAATAAAACCATTTTCCAGAAGAAAGCATGCTAGGGTTTTATACCATGCTCTGGGAGCTTGTTTGAGACCATACAATGCTTTATGCAGTTTGTAAACATAATCAGGGTGAGTTAGAGAGATAAAACCTGGAGGTTGTCTAACAAAGACTTCCTCTTTGATGTCCCCATTAAGAAATGCACTTTTCACATTCATTTGGTATACTTTGAATCCTTTGTGAGCAGCATATGCTAGGAATATTCTGATGGCCTCTAACCTTGCAACTGGTGCAAAGGTCTGATCATAATCTATTCCTTCTTGTTGAGAGTACCCTTGAGCAACAAGCCTTGCCTTGTTTCTGACTATGACTCCTTGATCATCCAGCTTATTTCTGAAGACCCACTTTGTTCCAACAATGGGATGATCTTTTGGCTTAGGCACTAGTTCCCAAACCTGATTTCTTTCAAATTGATGCAGCTCCTCTTGCATTGCAATGATCCAGTGTGGATCTTGCTCTGCATCTTGAATGGATTGAGGCTCAAATTGAGATAGGAAGCAAGTGTGCATTAGGTTCTGGTTGACCTGATTTCTGGTTTGCACACCAGCTGAGATGCTTCCAATAACTTGGGAAATTGGATGATCTCTTATTGTTACTAAATCAACAGGAGGTGTTGATTGTTCACCAGCCTGTGTTGTTGTTTCCTCTAGTGGAACAACAACTGGTTCTTCAAGGTGATTTTCTTTTAGATGTTGAACTTCTTCTTCATCATCACTGCTGTCATTCTTTTCAGTAACTTGCAGTTTGTTCAAGTCTTCAGCTAAAGAATGTACCTGCAAAGGTTCTATGGTAGAAGCATTCTTCTCCTTGAAAGACATGTTAGCTTCATCAAAAACAACATGAACAGACTCTTCAATTTTACAAGAAGATTTGTTGTACACCCTATAGGCCTTGCTGATCATAGAGTATCCCAGAAACACTCCTTCATCAGCTTTGGCTTAAAATTTAGCTAGATACTTCTTGTCATTATTATGAACATAGCAAATACAACCAAAAACTTTAAAATAGTTTACTTTAGGTTTCTTCCCTTTGAGCAGTTCATAGGGAGTCTTGCCCTTCAGTTTATGTATCAGGCTTCTGTTCAACACATAGTTGGAGGTGTTCACTGCCTCAGCCCAAAAGGATAGAGGTAGGTGAGCATCTGACAACAATGTAGTAGCAGATTCAATTAGGGTTCTATTTTTCCTTTCAGCTACCCCATTTTGTTGAGGGGTTCTAGGAGCTGAGAAAGTGTGCCTGATCCCTTCACTTTGACAGAACTCTTGCATGAGAAGAGAATCAAACTCTGTCCCATGATCACTTCTGATCAGGGCAATGTGAGTGTTGAACTCAATCTGAATGCATTTGAGAAAATCTGTCAAACACTTGAAGTTATCAGACTTCTTCCTCAGAAAGAATACCCAAGTGAATCTTGAGAAGTCATCTACAATCACTAAAGTATAGGATTTCCCTCCTAGGCTTTGCACTGATATGGGTCCAAAAAGATCCATATGCAACAGGTACAAAATCCTAGGTGAATCACTCTTATTAATTGAGTTAAAACTACTTTTAGTTTGCTTGCCTAATTGACATGCCTTGCAAAGTTCTTCCTTCTTGTAGGGACCAGAAGGTAGTCCTCTAACAAGGTTGTCTTTGGATAGCCTAGCAATGGTTCTAAGGTTAATGTGTCCTAGTCTTTTATGCCACAAAATGTTTGGTTTTGAAATGGAGTTAAACAGGCAGATATCTACTACAGGTGAAAGAAAATTCACTAAGTAAATGTTACCTCTTCTGTTACCTGTCAACACAGTTGTGTTGTCCACTGACTGGACTTTGCATATGGCTTTGTTGAAGGTTACTTGATATCCTTCATCACACAATTGACTGATACTTATCAGGTTGTGCTTGAGTCCTTCAACATATGCCACCTTTTTGAAGGTGACTGAGCCAATTTGGACTGCACCATATCCTTTTGTAGTTCCAAAGCTTGAGTCTCCAAAAATTACTTTGGGTCCAAGCTTGGCTTTGAAGGAAGTGAAATTGTCCTTGTCCCCTGTCATGTGCTTTGAGCACCCACTATCCAGATACCATTGATGGTTTGATGCTGGATAGGTCTTCACCTGCACAAAAACAGCTTATTTGTTTTTGACCCAGTTAACCTTGGGCCTAGGTTGATAACCTTTAAATTCTGAAATAAAGGACATCCCAGGTTGACTCTTATAGCCTTCAGGATGGTATCTCCTAGGAGGTACTATCCATTCAGTATAGGGGTTAAGTCCATGGGATGTGCAACTTCTAGGATTGAATTTGACTGAGCCATTGAAAATGTGTTCACAATTCTGAACTCTGTTCGACGATCGTCGAGCTGAGGTCGACGATCTTGGGTCAGATCGTCGATCTCTGTTCGAAGATCGATAGTGCTTGAGTTCGGAGTTTGGGTGTCGTCGAGCTGAGGTCGACGATCTTTGGTAAGATCGTCGAGCTTCGTTCGACGATCGTCGAGCTCTGCTCGACGCATTTTGTTGAACTGAAATTTTCTCTGGCAGGTCTGCATTCTTCCTAGCCACCTCTACTACTCCCTTTCCTTTGTCAGAGACAAATTTGATTGGAGTTGTTAACACTATAGGTTGGCTGGATGAGGCACCCAAGCCCAGTGTACTATTGAATCTAGAGTTCACTGTGCTTGTGATGTCCATCAGTCTGATACTTCTTCCATTTAGAGATTCTTCAAACTTTTTGGCCTTTGATAGTTCACTTTTCAGTGAAGCTATCTCCTCCCTACAGCATTCTAACTCCTCAGAGAGCTTGAGGTTCTTTGAGTTTAGGATACTATGCTCAGACAATTGATTCCTGAGAGATATTATCTCCTTCTCAGATTTTAATAGGTCTAGGCATAGTGTCTTAAATTCACTTTTGAAATCTTCAGAATTAAAATCAAAAGAATTGATTACCTGATCTTCATCTGGGTGAGTGTCTGAATCTGATTCTGATTCTTCATCAGAGTTTTGTTGTGATGCATTGATGGCCATCATGCAGAACTCCTTTTCATCTGTATCATCCTCATCATCACTGGAACTGGATGAGGCTTCAGATTCCTCTTCAGTCTCACTCCATGTCTCAGCAACAAAGCCCTTCCTTGTATGTTTGTTTTTGCTGGAGGAGGCTTTGTCTGAGTTGTTCTTCTTGTGATCCTTTCCTTTTCTTCTTTCTCTTCTATCTCTCTTGTCCTTATTCTTGTTCTCTGGACAGTCAGGCTCAATGTGTCCTGGTTTCCTGCAACCAAAGCATATGATTTCTGTATTGTTATTTGATTTATCATACCTTGGTTTATCATGACCCTTGTATGGCCTTTTTCTGAAATCTTTTCTGGCCATCTTGTAGAATCTCTTAGCCAGTAGACTTATGAGCTCATCATTTCCTGTGGCTTTATCTTCAGGCTCCTCTTCTGTAGCCCTGAAGGCTATGGTCTTTTCTTTCCTTGTGGCTGGAGAGGCAGCCTTCTGTTCTTCTTCTCTATTTTTAATGAGCAGCTCATAGGATTTGAGCTTGCCCAGGAGAGCTTCAGTGGTAATCTCATTCAGACTTCTGGCATCTTTGATTGGCCAGATTCTTGAATCCCAAGTGCTGGGAAAGCACATCAGGATTTTATCATTTAGTTCAGTTAAAGAGATTTCCTTGTCCAAAGTCTTTAGCTCATTGACAATTAGACTTAGTCTATTGTACATGTCAGCCACTGATTCAGCTTCTCCTTTCTTGAAGTTCTCATATTGACTTATCAGATGAGACCTTCTATCCTTTCTTTCATCAGCAGATCCTGAGACAATTTCAGAGAGTTTGTCCCAGGTTTCTTTGGTTGAGTTGCATTCAGCTACCTTTTGAAAAATATCATCAGACATAGTTTGGGCTAAGATGTTCATAGCCTTAGCATCTGCAATCTTCCACTTCTTTATATCTGCATCTGTTCCAGAAGGAGGTGGAACAGCACTTGTACTTGAGCTTGCTGGTGGAGTTGGACACACTGTCAAGACAGAATTAAAGATATCCTCATCAATAGAATTCATATATAATCTAATCCTTGCCTTCCAGAGTGCAAACTTGGAGAGGTTGCACACTGGTGGTCTGGTGCTTGCATAATCTTTGTTCTGTGCCATGTCTCTAAATGAGTAGATAGATGTATAGAAAGTAATCCTCTACAGAGATTGATCTTATCAGGGATCTTTTGGTTCAGGTGTTAACCAGTATGAGCAACCAACCTCCCTCTGATACCAATTGAAAGTGAGGGTAAGATCTATCTCAACTCTAGAGGGGGGTGAATAGAGTTTACTTAAAATAATTTTTCACAGATTAATAAAATAGCACTAATTAAAATTCTATTTAAGCTATAGTGTAGAGTGCTAACAGAAACTTAAAAACTGAAAGGAAAAAGGACACAGCACACAGCAGACAAATCACACAAGCACAACCAGAAGACACAAGGAAATATAGTGGTTCCCCAAAACTGGGTACATCCACTCTTCTACCACCCTTGGTAGGAATCCACTCAGGACTGAGTTGATCAGGTGTCCTGACACCAATGAGCTTTTGATAAGGTGCTCAAAAACCAAAGCTAGATTTTTTGATAAGGTGTCTTGCCACCACTGAGTTTTGACAAGGCTCTCAGAACCAGACAGAACTTTTGAAGGGAGTTCAAGAACCCTTTTACAGCAGGAAAAGAAAAAGTAAAAGTTGAAGTTGTCTTCTCTGTTCTCAGTTAAATGAGAGAAGCACAAGTGGATTGAAGATGTCAAAGCTCCCCCTGAGATGTAGAGAGGTTCAGGCAGAGAAGCTTTGCAGAAGGGTGATAGGTCTTCAGAACTTGATCTCCAGCAAAGAATGGTTTCAGCAGGACAGCTGAAAGATGATGTGTCTGGAGATCTAAGATGAGGATGCAAGAACACTTAGTCAGCTAGAAGATCTTGATGTTGTAGTTTTCTTATTCTTCTACTAACAGTATTCTTCTGTGTGTTTTCTTTTTCTTTCTGTCTATCAGCTCTGTCAATTTTTTGTTGTTTTTTCTGTATATCTAAGGACCATAGTAATAGAATTGATTTTCTGAATATTCTCCTTGTCCAAAGATGGCCGTTGGTCAGTCATAAATGTTTTCCATAAATGGTCTTGTCTTTTAGAGGAAAGTCCAGCAAACAATCTCTGAATGATACCTTGAAACTTGCTCCAAACGGCTGGGAGATCTTCTGTCATAAATGCTGATAATATTCAAAAACATTCCAAAGAATCAGCAGCATTTGAAATCTTGAAGACGTTGATCTCTCCAAATAATCGTCGATCTGAGCTCTACGATCGTCGAACTGAGCTCAGAGATGAACTGAGATAAGCAGACAGAAATCGTCGAACTGAGCTCAAAGATCGTCGAACTGAGCTCAGCGACCTGAGAAACAGCTGAAGGAGGCATCGTCGAACTGAGCTAGACGATAGTCGAGGGGAGTTCGACGACTAAGCAGAAGCTAGCTAAAAGCAGATAGTCGATCTGAGCTCGAAGATCGTCGACCGGAGTTCGACGATTTGTTGAAGTTGAGCTCAGAGAGCGTCGAACTGAGTTCGACGATTCGTCGACCGGAGCTCGACGAAAATTGCTTTAGACTTAGCTCTTCATCCTTGATCTTGGAGTGGTCTTAGGGGCAGCTTCAAAACTAAGTTCTAGGCCCTAGACTCATTCTAATGTTGACCTTCTCAACTATACAACTAGGTCAACTAGGATCCTAAGACAAGCATAATGATCCTTACCCAAATTAGTAATAGGGTGTTCCAACAGATTATTTGGCTAAGTGTTTTTGCGTTGAGTGAAGGCTATTCACTCAATGCACTCAAAGCCTGGGATGAAACTGTGAAAATGATTAAGTCCACAAGTTCTGACGTCAGTATGAGTCAGCAAAGTTTTAAATTGTTGCGGGAAAACTACAGTACACGACAAATGGCACCGCATGCCTACTGTATGACTTTTTCAGAAAAAGCAAAGTTGCAGCCAACAACTTCAGGTGCGCCCACGGGTCAAATAGTCATTGGACGAAGGAAGATAAAAGGCTTGAGATCGGAAGAGACAAATTAACTTTTGAAAGAATACTTTTAGGGTTTAACATTTCGCAAAGAGGCGGAACTTCATCATCTTCTTCCTTGCCATTGTTGCAGAGCTTGAAGCTGAAGTTCAAACCCGCTGATCTAAAAGTTCATCCAGGTAGCGGTAGCAATCTTCACCTATTACAACAAGTTCGAAGAGATTTCTATGAAAGACGAAGAAGCAGAGAATTCTAATTTTTGTAGTGAAGGTTAGCTGATTGAAGAATACTAAGAACTATCAAATCATTGTCTTCATCGGCAAGGTCAGAAACTTGTATTTTTGAGTTACTTCGACCACAAGCAGTTGTATCTTGAAGATGAATATTCTTATTGCTGAGAAGAAGTTAGGGCTGAGATTGTCTCAGCTCAGAAAGCAGAAGGCTCAGAGAAATTTCTCTTGAGTCAAAACATCAACACCAACCTTTATCTTTTGTAGGATCGTTTGGATCTAAGTTGTAAGCCTAAAATTATAAAGGCTGAGGTAGGATCAGATTTTGGATCTGAGCTATAGGATTATTAGTTAATCTGAGTGTAGGGCATGTGTGCCTGTGGTAGGGCTGTTTTCCTGAGGTAGGATAGTCATTCTGTCTGAGTGTAAGGCCTGTGTACCTGAGTTGTAGGATCCTACTTTGGATCTGAGGTAGGGCCTTGTGCCTGAGCTGTAGGAGAGTCATCCTCTCTGAGTTGTAGGGCTAACCTCCTAGCCTGAGCTGTAGGACTATTAATTTAGTCTAAGGTAGGTGATCTTTGGATCACTGAGTTGTATGAGCAAGCTTGCTCTGAGGTAGGGATTTGTGCCTGAGGTACGTCTTGGAGGAGACTTAGAGATCCTGAGGGATCTGAGTTGTAAGCTCTTAGGAGCTGAGTTTTGGATAAGCGCCTTATCTAACACACTGTTAGAAAGGTGGGAGGGACAGTGGATGTTCCCATAATCTGGGGAACCACTATAGATCTAGTGTGTGCTTTGTGATTTCTTGAAAGATAATATATAACTAAAACACAACACACCTAAAGAGGATAAAGATTTATAAATAGACCAAAAACCTATTCACCCCCTTTATGTGTTTAGCTATCCTTGAAACTAAAGACTTTCAAGTTGTATTAGAGGGAGGTTGCTCAAGAAGTACTTAAAAATTTGAGCAGATCTCAAAGGGTAGAAAAAAGAAGTATACTTATTGGTTCAGGAGAGAACCATAAGGAGCTGGGTTCCCTAAAGCTTCCAATCTGTAGGAAGGAGAACTTTGGAATCTTGAAGGAGAGGGCCTAGCTTTTCATGGATGCATCTAACCCAAGGATCTTTATTACTGTCCAAGAGGGACCTTTCATCCATATGAATGTCTCAATTCTGGATGTAATAATTCAGACACCAAAGAAATATTAAGAGATGACCAAGGATGAAGTCATCTTGGCAACCATGGACAAGGGAGCTCAGAACATTATAGTTAGTGCTATTGATAATTCTACCTTTCAGAATCTGGTTTACTGCTAGACCTCCAAGGAGACGTGGGACACTTTGGTGGTCTACATGGAGGGCACAATGGAGGTCAGAGATGACAAGAAGTCCATTCTCTACCAATAGTATGAGGCTTTCAGGCAGTCCAAGAAAGAGAGCATAGCTAGATGCTATGCAAGTTTTTCAGAATAGTGAATGAACTGAGGACCTTTGGTAGGGTCTACAGTCATTATGAGCTTAATGAAAAGTTCCTAAGGGCTCTAACTAGAGAATGAGACACCAAGATTTGTGCCATAAAATAGGTGGCAAAGTTGGCTGATACTCCCCCTAACACTCTATTTGGAAAGCTGCTCTCTTATGAGATGTAACTAACTATCAGGAAAGTGGAGGAGACCATTAGCAACTCCCAGGCCAAGGAAAATTCTTTGTCCTTTAGAGCTGATAGAACTAATAAGAGAAAGGAGAGGATTGTCTCTCCTCCAAGGAGGCCTGCTAGTTCAGGTAACACAGGGCCAAGTTCATCACACTATAGCAGCTCTGATGAAGAATTTACTGTCTTCTCTAGGCAGTTCCAGAAGTTGATGAAGAGAAAGCAGTGAAGTAGCAGACCTTCCTCCTCCTCTCATCACAGGAAGAACCACACCAAAGGAGAAAGGTGTGGTTCTAAAACTAGTAAACATATTTTCTCTAAAGTTGTCTGCTATTATTATAGCAAGCCAGGGCATGCGATAGCTGATTGCCTAGTCAAAAGAAGAGAGGCTGGTGAGAAAAAGGTCCACTAGCACAAAGGAAAGAAGGAAAAGTCCTTCATTGTAAAGAAGCCTGAAAAGAGCTGGAGTCAAAGTGACTCATCTTTTGAGTCTGAAGAGGAAGAGGCCTATATTGGGCTCTTTGCTGCTGAATAAGAAGTTAAAGAAGAAGCTGAAGAATATCCTGCTGCTAGGATAGGGATCATGGCCCCTCTATCACATTCAGATAATGAATCAGAGGATCATGAAGAGGAAGAAGATGCCAACAACTGCTATGGGTTGATGGCCAGGTCTGATGAAGAATCCAACAAAGAATTGTCAGGCCCAGAAAAGGTACATTCTCTATTTAGTTCCTCATCTCAGTCTAGCTCAGAGACTTGTCTAAATTCAAAAGCATCATTATCCTATGATAAAGATTAATCTAAGTCTGAGGAAGTTATCAATCAATTGATTGAAAAGTATGGTGCACTTCTGGATGCTTTTAAGAGAAGAAAGAAGTTGGACAAGAAGCAAGATGAGGAGATCACTTCCCTTCAGCTAGATGCTTCCCAGCAGGCTGAGACAACATCCTTGCTGGATCAGAAGGATAGGGAAGTTGGCCAACTGAAAACCACTTAACTCATTCAGATTGTCACCATCAAGTTCAAGAATAGTCTCATTAAGGATATTGAAGAGAAACTCTAAAGGGAGAAAAGGATAGTGGATAGTTATTCTAAGCCAAGTACTGTGTTGCCCTTGATAGAATCCTTCTCCTCTAAAAGGGGTTTGAATGGGTTGGGATTCAAGGGAAGCACAAGAGCTGCCTATTCCAAAGGGAAAGGCAAAGCTCCAGCTCAGCCTCTGGCATCCAAGCCTCCCATTCCTTTTAGGAAAGTTCAGTTGCCTTCAAACAGGTATAACCAAGAAAGCATCTAAGGTCACTGGATGAATGTTAGATCCACTAGTGTGATCAAAGATTTTCACAGCTATGGTGGAAGGTATAGTAGGGGAATGAGTGCCTTTAAGGCTACCCATGAGGAAATTCAAATAACCCATCAATGAACATTTGTCATTGGTGCTCCAGCCCCCATTCTCAAGAATGTGGCAGTGACCAACTCTCAAGGCCACTCAACAAAGACTCAGAACAAGGGAAAGTCTATCTGTAAGCCTAATTTGGCTATCTATGAGGCTATTAAGAGCCAATTCTCTGCAAAGAAAACTTCTATTAATGGCAGTCAGAGCATGCTAATTAAGTCGGTTGAAAGACTCACCTTCAGTCGGATCCTTACTGAAAGTAACTTGAAGAAGGTTGTTGCTCCTCTTCCTTCTATATAGTCAGCAGTTAATTGCAGGACCTGCTCAGAAAAGAAGATATAACATTCATGTGTGTTGGTGCTGTGGTAAAGTGGGGCATTTTGCCCTAGATTGCTGGCGCAATCCAAGTGTGCCAAGAGCAAATGTTAGTCTTCCTATCAGAAAATATGCATGAAGATAGTTTTTGTTTCAGACTAATCAGAACCTAGGACCCAATAAATATTGGGGGTCCTAAGATAAGATAATATGTTGCTGGTTATTCCAAGTGCCCATACCCCCATATGTTACTTGGATAGTGGTTGTTCCAGGCACATGACTGGAACAAGGAGCAATCTAAAGGAGTAGACTCCAGTGAAGGATGAACCCAAAGTAATCTTTTGTGGTTCAGATAGAGGAGTGATATGAGGCTATGGAAAGATTACCAATGACATAGTCACCATATCAAAAGTTGCTTGTGTTGAAGGGTTGCAACACAACCTCAAAAGCATAAGCCAACTCTGTGATCTTAGTTTTATCATTACATTCCACAAGGATCAGTGCCAAATTAAGAGGTCAAGTGACTAAGAGGTCATCTTGATAGATACTAGGAGTGGAAATGTTTATTGCTTAAACTTTCTATGTCTTAATAAAACTCTTATATATGTCTAGTTGCAAATGAGAAAGTCTTATATTATATACAATGGCACAAGAGACTAGATCATTTGAATTATAAGACTATTGTCAAGCTCTTTAAGGAAGAGCTAGTTAGGAATGGTCCCAAGATGAAATGCACCAAGGAAGGCATTTGCTCAGCATGCCAAAAGGGCAAACTGACCAAAGCTTCCTTCAAGGGCATTGAGACTAAAGATTCTGTGAGGTGTTTATACCTCCTGCATATGGACCTGTTTGGCCCTATGCTAGATCATAGTCTAGGTAGGAAAGTCAACATCCTTGTGGTGGTTAATGACTATTCTAGGTTTGCTTGGGTTTTCTTTCTTAAGAAAAAGTCTAAAACCCCTGATGTCTTCAAGACTTTTATCAAGTAGATTCTGAATGAATTAAATAGTACTATGGTCAAAATCAGAAGTGACTATGGGACTGAATTATAGTCTGAAATCATGACAAGGTTCTGTGAAGAGCAAGAGATTCATCAAGAATTTTATTCTCCAAGAACACCCCAGCAAAATGGGATTGTTGAGAGGAAAAATAGAACTCTCATAAAGGCTGGTAGGACCTTGCTAAGTGACACATCTCTCCCAGAATATTTCTGGGCTACGACAGTAAATATTGCATGTTATTACCTCAATAGAGCTTTTATCACCAAAAGCTACAAGAAGACTCCCTATGAGATTATGAAGGGCAAAAAACCAAATCTGGCCTATCTTAGAATCTTTTGTATCAAGTGCTATGTGCTGAATAATGGGAATTCCTATGTGTCGAAGTATGCTGTCAAGTCCTATGATGGGATTTTTTTGGGGTACACCAATCATAATAAGGCCTATAGGGTCTACAACTTAGAAAGTCAAGTGGTAGATGAGTTTGTTAATGTTATTTGATGAGTCAACTATGATTAACAGTGAGCTGCCAAACTCCTCTTCTATACCTGCAGGTACAGAGATGATGATGGATAAGCTAACTATCAAGGAAGCTGCTCACACAGTCCAAGATGGAGTTGACATTCTAGGAGAAGTACAAGCCACACTTGAAGTGGATGAAGATCATTAAGATGCAACCACTGAGCTCAGAATGCTGAATAATGATTGCCTCCAACAGTCAGGCATCTAAGGGATCATCCAAGACACTAGATTATTGGTGATGCCAACTAACGAGTGGTGACAAGGATCAGAAGTCTTAATACAACTTTATATTTAAGTTTCCTATCATAGGTTGAGCCCAAGAGATTTGAAGAGGCCAACATAAATAAATTCTGGATTTTAGCAATGCATGAGGAACTAAACCAGTTTAAGAGGTGTAAGGTCTGGAAGCTAGTTCACAGACCACAAGGACATAATGTCATTGGAGTCAAGTGTATTTATAATCAAGAACAAGGGATTATAATCAAGAACAAGGCAACTCAAGACAAGAAAAAGGTATTATAAACTTGATGAAAATGTCATTATAATCGAGAATAAGGAAAGGCTGGTAGCTATGGGGTACATATAAGAAGAAAGTATTGACTTTGATCATAACTTTACCCCTATAGCATGATTGGAAGCCATCAGACTTTTTCTTGCATATGCTGCATATAAAGGATTTCATTTCTACTAGATGAATGTGAAGTAAGCCTTCCTGAATGGTGACTTAAAGAAAGAAGTCTATGTTGAATAGCCTTTAGGTTTTGTTGATTCTAACTCTCCTGATTTTGTTTATAGACTTAGGAAAGCTCTATATGGGTTGAAGCAAGCCCCTAGAGCATGGTATGAGACATTGTCTAGCTTCCTCATTGAGAACAAATTCTCAAGGGGGAAGATAGACAAGACCCTATTCCTAAGGGAATCTAAGGGCAAGATCATCCTAGTCCAAATTTATGTAGATGACATAATTTTTGGGTCTACTGATGACAACCTTTACAGGAAGTTTGTCAAACTTATGGAAGGGAAGTTTGAGAAGAGTAGTATGGGCGTGATTAAGTTCTTCTTGGGACTCCAAGTAAGGCAAATTGAATATGGAATGTCCATCTCTCAATCTAAGTTCACTAGGGATTTGGTTAAAAAGTTTTGAATGGAGAATGCCTCCACCATGAAAACTCCTATGGGGTCAAGTATGCCTATAGACAAAGATAGGGCAGGGAAACCTGTTTATGAAACTTTGTATAGAGGGATAATTGGCTTCTGTCTATATCTTATTGCAAGTAGGCCAGACATCATGTATGCTACATGTGTTTGTGCTAAGTATCAGGCTAGCCCTAAAGAATCTCACTACTCTACTGCTAAGAAGATTTTGAGGTATCTTAAGGACACACCGGATCTTGGCCTATAGTATCCTAGAAATTGGGATTTTGAACTAACATTCTATTCAGATGCAGATTTTGCAGGATGCAAAGAGGACAGGAAGAGCACATCAGGCACTTGTTAGTTCTTGGGAGGAAGGCCTGTGTCTTGGAGCAGGAAGAAGCAGACCAGTATTGCAATTTCAATAGCTGAGTCCGAGTATATCTCAGCAAGTAACTGCTGTGCATAGTTATTGTGGATCCAGCATTCGCTCCATGACTACAACATCTAGTTAAGTAACACTCCCATGTACTATGATTCAACTATTGCAATTTTAATTATAAGGAATCCTATCTCTCATAGCAGGACTAAGAATATTGAGGTTAGGTATCATTTTATTAGGGAGCATGTGGAAAAGGAAGACATCTATCTTGAGTTTGTCCCCATAGACAAGCAAGTGGCAGACATCTTTACTAAGCCACTAGATGAAGTCAAGTTCAACACCTTCATGTTCGAGTTGGGTATGTTGAACTTGGTATAACTTCAGTTGCTCCTAATTTCCTTTTGTTGCAGGACTCACTTTTCTTATATGTGGATAAGTCTTTCAATTGGTATCAAGATTATCAAGTCTTTCCAATAGTATCAAGACTTAGATGGACTCAAGTGTTCAGTAAAGAGAATGACAACAGATGCTCCTATTTAGGGGGAGCAAGTCAAGATGCCTCTATTGAGGGGGAGCAAATCCAGCAGCTGTAGGAACAAGTTCAGCTTCCTGGATAAAACACAGACTGAGGGAGAGATCAACCCTAGTGGATGGTTGTTGCTGTCAATGCTGCTGCTGAAAAGATAATGCTGCTCTTGGAGGAGAGGAGAATGCCAGCACCTCCCTGACTTATACTGTATTCTGCAGAAGTGTTAAGTGGTATGAGGAGTGCCATTAGCTCAAGTGGATAATTGATAGCAAGTAGCTCAAGTGGATCAATGGACCACTTAAGTGTCAAGGGGCTGCAGTGATGCGTTGTATAAGTGGTATCAACATAAGAGGTATGATATCTAGTCAAGTAGTTTGATCACTAGGATAATTTCTCTAGTGGTATCAACACAAGATGTTGGCTAGGATCAAGAGATAAATTCTCTGGTGCATGATCCTTTCACCTCCCTCATTAGATAAATTTTTTTTAAAGAAGCCAGAAAGGGGGAGATGTGGATGTGGGAAATACCCTAAAACCCAAAGTGGGACGTGTGGGCAATACTTGATATGACCAGGTCATGTTGAGTCAATGCATATTACTTAAAAAAATTTAAGTAGTATGAGGAGTGCAATGAATGCATATTGGGCCATTGAATATTACTTTCCCACCTCCAAGAGGCATGAGGAAAGTGATTCTAGTGGTATGAGGAAAGTGCAAGTGCTCAAGTGGTATGAGAAAGCAATGACTTGACATATTGAGTCAGTGTATTTAAATGAAGAACAATGAATTGGTATGCTGGAAATTCAAGTGGTATGAGAAAGCTATATCTGCTAGCTTACAACTGCTTTGAATTCTCAAGTGGTATGAGAAAGATACATCTGCTAGCTTACAGCTGCTTTGAGTTTATATTCTTTATGTGAAATTTCTTCTTAGTATTGTTGTGTGTTCTGCCTTCTTCAAATAGGGGGAGATTATTGGGAATATTGCCTAAATGTTCCCTAGATTTGAAGATGCATCACAATTAATACTAAGAGCATAAATGTATTTGATGTTGTTGAAGTTCACTATGGGCAAGATGTTCCTTGGAACAAGTTTAGACAGGTTGTCTAAGTGATTGTGACAGGTGGTCATAAGGATGGAATGTGGAGAGATAGAAATTTATCTAAGTCCACAGGAGTTGAGTGAAGCAAGATCACTCAACGCAAGTTGTCAAGGAAGGATGCTGGAAAGAATGAAAATTGTATAAGTCCACAGGCATCGAGTGAAGCCAGTTCACTCGACGCCAGATGCCAAAAAGTGATGAGTAAAGGATGGACAGTCAAGGCCCAACAGTTTGCAAAGCAGATTTTTGGCTAAGTCCACAGGCATTGAGTAAAGGCAGTTCACTCAATGCCATATAACTTGAGGCATTGAGTAAAGCTCAACCTGTCAAAGCTTCAACATTGGCAAGGGAGAAAATTGGTTAAGTCCAGAAGCATTTAGTGAGGACAGCTCACTCAATGCCCAAAGAAGAAGGCATCGATAGACCAGTTTTTAGTCAAAGCTTGAGAACAGATAGATAGAAAAATTTGTCTAAGTCAAGATGCATTGAGTGAGGACAGCTCACTCAACGCAAGCCCATCAAGAAAATCGGCTAAATACAAAAGCGTTGATTGAAGCCAGTTCACTAAACATCTCAGCATGAAGGCAGGAAGTTAGTGAAGCTTCTAAGTCCAAAAGAATTAAGTGATGAAGGTTCACTCAGTGCACTAAACGCCTGGCATTACACAAGAAATTGGCTAAGTCCAAATTCATTGAGTGAAGCCAGTTCACTCAATGCACTCAACGCCTAATCAGCAGAAAGATTATCCAAGGACAAAAGCATTGAGTGAAGGCCGTTCACTCAATGCACTCAACACCTAGTAGTGCAGAAGTAATTGGTTATGCCCAAATGTGTTGAGTGATGAAGGTTCACTCAACGCACTCAATGCCAAATGGTACAAAGATATTGGCTAAGTACAAATTCGTCGAGTTATGAAGATTCACTCAACGCCTGGCAAGGGAGATTATTTGGCTAAGTGTTTTTGCACTGAGTGAAGGCTATTCACTCAACGCTTGGGTTGAAACTGTGAAAATGACTAAGTCCCAGATGTTGACGTAAGCATGAGTCTGCAAAATTTCAAATTGTTGCGAGAAAGCTACAGTACACGACAAATGGCACCGCAGGCCTACTGTATGACTTTTTCTATAAAAGCAAAGTTGCAGCCAACAACTTCATGTGGGCCCACAGGTCAAATAGTCATTGGATGGCAGAAGATAAAAGGCTTGAGATTTGCGGAGACAAATTAACATTTGAAAGAAAACTTTTATGGTTTAACATTTTGCAAAGAGGCAGAACTTCATTGTCTTCTTCCTCGCCATTGTTGCAGAGCTTGAAGCTGAAGTTCAAACCCGCTGATCTAAAAGTTCACCCAGATAGCTGTAGCAATCTTCACCTACTATAATAAGTTCAAAAGAGATTTCTGAGAAAGAAGAAGAAGCAGAGCATTCTAATTTCTACAGTGAAGGTTAGTTGATTAAAGAATACTAAGAATGGTCAAATCATTGTCTTCATCAACACAGTCAGAAACTTGTATTTCTGAGTTACTTCCAGCACAAGTAGCAGTGTCTTGAAGATCAACATTCTTGTTGCTGAGAAGAAGTTAGGGATGAGATTTTCTTTGCTCAAAAAGCAAAAGGCTCAGAGAAATATCTTTAGAGTCAAAACATCAACACCAACCTTTATATTCTATAGGATCCTTTGGATTTGAGTTGTAAGCCTAAAATTATAATGGCTGAGGTTCGATCAAGTTTTAGATATGAGTTGCAGGATCATTTGTTGATCGAAGTGTAGGCCATGTGTGCCTGAGGTAGGGCTATTTTCCTGAGGTAGGAGAGTCATTCTCTCTGAGTGTAAGGCCTGTGTGCCTGAGTTGTAGGATCCAGCTTTGGATCTGAGGTAGGGCCTTGTGCCTGAGCTGTAAAAGATTCATCCTCTATGAGTTGTAGGGCTAACCTCATAGCCTGAGTTGTAGGACTATTAATTTTGTCTGAGGTAGGTTATCTTTGGATCACCTAGTTATAGGAGCAAGCTTGCTCTGAGATAGGGCTTTATGCCTGAGGTAAGTCTTGGAGGAGAGTGAGAGATCCCGAGGGATCTGAGTTGTAAGCTCTTAGGAGCTGAGTTTTGGAGAAGTTCCTTATCTAACACACTGTTAGAAAGGTGGGAGGGATAGTAGTTGTATCCATAATCTGGGGAACCACTATTGATCTGGTGTGTGCTTTGTGATTTCTTGAAAGCTAACATATAACTAACACACAACACACCTAAAGATAATAAAAATTTATAAAGAGACCAAAAACATATTCACCCCCCTCTAGGTGTTTAGCTATCCTTGAAACTAAAGACTTTCAGATGGAGAGTTCTCATTACTGTCCAAACAATTCAAGAAGATGCTTAATAAGAGGAGGCAAATGAGAAATCAGCCCTCATCGTCTAATTACAGGAGATCACATGGTGATGGTGATCACTATAAGAAAAGCTATACCAACAACATATATAAATCAAAACCGAACTAGCACATTTCATCTTACATTGTGTGCTACTGTTGTAATAAGACAGGTCACATGGTTGCCGATTTACCGCACAAAAAGAAGGAAGGAACTAGGAGAGAAGAGAAGAAATCTATTTGCGGGAAGAAGAAGGAAGAAAAGAGCTTTATGAAAAAGAAGCCAAATACTCTGAGCGACAAAGCTCAGATTAGTCAAGCTTAGATGAGGAAGCCTACTTTGGGCTCATGGCACATATTGATGAGGAAGAATGCAACTACTAGTACAATGGGAAGGTAAATTCTCACACACTGCTCTCTGAATCGGATACTGCCTCAGATGGTCATGAAGACTACTCTTCTGACGAGGAATCAGATTTATTAGCTCAGTATAAGGTACTGTTGAAGAGCTTTGACAAATGCTGTAAGGTAGTCAAAACTAAAGCCAAGGAGATTGACTATCTCAAGGCAGTGGAATCTGATATGAGAGAAGAAATTGCAAAATTGACTCCTCTCAGAGATGAAGTCCAATCACCGAAAGAGGAACTCTCGACCTCTATTGAATAAGTTCATCTAAAAGAGAAAGTCATCGATGAACTGGAAGAAAAGTTGTTGGTCGAGAAGAAGCTCGTAGCAAGATTCTCGAAGCCAAACACTATCCATACTCTCATAAATGGATTTTCTGCTCCAAAGAAGGGTAGAAGAGTTGGACACAAATCCATTAAAGGTAAATGGAAGGTTGTTCAAAGTAAAACCACCTTCAAGAAAGTCATTTTTCCTACAAGCAAGTATGACTTTGAGACATCCTACAGTCACTTTGCGAGACCAACATATGTTGACTCTAACAAAAACTATGAAGGATGGAGCTGCCGCAGATATTTTGGAATAAGTGCTCTAAAAGCACCTCACGAATAAATCATCCTTAAGGATTATGGTCCATACGTTTATGGACTGAGTACTAAGAATACACTAAAGGTAAAGCCTGTTGTTGTCAATCCACTTGAGATGAAGAAGTATTGTGTGTGTTGTAATCATGAGGCTTCTAATTCCAAGTCATTTTCTCCTGCAAGAACACCCGTTCGAAAGGTAAAGCAGGAGAACAAGAGAAGATACAATAGGTTTGACTGTTGGTGTTGTGGCAAGGTTGGTGACTTTGTCATCGATTGTTGGTTTAACCCTATGAATTATTAGACTCCACTAGTAAACACTGCAAGGATGATCACTCGCAATGTTAACACCCCTAGTGGTGGCAAGCTAACCCAAAAATAAGGACCTAAATATGTTTGGGTTCAAAAGAGAAATTAGTTTGTAAATGTAGGAAAGTCCAAAGGCCAACAAAATGCCATTTTGTATTTGGACAGCAGAAGCTCTCGACACAAGATCGGGACAAGAAGCCTACTTCAAGAGTATACCCCAGTTGAGGACGACGCAAAAGTTATTTTTGGCGGTTCAGACAGGGGAATAACTAAAGGATACAGTATGATTACTAACCATATAGTCTCTTTCACAAACATGTCATGTTGGAACCCTACTTGTGATTTGGGCTAGGTTCACTATTAGGATTATTTAGAATGACCCAACATGTATAGTCTAGGGTCATAGGTTTTCCAGGGTCAAAGATAGCATCACCTACTTAGACTATCAGTACCCTCCAGAAGACTTTAGAGACAGAAGACTTCAAAGGAAAAGCAGTTAAATTGATTGAAGAAAAGTCGCTCGACGATAGCTGAACTCGTCTCGACAATCGTCGATCTGAGATCGACGAACTCAAAGTTCCTTCTCTGAGTTGAGCTTGACGAAAGTCAAGCTGAGATCGACGATCTATGATCTCATATCAGAAGTTCAGCTCGACAAAGGACTATCTCAGTTCGACGAACTTGGAGCTCAGATTGGCAAGTTTATTTTCAATTCGACGATCTTGGAGCTCAGCTCGACGAAGGAGAATTCTTAGCTCGACGAACTTGGAGTTTAGGTCGAAGAAATCATTGCTGAGTTCGACTAACTCTTTCCAGGTTCTATTCAATTATTCTTCTCTGCGTTTTCTCAGTTCTTCTATCAGTTTGATTTCAAATTCTATTATATTTAGACAGTAATGCTCTGATAATTAATGCTCAATATTCCCAAAAATATAGTCGTTCAGGGCAGCATTAATTATGGTTTTCATAGAGTTATTGCTCTACCATATTTACAGGGACAGTTAGGGAAATACATTCAAGACAAAAATTAACCGTTCAGGATTCCAGAATTTTTGTAGAGGATTTCAGAAAATAATTTAAAATTGAAAAAATATATAAAGTGATTTTCTTTTAGAAGAATATATAGATACACAGATCAAAAATAACAATCACAAGAGAAGTGAATCGGCAAAAAAGTATTAGCAGAATGTGAAGAACAATACAGCTCTCACACTCAGTGTTCTTCATCTACTTCAGGCTTTCAAGAGACAAACAATCAAAATCAGTCTAAAAGCTTGAAGTGCAACATCTTTTTGAAGGCCTACACCCTGAATCAAAGCTTTCACTCCTGATCAGATCCATACAACTCAGGGGGAGCTTTCATATCTTCAAGTCTACTAGTCTTCGCAGAGCTTTGAGATAGAGAAGACTCCTGATCAGATCCATACAACTCAGGGGGAGCTTTCATATCTTCAAGTCTACTAGTCTTCGCAGAGCTTTGAGATAGAGAAGACAACATATTTTTATTTTCCATTTCCTGTGTACAGGGTTTTTAAATCCCTTCAAAAGTTAGCCCCTTTTGGTTCACAAGCCACCTGATCAAAAGACTTGAGTTTTGTTTTTGGACACGTGATCAAAAGCTCAAAGGGTTGCTAGATCTCCCTTAGAAAAATAAATCTTGTGGTGACAGGGCACCTGAGCAAAAACCTGTGGTGACAGGGCACCTGAGCAAAAACCTATAGTGGATTCCTACCAAGGTGGTAGAAGAGTGGATGTACCCAGGTTTATTGAGGAACCACTATAAATTCCTTGTGTCGTCTGGTATTGCCTTACTTGTTTTTATTTTGTGTGATGCGATTTTTTTCTTTATTTATACTTATATATATCACCTATTTTCATCCGCTATAAAAACTACTTAATAAATTTTTAATACTCTATTCACCCCCCTCTAGAGTAAAAATAAGATCTATCCTTCACTTTCAATTGGTATCAGAGGTGAAGGTTGTTTGGTTTTATAGGCTAACACTTGAACCAAAAGATCGTTGATAGATCCTAGTTACTCTAGTTTGTCTTTTTATATCATGGCACAAAATAAAGAGTATTTAAGCACCAGACCTCCAGTGTGCAATCTGAATAAGTTTGCACTTTGGAATGTAATGATTAGGCTTTATTTTAATTCTATTGATGAAGACATATATAATTCTATTTTGACAGGTCCCCCTACTCCACTTGCAATAACAAGCACAAGTACAGTTTCACTACCTGAGTGGACTGATGATCAGAAGAAGCTAAAAATTATAGATGCCAAAGCCATGAACATTTTGGCTCAAACAAAGTTTGATGACATTTTCTAGATGGTTGTTGAATGCACTTCAGCCAAGGATATCTAGGATTCTCTAAATGGGATGGTTGTAGGATCTGCAGATGAAAGGAAAGATAGAAGATCACACTTGATCTCTCAATATGTGAACCTCAAGAAAGAATAGGCAGAATCAGTTGCTGACATGTACAACAGACTCAGCCTCATAACAAATAAGCTGAAAACCTTGGACAAGAACATCTCTTTGACAGAGATAAATGATAAAATCCTTATGTTCTTCCCTAGCACATGGGACTCTAGGATCTGGCCAATCAAGGAATCCTAAAGCCTTAATGAAATCTCAACTAAAACCTTGTTTGGCAAGCTCAAGTCTTATGAGCAGCTCATCAAAACTAGAGAAGCTGAGAAAAGGACATCATCAAGAAGAAAAGAGAAAGGCATTGCCTTTAAAGCATCTGAGGAAGTGGAAGCTCTTCTTGATAATGAAGAGTTATTGAGTCTCTTGGCTAAGATATTTTATAAGATGACAAGGAAAGATTTAAGAAGAAGATCTTCCAGAAATGATGACAAGCCAAGGTATGACAAAACCCCTACTAAAGAGATTGTCTGTTATGGGTGTAGGAAACCTGGACACATACTTCCAGAATGTCTAGAGAACTAGAAAAAAGAAAAGAAGAAGGAGATGCACTCTAAGAAGTATTCACACAAGCCCTCATCCAGCAAATACAAGAAGAAGGAAAGAGGCTTTATTGCTGAGACTTGGAGTTAATCTGAGTCAGAATCTTCATCGAGCACCAGTGAGGATGAAGAAGAAGCCAAGGACAGAGAGGTCTGCTTGATGGCAATCAATGCATCATACAGCCACTCTGAAGTTGCAAATTCAAAAGCTGATAACTCAGAAGAAGAGTATATATCAGAAGAAGATCAGGTAATCTCTTCTTTTGATTTTACTTCAAATCAATTTAAAACTGAATTTAAGTAGTTATGAAATGATTTAATTAAATATGGGAAGGAAATAAAACTCCTCAGAGAAAAGCAAATTGAATTTGATAACTTATTTTCTGAAAACATCAAACTCAAAAATGATTTAGATAATGCTTTAGAACAAATAATATCTTTGAAAACTAAACTATCTGAGGCTAAGGAATTTGAAGAATCTGAAAGATAGGGGATAGATCTTAATTTTACATAAGAGATAAATACAAAAAGAAATCACAGCACATAAACTAAAAGAAATAGAGTAAGCAAGCACAGACGACACAAGGATTATAGTGGTTCCCCAATAACTTGGGTACATCCACTCTTCTACCACCCTGGTAGGAATCCACTAACAGGTTTTGATCAGGTGACTGCCACCAAAATATCTATTTTCTAAGGGAGATATAGCAACCCTTTAGGCTTTTGATCAGGTGCCCAAAAACCAAACCAAGTCTTTTGATCAGGAGACTTGACAACCAAAAGCTATCTTTTGAAGGGCATTAAACCCCTTTGTACCGTGGGTTGAAGAAGGTGATGTTTTCTTCTCTTTCTCTAAACAATAAAGAAGACTAGTGGATTGCTGTTTTCAAAGCTCGCCCTGAAATGTTGAATGGTTAAGGAAAGAAGGAAGCTTTGCTCAGGGTGTAGGCCTTCTAATGTTATTGATCTCCAGCAAGCTTTTTAGACTGATATTGATTTGTGTCCTTTTGAAAGCTTGGAGCAGATGAAGAACTCTGTAACTTGATGTTATTCTACAGATGAAGATCTCTATTCTCTGTTACTGTCCCTTTCTCTTCTCTACTACCTTTTGAAAAGTTATATTATATTATATTCCCCTGGAGAATTCAGATATTTGAATTCTTTATGACTGAAAATGGCTTGAAGCATTTTTCCCAAGAACAAAATAGGCCTAGGGAATTAACTCGAAATTAACTTCTAGAACTGATCACATTTACTGATGTTGTTTGAACAGCTATATGCATTAAATTTGAGAGATATTAAATGCCTTAATTAAATCTGCCAACTGTAAATAACTCTGCTTGAATAATGCACAGATTTTGTCGACCTCAGCTCAGAGATCGTCGACCTCAATAATCTTTGCGTCGAGTTGAGATTTTTTCTTGAGATTCAGCTATCATCGACCGGAGCTCGGAGATCGTCAAGCTCAACTCATAGATAGAACTCTAAGTTTCGTCGACCTGAGTTCGACGTTCGTCAAACTGAGTTTGACTATCGTCGAACTGAGTTCGACTATCGTTGAACTGAGTTCAACTATCGTCGAACTGATTTTCTGCTTTTGATTTCTGCATGATTTCTTTCTGACAACATTTCTCAAGAGACTCTTGAGGCAGACATGGAAGAAAAACCTATGACCCTAATTATACATTTTGGGTCAATCTAAACATCCTAATAGTACTCCTTACCCAAATCCAAACTAGGGTTCCAACAGAATCCCTTAATGGGAGAAGCATCAAATTGATGAACATCACAAGTACAGTCAATGCCAGGCTTAATGGAAAACTGGGCTTGGGAGCTTCATCCAGTCAACCTCCTCTTTTGCAGAAAAACATTCTTTCTAAACCTATCAAATTCATTTCTGAAAAAAGGAAAAGAAAAGGTAAAAGATACTAATAATGAAACAGAGGTTTTAAATAAGACTAAATTAAAGAAAAATAAAAATTCATAGAAAAATCATGTTCAACAAAATTCATCGAACTCAGATCGACGAAATTAGTATTATGCATCAAACGACAATCGACGAACTCTGAACCCAGAATTTGGGTATGATTACTCAAGAAATGGTGCTCGACAAAATCAACATGTTTCGTCGAACAAAATCAACATGTTTCGTCGAGCAGGAGAAATGGTGCTCGACAAAATCAACATGTTTCGATGAACTACCTGATTCCATCCCTCCACATAGTCCACCAACATTCCAAACCTTCCAATATTTAGACCTACCTCAAGCACTCTCCATTTGTTCCAACTATGGTAACCAATCCACCTATACCTCTGATACTCCTGATCCACTATATCTAGATTAATCTGACATTGCTAATGATCTTATTCAATTCATCACTCCCTCTCTAAAGAAGCTCATAGCTAGGGCTATTGCCCCTCTCACTGCTTCTATTTCCCTTCTATTTGTACAATTGGCTTCCTCCTCTTTTGTCCCTTCTTTTGGGGGCCTGGGTTCAGGAATATCTGAATCCAGGTAGGGGGAGATTTCCAATGAAGAAGCTCCTCTCGCAGCAGCAATAGCAGTAGCAGCAGAAGTAGTAATTCCAACAGCAGAAATAGTTGAAATTCTTAATGATTATACTGAAATGATTTGTTTAGAAGAAGAGTCAGTTGATACAGCAATGATTACTATTGGTGATTTCATAATTAATCCCATAGTTGACATTCATTCTTTACCTCATTATTTTGATATAGTTTATAGCAGAAATATACCAGCAGATACAGTATCTAATTATTCTAAAGCAATTGTTTGCTATTCTTCTCTAGTTGTTTTTTTGGTGTTAGAAAAAATTAGAAATAGTTTCTGTATTATTTCTTCCAGCATTTCTATTTTAGAGCCAAAGGCTTTCTCTCCTCCAACTTATGTTTGGGCTGAATCCCTCATGCAAGATCTTGATGAAATTATGTTTCAAGATATGGAAGCAGAAAGTGACAGTGTTAAGACTCAAGTCCTTACAGATATTGCATCTAAAGAGCCAGAAGTTCAAGCTATAAATCAAGCTGATTTGTTTAAGCAAATTGATGAGTTATATGATAATCCTGCAAGTGATTCTGATAATGATGATGATTATTCTGATGATTCAGAAAAATTTTGGGTCTAAGAAGAGAAAATCCAAGAAGAAGGCTCCAACAAAGGCTGCACCAATACCAAATACAATAGCAGATACTCCCTACTATATTTTACATAATATTACACTCACTCCAGATTCCCCTTACTGGATGAGACTGTCTAAGAATGAGCAAGAATGAAGAAATAAGACGAAGAGATATAATTCTCCTCCTAAGAAGTCTTGGAGAGGACCTCCTCCTCTTCCTCCTGCAGCAGGATCAGCAGGAAGCATTTCTCAAGATCAAAAGTTTGCTTCTTATTTTTATCAATCAAGACCAACTCATAGCAGTAAATATAGACCTTGACGGTAAGAATCTCAATCTAGCAGCCAACAGAAAAAACAATAGTAGGAGTCTGATAGTCAAAGCAGCCAGCAGAATGTTCAAGATATTGAGAAAGAAGAATCAAGTCTAGAGAGACCTCCCTCTCCTGCTTATGATCCAGAATTTGTTCCCAACTATAGAATGACCAATTTTAATGAGCTGATAGCTCTATCTCCGATAAGAAAGGCCAAGGAGGAAGGAAAAGATCCCTCTAAATTTACAACTATGTCATCTTATAGAAAGAAGGAACTAGACAAATATCAGGTACAAAATCATTTCAAAGTTGACACTTATATGAATTTGCATCTTGAAGCTGTGGTGCTTAGGGCTGCAACTGTAAAAATTCTTGGTGCACAAGACATGAAGATGACCCAAAGAGAAACACAAGACCCAAAAAGGATAATGGTTTTCACAAAACCTACTTCAGATTCTTCAAAGAAAGACTCATAATTTTCTGCTTTTGCTTTCAGAACTTTATTATTACTGTGTATTATTTTCACAAGGAACAATTGTTTATATCTACTGAAGTATTATAATTGTGCCAGATATTTTTTTTCTTGCTTTGTGATTTTTTTTCTATCTTGTATAGTGACCTCACCCAAATAGGGGGAGATTGTTGGAACCCTACTTGTGATTTGGGATAGGTTCATTATTAGGATAGTTTAGAATGACCCAACATGTATATTCTAGGGTCATAGGTTTTCAAGGGTCAAAGTCAGCAACACCTACTTAGACTATCAGTACCCTCCAGAAGACTTTAGAGATAGAAGACTTAAAAGGAAAAGCAATTAAACTGATTGCAAAAAAGTTGCTCGATGACAGCTTAACTCAGCTCGACGATCGTCGATCTTAGATCGACGAACTCAGAGTTCCTTCTTTGAGTTGAGCTTGAGAAATGTCTAGCTGAGATCGACGATCTATGATCTCATATCAGAAGTTCAGCTCGACGAAGGACTATCTTAGTTTGATGAACTTGGAGCTCAGATTGGCAAGTTTATTTTCAATTCGACGATCTTGGAGCTCAGCTAGACGAAGGAGAATTCTTATCTCGACAAACTTGGAGCTCAGGTCGACGAAATCATTGTTGAGTTCGACTAACTCTTTCCAAGTTCTGTTCGACTATTCTTCTTTGTGTTTTCTCAGTTCGTCTATCAGTTTAATTTCAAATTCTATTATATTTAGAAAGTAATGCTCTGATAATTAATGCTCAATATTCCCAAGAATATAGTCGTTTCGGGCAGCATTAATTATGATTTTCACACAGTTATTGCTCTACCATATTTACTGGGATAGTTAGGGAAATACAATCAAGACAAAAATGAACCGTTCAGAGTTCCAGAATTATTGTAGAGGATTTCAGGAAATAATTTAAAATTCAAATGTTGTTGAATCTGAAAACAAATATAAAGTGATTTTCTTTCAGAAGAATATATAGATACACAGATCAAAAATAACAATCACAAGAGAAGTGAATCAGTGAAAAAGTATTAGCAGAAAGTGAAGAACAATATAGTTCTCACACTTAGTGTTCTTCATCTACTTCAGGCTTTCAAAAGATAAATAATCAAAATCAGTCTAAAAGATTGAAGAGCAACATCTTTTTGAAGGTCCTATACCCTGAAGCAAAGCTTTCACTCCTGATCAGAGCCATACAACTCAGGGAAAGCTTTGACATCATCAAGTCCACTAGTCTTCTCAGAGATTTGAGACAGAGAAGACAACATATTTTTATTTTCCATTTCCTGTGTATAGGGTTTTTAACTCCCTTCAAAAGTTAGCCCCTTTTGGTTAACAAGTCACCTGATCAAAAGACTTGAGTTTGATTTTTGGGCACCTGATCAAAAGCTTAAAGGGTTGTTAGATCTCCATTAGAAAAATAGATCTTGTGGTGACAGGGCACCTGAGTAAAAACCTATGGTGGCAGGGCACCTGAGAAAAAACCTGTGGTGGCAGGGCACCTAAGCAAAAAACTATAGTGGATTCCTACCATTGTGGTAGAAGAGTGGATGTACCCAGGTTTATTGGGGAACCACTATAAATTCCTTTTGTCATCTTGTTATGCCTTTACTTATTTTATTTGTGTGCTATGATTTTATTTATCTGTTTATAGTTATATATATCGCCTATTGTTATCCGCTATAAAAACAACTTAATAAAATTTTAAAACTCTATTCACTCCCCTCTAGAGTAAAGATAAGATCTATCCCTCACTTTCATGACATATGTTAAGGGATTACAACACAATCTCATTAGCATAAGTCAATTATGTGATAAAGTCTATATGGTAGAGTTCTATAAGTATAAGTGCCTGATAAAATCATCTGATAGCTCAGAAACTATTTTAATACGCACTTTGAGTAGAAATATTTTCTGTTTGAATTTTCTTTGTTCAGACTCTTCTACAACAGTGTATTTTTTAGCAAAAGATAGTGCATCTCTCTGTGACCAATGACACAAGAGATTAGCACATAATAATTTCAAAACTATTACTTTGCTATTTTCTCACAACTTAGTGTGTGATACTCCTACTATTAAGTGCTTTAAAGAGAGACCTTGTCTCTCATGCCAAATGGGCAAGAAGACAAGGGCTACCTTTAAGAGCATCGTAGGCAAAGATTCTACTAGATGTTTATATCTGCTCTAAATGGACTTATTTGGTCCTTCGAAAGTTCGTAGTTTAGGAGGTAAAGCTTACACGTTGGTTATCATTGATGATTACTCACTGTTTTCATGGGTATTCTTTCAAAACACAAGTCAGATATATATGACTCCTTCACTAATTTTGTTAGGCAAATTCCGAATGAATTAAACTGCTCTGTGTTCAAAATCAGAAGTGACAATGGAATAGAATTTGAATCTGGTGCCATGAAAAATTCTGTGAAAGTCTAGGTTTCTTTCACGAGTTTTCCTCTCCCCGCACTCCACAGCAAAATGAAGTCGATGAGAGAAAGAATAGAAATATCATAGAGGCATGCAGAACTATGTTGAATGATTCTTCTTTACCAGAGTATTTCTTGTCGGAGGCCGTCAACACTTCTTGCCACGTGCAAAATAGAGCACTCATAAACAAGAAACACCGTAAGACAACTTATGAACTATTGAAGAGTAAGAAACCAACAGTGTCTTATTTAAGAATTTTTGGCAGCAAATGCTTTGTACTTAATAATGAGAAATATTACAAAACTAAGTTTAGTGAAAAATGTTTTGAAGGTATTTTCGTAGGCTATAGCAGCCATAGTAAAGCTTATAGAATTTTCAATAAGAAAAACCCTGGCGGTAGAAGAAACTTTAACATTGTAATTGATGAGATGACAATGCTTCATAGCAGCTCCTCTAGTGTATTTATTGAAGATGCAGGCACAAGGTTAAATGAGCTAATCTTGGAAGAAAATAAAAAAAGCTAAATAAATTAAAGAAGATGCAGCTCCAAGCACAATCAAATTAAACACTCCAAGCCTAGTGGAAGAATAACTTCAAGATGAAGAACTCCATCAAATTGAAGAAGATGTACCAGAAGTAGTAGAATCTACTGGAGATATAGAGGATGCGAGGAATCTAGTGATTAGACACTCAAGAGATCATCCTAGCTGATTAGATCATTGGAGACCCTTGTGATGGAGTAAGAACAAGAAGAGGTACAACTAATGAAATGTTTCACTTAAGCTTTATCTCGAAGATTGAGTCAAAGAAATTTGAAAAAGCAAATAAATATGCTTCATGGATCATCACAATGGAAGAAGAGCTCAACCAATTCAAAAGGTGCAAAGTTTGGGAGCTAGTACCAAGACCTAAAGGACACGATGTGATCTGGACGAAATGGGTCTTCAGAAACAAGCTGGATGAAGATGGCGTAATTATAAAGAACAAAGCCAGACTTGAATCCCAAGGGTATAAACAATAAGAAGGGATTTAATTTATTCAAATGTTTGCTCAAGTGGTCAGACTCAAAGATATCAGGTTGTTCCTTACATACGCTGCTCACAAAGGGTTAAAGGTTTATCAAATGGACGTGAAGTCAGCTTTCCTTAATGATAATCTAAAGGAAGAAGTATACATGGAACAACCCCTAAGTTTTGTTGATTCATCATTCCCTAATTATGTTTATTTCCTTCATAAAGACTTATAAGATCTTAAACAAGCTCCTCGAGCTTGGTATGAGACGCTATCTAGCTTTCTTCTTGAGAAGAAATTCACAAGGGGAAAATAGATAAGACATTATTTCTTATGGAAGTTAAAGACAAGATTTTGTTAGTGCAAATCTATGTAGACGACATTATTTTTGGATCTATGGATGATAACCGATGCAAAAAGTTCTCCAACTTGATGTAAGGGAAGTTTGAGATGAACATTATGGGAGAGCTGAAGTATTTCATAGGACTTCAGGTGAAGCAATCTGAAGATGAAATTTTAATCTGTCAGACAAAATTCACAATAGAGCTAATTAATAAATTCAGAATGAAGAATACAACCTCTATGAGGACTCCAATGAGGTCAACTATGACTCTGGACAATGATGAAAAAGGGAAACCTTTTGATGAAACCAAGTACAGAAGCATAATTAGATCTTTGATCTACCTTACTGCCAGTAGACCAAACATAATATTTTCAACATATGTATGTGCTATATTTTAGGTGAACTCTAAGGCAATCTCATTATGTCACTACAAAGAAGATTTTTGAGATACCTTAAAGGTACACCAAATCTTGGCTTATGGTACCCAAGGAGTAATGACTGTGAACTAATTGGTTTTTCAGATGCTGACATTACAGGAAGCAAGGATGATTAGAAAAGCACTTCTGGTACGTGTCAGTTCCTAGGAAGAAGGCTAATTTCATGGAGCAGTAAAAAGAAAAATTGTGTTGCAATCTCAACTGCTGAGTCATAATATATCTCGGTCGGTAGTTGTTGCACACAACTTCTATGGATAAGGAATCAGCTTGAAGATTACATCATGATGTTGAAGGAGATTTCGATGTTTTGCGACTCATCCAGTGCCATCGCAATTGCTCACAATCCAGTCTCTTACAGTCAGACAAAGTACATCGAGATAAGGTATCATTTCATTTGGGAGCATGTGGAGAACAAGGACATCAATCTCAGTTATGACCAGACGGATAAGCAAGTTGTCGATATATTCACGAAGCTGCTGGATGAGGCCAAATTCTCCTTCTTCAAAATGGAACTTGGTATGCTCAATAAGGAGTCTTGACAGTCAAGAAATCAGCCAAAGTACAAAAATTCATCATCTCAAGAAATCACAAGGAAAATTCGTCGAGTATACTCATGTACCTTCGACAAATTCGTCGAGCCTTCTTGTGAAATCAGAACTTTTCATGAGTCATTTCAAAAAATTACCCTAGTCTTTACCAGTCATTTCGATGAATATATCAGGCTTTCTCGAAACATTTCGACGAATCTATGAAGGCTATTTTTTTAAGTCTAAACTATTGGATTCGAAGAGTTACTTCCGGAAAAGGTATGCGCCTCTCTTTAAATCTTTAATATTATTTAAATAGGGCTTAGGGGCATTTGGTTTTCACACACTTCGTAAAGAATTCCTGAGACATCCCATCGATTCACCTTCTGTTAAAGCAGAAGAGCTTCGTCATCGACGTTGTTTTTGGTAGGTCTCAACTTCTTCGTCTATGGTAGTACTCGTCAACCTCGTCTGTAACAAGTCATCATCATTCGTCTCTGACAATTTCCCATCCGTACTCTCTGTACATTCTTGTTCAATTCTCAGACAAGGCACCAAGATATAGTTGAAATCTCCAGGTTGGTGGTGAACTAGTGCGTACAGGATTTGCTACAGCTTTTGATGAATTTAGGAATGTCATTTTGATGCTTGAGACAAAAGACTTAACTTTTCTTCTATAACATCCTTATTGAGTTCTGAATAGAGATATCCAAGAGTTCTATCAAAATGCAAATCTTCGACATGAGGCATGGTGATCAAGTGCAAAGTGAGAAATTTCTCGGTTAAAGTGAAGGACAATCTTTTGAATAGGTACTTGTGGCTACCGTCTGTTGAGGATGAAGATCTATTGGAATAGATAGATATTCAGAGAGCACTTCTTTTCTATGGTTTTTTCCAAGAAGAACTACCTAAATTAGAAGGAAAGGGATGAACGCAGAAGGAAAGTTGTTGACAAATATCATAAAAAAGGTCTTATTGTGCAAAGGTGGGTCCCATGATTATGTTTCTGGTGAGATGTTCAAACTCCTCGCAGTTGTGATTTGTAGAAAGAGAATTGACTGGGGAGTGGTTCTATTTGAGAAAATAAAGAAATGTCTAAATATGCTTAATTTTGGAAGGATTCTCACTCTTTAATTGAACCAAATGGATAGAAACTGTTTTGATATGTCTTCGGAAGTACCAATTCATCACTTGAAGAAGATTGACTCATCCATCTTCAGTAGATGAGAGAGCAGAATTCCCAGGGAAGGTGGAATGAGAGAGGTAGCAGAAGAAGAGGAATTCCTTGAGGAGGAGAGGATTCTATCTCCAGCCCCAAAAGAAGCACCATACAGCTCTGGTGCAGTTGCTGAGGGGGAGACACTACCTTCAGTGAATATTGAAGTTGTTCCCATTCCTTCTGAACTAATTCAAGTACCTACAGGGATTACAAAGATAGTAGTTTTAGAGATAGTTGCTCTTGATGATGATGCTGATGATATTGATGTTGAGCCTGAAGATGATGTTGATGGCTATGATGATGATGTTGTTGATCTTGATAGTATTGCTGAGGAAATTGCTGATGATGATGGTGGTGATAAGGTTGTTACTGCTGATTTGGGAGATAGTGCACAGGAAGATCTTCCAGTCTTGAGTGAGGGGGAATAGAACCAATCATCTAATCTTCTCCAAGAAGAGATTGATAAGGCTATATTTTACCTCCAACGAAGGATTGCTAACATTTCAGGTGGCCCTCATGTCCAGAATCTGAAAGAATTTGTGGCTCTAGAAAGTTTTGTTGCCCTAGTTGAGGGGGAGAAGATTCTTGAAGTTTTTGATGCAGATGGAGAATCAGAGGTGCTTCCTCATATACTATAGGCTGTAGATCCTATTCTCATGTTGAAGGCTCATATATCTCAAGTGGCACATCCTTCTAGTGACTCTAATAATGTTGCAGAACTTCCTTCACCTCCAAGAACTCAAGTTGAGGATATTCCGAGTAACAGTTTTGATAATTGAAAAAAGACATGAATAATGGATTTGCTGAAGTCAAGGTCAGTATTAAGAAGTTGGAATCAAATCATGAAAATTGGCTGAACCACGGTGACAAGACAATTCTACATATAATAAAAGGAGTTAGTAGCACACTTGATGAGATAAGGAGTGCTAGTTCTACAATCAAGTCAATAATCGATGCACAAAACTACGGGATGCACCATTTAGATGATGAAATTGCCTATACCAGAACTATAATTATTAACGATGTCTCTGAAGAAGTCAGAAAGGGGGCGAATAAACATAAAAGCAAGTTGACTTCTCTAGAAGTTGTTATACATCAAGAGATCCGTGGTGTTAACACATACTATTATGAGTATTTCAAATGGTTGCACGGTGAGTTGTTTGGACTACCCCCAAGCACAGAAGACAGAATTCTAGAACCAGTATATGTTGTTGTTAAACCTCCTTCAGACTACACTCAGTATTAGGCAGATACTCAAGATTGGATAGAGACTGCTGATACTGCTGCTGCTGAAGATGATATAGAGATTTTTGAGGAGCTATCCCAGCCAACTTTCAAGAGAAGAAGATATAGAGAATGCCCCTCTGCTCACAGGTCTGACCCTAGGGAACTTGCTAAAGTATGGAGTCCAATTTCAAAAGGGATCATACTGGACACTTTCACACTAGTAGACTTGGCAAATGAAGATAGAAGGATTCATTACAACAGAGAAGAGTGGGAGAAGCATGAGGTGGCAAATGTAAAGAGAAGGTTATAGTTTAAGAAATACAAGAAAGATGATCCAAATGCTCCTCCTCCTATTCCAAAGTACTATCCAAAGCTGAAGGCATATTTTGACAAGCAAAATGAGAAGGCTAAGGGGAAAACTATTTAGATTTCATATTTCTATGTTTGTGAATGTGTGTTAATTCTGAACTTCCACATAGAACTATTTTTATGACATTATTATTTTTAATTTAGAGATTTCTAATAATTTCATTTCATCTCATTATATGATTTTATTTAAGATTATTCTGTCTGTAATTCACCTTAGTATATAGGATTCTGACTACTTCAAATAGGAGTAGATTGATGGGTATTATTTCCACAATAATCGTAATTTGAAGAAGTCTCCCTTGAACTAAGATGAATTGAGTTTCTATTTGATGATGCTTTCAAGTTATGTGCATGCAAGATTTAAGTGTCATGTACACACCAATGTCAAATTACAATAGGTCATGAAACACATGATTATGCAATGTAATCCCTCATTGTGTAGGACATGGTGTTGACTCATTTGTAAACTTTTTATTGGGGTGTACTAAATTTCTGAGTGAATAGGAGTTTAAAGGAAAAGATGGTTGCTGATTTCAGGAAGAATCAAAAAAATTCCTAAGTAAAATTCATCGAGTATACACGCGAAGTCTCATGTAATTCGTCAAGACATCACATGAAAACTCGTGGAATTCACAGAGTTTACTTGGGAAATTTATAATGGGTTCTCAAAACTTCTTCATAAATGGCCAAGTCAATTTCATCGAGTATTCACGCGAAGTCTCTTGTTATTCATCGAGATGTCACATAAACACTCGTGGAATTCATCGAGTATTCTCGAGAAGTCCAGTGACTGCTGAAAGAAAAATTTCTCCTTGTCCTATTTCGAACTAAAAAATTCTTTGAATGATCTCGTGTAATTCGTCGAATTCTCTCGTGGAATTCGTTGAGTGACTATGTGATTCGTCGAGTGTTTCAAGTATGACACGAGTCATTTCGATAAACGGACTTAACGATTTTTCTAGTTCGTTTTTCCGACGAGTTCTGTTTCAAAATGATGGCCATGTACAGTACATGTGAAGCTCATTTTGGAAGAATATTTTTAGCCATTGGGATGGATTCCTATATAAATACTAAGGATTTCATTTTAGAAATAAGAATAACAAGGAATCGAAAAAATCTCTCTTATCCTAATATCTCAAATCGTGAACGGCTGAGAAGTTTCTTTCCCGATCTGTTATGCTCGAAAATGTTCAACCCGACGACTTCAAAGTTCACGATCAGCGATTCCAAATAAGAAGAAATTTGACAGATCACTGCTCTTTGATTTACAAGGTTGTTATTGATCTAGTTGGATTCCAAAGCTTTCAGAGCAAAGGTTTTCAAGTTTTTAAGTTTTTCTCCTCCAACCATCTTTTCAAGATCTCCTCTCTAAGAAGGAAGAACTTTGAATCCATTCAGATTTGAAGAAGATGATTGTTCTCAATCTATAACTTGTAAAAATCATTTTATTATTGTAGGAAGTTTCTACTTCCGAGTTTGTAGATTTGTGTTTATTGGATCGTGTTGTAGGAGAGGTTGTTCTCCGAGTTGTAGGAGAGTTTTCTTCGAGTTGTAGGAGTTGATGCTTCGAGGTGTAAGATTGTTATAATCTGGCTTTTGGTGAAGTAGTCGAGTCTAGCCCGAAGTGCTAGATAGGCGAGGCGTGAAAGTGGATGTACCCATTCTGGGGAACCACTATAAATCCTTTTGTCTGTGTTGTGCTTATGTGTGTTTATTGTTACTAATTTTTATTCTGCTAATAGATGCATAACTCACCTATTCACCCCCTTTAGGTGATTTAGGTAGGCAACTAGATACCTTCAAAAAGAAAAAGAGCCCACATAGGGGCTTGGAAATAGCAAAAAGTAACCCACAAACACTCCCTAAGACCCCAAAATCTAAACCCTCATCCCATGGAGAATTTATGAATTTATAGGCAAAAGTTTCAAAATACACGCCCCCTATCACGGGCGTGTAAGGGGGCATGACACTAGACTTTCCCGAGAAGTCAAAATATGATATGTTGGCAAAAATCTTGAAGCTTCAAGACAGACATGTGGCGGTCACAGGCGTGTAACCTTGGCTCTAGGCGTGTACTCTGGGCATGTAATCGAGAAGTCAACTTTTTTTCATGATTCTAAAAGCTTCGAGAACGATACGCCTTTGGCCGCTAACATGTATTTTGGCCCAGGGCATGTAAGTGACTTTGACTTTGATTTTGTCTAGGAGCTAGATTTTGATGAAACAGCTATTTCCAAAACAACGCAATTTTGGTGCAAAATAAAAATAAAACTAAGTTAAGGAGGAAAATCAAAAGGAATTAATTTACTAAGGGAAATAGCTAAAAATGACAAATTAACATAAAAATTAAACTAAAACTAATACTAAAAATATATACATTTTCTATTTATCAGTGTACTTACAGCATAGTCCGAAGATACATAAATGAAATTCTTTAGCTTGGTCTTGGAATGCATATTTATGTAACTGAAAACTATTACATAAGCATTTAAATATGTCTTATGCAGCCAACAACCTTCAATTCTTTCGTCCATCTCCCCTCTTGTAATCAATATATTTCCACTACTAAAACAGTACTACTACTTAAAAAGAAAAAATGTGCATTACTATGCAGCATAGTTTTTTTTAAAAAGATACATTATATAAGAAAACAATATAACCTTTCTAGAAAATTGTGGAGCATGGGATCGATAACCTTACATAACTAAATGGATATGTACGGTCTGCTAGAGTAACTAGGCTCCTCTTCCACTTTAACTTCGGCTTTCTAATGTTTTTGGCTTTCTATAATACCTCTTCTTGACATTTTTAACTAAACAACCAATATAAACATTATCCTTATCGTTTTCAGATTATATATTCACTAGAGTGTGGTTTTGTTCTATTGAGGAAATATACGGGGAGTGGGTGTATGTTGCCGATGTTGTGGTTCCCCATGGGATTGGGATTCCAAACTTTTAAACCATGATTCACAAAAAACTTTTAATGTTTCCTCCTCCTTCAGATTTCTACTTTAATGAAGGATTGGAGATAGGCCTCTAGTCCCCGCCACCTGCCATCAGATTATAATTCTTCAACTTTCCTTCTCTCTTCCATCTGTGCCTTCCCCTTTTCAATATCTCTCATAGCGGTCTTCAACAATTTCTTCTCATTCTTAACGGCAAGTCACTGTTCTTCACTACTTTTTACAAACTTTTATATCTCGTTCTTCAACTCCAAATCAGCTTGACAATCAAATTTTTTAAATTCCTTCTTCTTCTTCTTCTGTATGTCTTCAAATTCAGAATCTTCATCATCTTCCACAAGTAAAGATTTCTCATTCTCATGAATTCCCATGAACTCTAATTTAATCTTTAACAAGACAAAAAATGTTTGATTAAATATAATTAATCAGATTTCTGTTATAATTGTTTAAGTTATACTTACCTCATTGGTCCTCTATAGGTTCGTAAGAATATTGAATAAAAATTGGCTCGATAACTTATTTTAGCCGACCACCTACAAATTCTAGGTCTTGCCAATTCATTCACAACTGCCTGCATGTTTGTGTGCTCATATAACCAAACCTACAAGGAAAAAAAACTATACTGGCTTGGCTTAAAGAAAACCTACACTAATACATAATATAAACAATATGCATTGTAATTTATTTATCTTACCAATAATACAGTAGCGCATCCCTCAAGATACCTAGATTTACACCAAATTGTTTTATAATATTGGCTTGGCATAAAGCATAAACTTTTTATAGTAGAAAACTATGAATTTCCTTCGGCCAGTTGTACTTTTTGAAGGTTGAAATACCATGAATTTTATATAAGAAACCTGACATCTTCACTCCTTTCAACAAAAAGATGAAAACAATAACCAAGTATCTTATAAGAGCATCCACACTTCGACTCTCCAATGTTGGATACCAATCTTCAATAGCAAGACAATTCAGTTCCTCAATCATATCTTTATGGGTAAAATCCGTGCAGGGTAGTCTAACAAACATAAAAGTCTATATCATGGTTTAGTAAACCGAAAATCCATGCAACCTCATTATCTATAAATGGCAAGTAATAACTTCCTAGCAAAAATGCCTTTTTATCCTCATTGAAAGCCCACACTATAACATAAAATAAGTCAATATTTTGAGGCAAATTGAGCATTTCAAAAAGTTGAAGAACACCAACTTCCTTCAAAATTGTTTTGGATTCCACCTCCAAAACGTCCAATAGGGGGGAGCATTCAATTAAAATGTAGAAACTGCACATTAGAATTGAGATAGTTACTCTGAAGCACTACATAGAGAAATAATATTTGCATATAAAAAACAAACAAAACATTAAGTAATCGTAATTGATCTTACTTGTAGTTCTTACACCAGAAGAGAAGCCAAAGAAATTAGAAACTTGGCTTGGATCTTACCTGGGCAAAATATAACCTTAAGAAAATGATAACCATAAGAAACAAAGAACTTACATCTTGAATATTTAAAAGAGAAGTAAAAAATTAATGTTAAACATTTGAACTGTAATTATCATTTAGAATTTAGCAGTAGTCAACTAAACTAACAAAACATAAACAAGCTGAACAAAAAATTCTTGTAACACATAATAGCTGAACATATGCACTAAAAATACACATTCCAATAATATAGCAAATCCTGGAACAAGGGTTTTAAATAGAATAACAGCTATGAAGTTGAATTAAGTTTTCATATGTATGAAAAGGACTGTAACTAAAGGAGTCATTACACTCTAAATTATATAAACTTTACAATTGTAGTTTCCTAATTCCATAAAAAAGGGGGATGTATAAAAAATAAATACAAACAAAATTTTTTTCTTACACCTTTAATAACATTTAGGAATAATACAGTGTTGGAACCCCACCTGTGTTTAGGGTTGATTTTGGCTAAGTTCACTATTAGGATTATTTGTTGACCCAACATGTATTGCCTAGGTTCATTTGTTAGTTCTAGAGTTAAGGTTAGTCACATTAGGTTAACCTTCCTTCAGATGACTTCAGAGACTCCAGACTTTAGAGACAAAAGACTTCAAGGAAATACAGTTAAAAAGATTTTAGAAATTTAGTTCGACGATAGCTGAACTCAGCTGGACGATCGTCGATCTCAGATCGACGAACTCAGAGTTCTTTCTCTGAGTTGATCTCGATGAAAGTTTAGCTGAGATCGACGATCTCTAATCTCATATCAGAAGTTTAGCTCGATGAAAGTCTATCTTTGGTCGACGAACTTGGAGCTTAGATTGGCAATTCAGTTTCAGATCAATGATCGCTGAGCTCAGCTCGACGAAGGAGAATTCTCAGCTCGATGAACTTGGAGTTCAGGTCAACAAAATTATTCCTGAGTTCGACTATTTCCTTCCAGGTTCAATTCAGCATTTTTCCTTTGCAGCTTTTCATATCAAATATCATTTCAAATTCAATTATATTAAGGCAGTATTACTCTAATAATTAATGCTCATATTCTCAAGAATATAGCTATTCCATGACAACATTAATTATGGTTTTCACAGAGTTATTACTTGACTTATTCACTGGGATAGTTAAGGAAATTCATTTAAAGAAAAATTCTAGCTGTTCAACTCCCAGATTTTCTGTAGTCATTCAAGGAAAAGGAATTCAAGTTTCAAATGCAAAAAATCTGCAAGGAATATATAAGGTTTTCTTCTTCAAGTCAGACATAAGAGAATAAGCAACATAGGGAACAATAACACATACAGAGAAAAGCAGTCAGACATACATTCTTGTTTCAGGAATTTAAAGAGACAAAATCATCAACATCTGTCTAAAAGTTTCCTAAAGATCTTCAAGCAGTCTGAAGGCCTATACCCTGAGCAAAGATCTCTTCTCCTGAATAATTCTACATCTCAGGGGGAGATTTGACAACAACAGAAAATCCACTAGTCTTCTCAGATTATTGAGAAAGAGAAGACATCATCATTTTCTTTTCTTTACTGTAAAAGGGTTTTTAACTCCCTTCAAAAGTTATCCTTTGGTTGTCAAGTCTTTTGATCAAAAGACTTGGTTTTGTTTTTGGGCACCTGGTCAAAAGCTCAAAGAATTGTGAGATCTCCCTTGAAATAGATCTTGTGGTGATAGGGAACCTGAGCAAAAACCTGTGGTGGAAGGGCACCTGATCAAAAACCTGTAGTGGATTCCGACCATGGTGGTAGAAGAGTGGATGTACCCAAGTTTTAGGGGAACCACTATAAAATCATTGTGTCCTCTTGTTGCTCTGTTTTTTATTTCTCTATGCTGTGATTTCTTTGTTCTGTTTTCTTCCTTTCTACATATAGTTATCACTTATTTTAATCCGTAATAAAAATTAATCAAAAGATTTTTTCAAACTCTATTCACCCCCCCCCCCTCTAGAGTTAATGTGATCTATCCCTTCACTTTCAATTGGTATCAGAGGGAGGTTGTTTGGTTTCACAGGCTAACACCTGAACCAAAAGATTTTTGATAGATCCCATTTACTCTATTGTCTTTTTATATCATTACACAAAATAAGGAATACTCAAGCACCAAACCTCCAGTGTGCAATCTTAATAAGTTTGCACTTTGGAAGGCAAGGATCAGATTGTATATGAATTCCATTGATGATGACATCTATAATTCTATTTTGACAGGTCCCCCTACTCCTTCTGCAATAACCAGTATAACCATCGGTGGTATTCCACCACTTGAGTGGACTAATGCACAGAATAAAGCTAAGGTTACAGATGTTAAACCTATGAACATCTTAGCTCAAACTATGTCTGATGACATATTTCAAAAAGTGGTTGAATGAACATCATCAAAAGCTATTTGGGATTCCCTTAACCAAATGGTAGCAGGATCTGCTAATGAAAGGAAAGATAGGAGATCACATCTGATCTCTCAATATAAGAATTTCAAGAAAGAAGAAGCAGAATCAGTTGCTGATAGGTATAATAGACTCAGCCTCATAAGTAATGAGCTGAAAACTCTAGACATGGACATCTCATTAATAGAGATTAATGATAAGATTCTTATGTGCTTTCCTAGCACATGGGACTCTAGGATCTGGCCAATCAAGGAAGCCGGAGGTCTAAATGAGATCAACACTAAGACCTTGCTTGGAAAGCTTAAGTCTTATGAGCAGCTTATCAAGACAAGGAGAGCTGAACAAGTGGCTTCACCTTCAGTAAGGAAAGAGAAAAGCATAGATTTTCAGGCTACAGAAGAGCAAATGTCATTCCAGCAAATGAAGATCTATTGAGTCTCTTAGCTAAGAGATTCTACAAGATGGCTAGGAAGGACTTTAGAAGAAGGTCAACCAGAAATGAGGACAAGCCAAGGTATGAAAGGACTCCTACTAAGGAGATTTTTTGTTATGGATGCAGGAAGTCAGGACACATTTTTCTAGAATGTCCAGAGGCTCAGAAGAAGGATAAGAGAAAAGAGAAAGAATATAAGAAGCACTCCAGCAAGCCCTCCTCCAACAAATACAAGAAGAAGAAGGAAAAAGGATTAATGGCTGAGACCTGGAGTGAATCAGAAGAAGAAACTTCATCCATCTCTAGTGAGGATGAGGAAGAGACAAAAGCCAGAGAGCTTTGCCTGATGGCAATAAATGCCTCTTGTAGTAACATTGAAGCAGCAAATTCAGAAGCTGAAGAATAAGCAGAAGAATGTGAATCAGAAGAGGACCAGGTAATAGCTTCTTTTGATTTCACTTCTGATGAATTTAAAACTAAATTTAAACTTCTATGTAATGACTTAATTAAATATGAGAAGGACATCAAACTTCTCAGAGAAAAATAAATTGAATATGACAATCTATGTTCTGAAAACATCAAACTAAAAACTGAATTAGAGTAACATCAGAACAAATCATTTCATTAAAAACTAAACTAAATGAAGCAAAATAATTTGAAGAATCCCTTAATGGGACAAGTATTAAATTAATGGACATTACTAGCACAGTAAATGTCAAGCTTAATGGTAAACTAGGCTTAGGAGCTTTATATAGTCAGCCACCTATTCTTCAGAAAATATTTTATCAACCCCCATAAAATTCATCTCTACTAAAGACAAAGAAAAAGAAGTTTTACTACTTACAGATAAAAATAATGAAATCTTACCAAAGAACAAATCAAAGAAACATAAAAAATCTCATAAAAATCATTTTCAACAAAATTCGCCGAACTCAGATCTATGAAATCAATATTTTGCGTCGAACAGCAATCGACGAACTCAGAACCCAGATTTTGGGTATGATTACACAAGAGAGGGTGCTCGACGAAATCAACATGTTTCGTCGAACAAAGATCGACGATCATGGAACACAGAAAATGAGTATTTTCATTCTGTGAACCGAGATCGATGACATAGATACTTTTCATCGACCTCAGCTCGACGAACTCAACTAAATTCGTCGACCTCAAATTTTGAAAATAGAAATTTCAATTTCTATCAAACTAAATATCAGAAACCAAAATTTGTTAACCCCTTTACTCAATGGATAATACCATCTAGAAGATTTCACCCCTTAGGATATAAAAACCAACCAGATTATTCTTACATTTCTAGTTATAAATTTGAGAAGAATCAAGGACCCAAGGTTACATGGGTCAAGAACACCTAATTTATTTTCATGCAGGTGATGGACTATCATACCACAGAGCAATAGTGGTTCTTGGATAGTGGTTGTTCAAAACATATGACAGACAGCAAGGGAAATCTAACAGACTACAAATCAAAGCTTGGACCAAAGGTGATCTTTGGAGACTCCAACTATGGCCAAACAAAATGATATGGAAATGTTAGAGTTGGACCTGTCACCTTCAGGAAAATAGCCTATGTGAGTGGTCTCAAGCATAACCTGATATCCATAAGTCAGTTATGTGATGAAGGTCATCAGGAAACCTTTAACAAGTCTTTATGCATCATTTCTTCTAGTTCAAAGGAAACTGTTTTAACAGGAACTAGAGTAGGCAACATATATGTAGAAAATTTTAAATCTGCTAGCTCAGAAATTTGTCTATTTAATCAGATTAGTAATACAAATTAATTATGTCATAAAAGACTAGGTCATGTAAACTTAAGAAACATTCCTAAACTATCTAGGGACAACCTTATTAAAGGATTGCCTTTTGGCCCCTACAAGAAGGAAAGCCTCTGCAGGGCTTGTAAATTAGGCAAGCAAACTAAAAATAGTTTTAAATCAATTAATAAGAGTGATTCACCCAGAATCTTATATTTTCTACACATGGATCTTTTTGGACCCATTATTGTACAAAGTCTGGGAGGGAAATCTTATACTTTAGTTATTATTGATGACTTCTCTAGATTCACTTGGGTGTTCTTTTTGAGAAATAAGTCAGATAACTTTAAAGTTCTTACAGACTTTCTTAGGAGTAAAAAGATTGAGTACTCTACTCAAGTTGCATTGATCAAAAGTGATCATGGCATTGAGTTTGAATCTCTTCTTATGTAAGAATTCTGTGAGAAAGAAGGTCTTAGGCATTGCTTCTCGCTCCTAAAAATCCTCAACAAAATGGGGTAGCAAAAAGGAAAAATAGAACCCTTATTGAACCTGCAAGAACATTGCTTACAGATGCTTAATTGCCCTTTTCCTTTTGGGCAGAGGCTGTAAGCACAACAAATTATGTTCTGAATAGAAGTTTAATATATAAACTTAGGGGTACGACTCCCTATGAATTGCTCAAAGGGAAGCAACCTAAAATAGATTATTTTAGAGTATTTGGTTGTAGATGTTACATTAACAATAATAATAAGAAACATCTTAGAAAGTTTGAAGCCAAGGCTGTAGAAAGAATTTTTCTTAGATATTCCCAAGTCAACAAGGCATATATGGTATTTAATAAATCAACCTTAAAAATAGAAGAATCTGTACATATAACTTTTGATGAAGCTAATATGTGTTACAAGGAGAAGGATTCTTCTACCAGAGATATTTTAGAGGTACCCCTTCTGTGTGAGAAATTTGATGACTTAAACCTCAAACAAGAGGTTACACTGCATCCCTCTCCATAGACTGATGAAGAGAGTGAAGAAGAAATTGTTGGAATAGTTGAACCAACAACAGCTAACCTAATTCCATAAGAGGAATTAATTCCCCAAGCTATTGATGAACCAACTCCTCCTACTGATCTTTTCATACTTAGAGATCATCACATATCTCAAGTGATTAGATACATATCAGTTGGTGTGCAAACAAGACATCAACTCAACCAAGATTTGATGCATGCTTGCTTCATATCTCAGATTGAACCTCAATCCATCAAAGATGCAGAGCATGATCCCCACTGGATTATTGCAATATAAGAGGAGCTCAATCAATTTGAGAGATGTAGAGTTTGGGATTTAGTTCCAAGACCCAAAGACTACCCAGTCATTGGAACTAAATGGGTTTTCAGGAACAAATTGGATGCACAAGGAGCTATTATAAGGAACAAAGCAAGATATGTAGCTCAAGGCTATTCTCAGGAGGAAGGAATTGACTATGATCAGAGCTTTGCCCCTGTTGCAAGGCTGGAAGCTATCGGGATATTTCTTGCCTATGCTACTTTCAAGAAATTAAAAGTCTATCAAATGGATATCAAGAGCGCCTTTCTCAACTATGAACTCAAAGAGGATGTCTATGTGGAGCAACCTCCAAGTTTTATCTCTCCAACTCATCCCTCTTTTGTTTTCAAATTGCATAAAGCTCTTTATGGTTTAAAGCAAGCCCTAAGAGCTTGGTATGAGACCGTAACAAGCATTCTATTAGAGCATTTGTTCACTAGGGGCATTGTAGATAGAACCTTGTTCATTAGGCATCATAAAAATAAAATTTTGTTAGTATAGATATATGTAGATGACATCATTTTTGGCTCTACTGATTCCAAACTATGCAAAAGGTTTTCTGACCTGATGCATTTCAAGTTTGAAATGAGTAGCATGGGTGAGCTTTCATACTTCCTTGGTCTTCAAGTGAAGCAATCCCCTGATAGCAATTTCATCTCCCAATCTAAATATGCTAAGGAGCTAATTAAGAGATTTGGGATGTCTGATGCCTTAGCTATGAAAAAACCCATGACTTCCAATGTTGTGATTGATTCTGATGAACAGGGCAAGCTAGTTAATCAGAAAATATATAGGGCTATTATTGGGTCCTTATTGTATCTCACAGCTAGTAGGCCTGATATAATGTTTTATACATGTCTTTGTGCTAGGTAACAAGTGAACCCTAAAGAATCTCACCTTATTTTCCTTAAAAGAATTTTGAGATATATAATGGGTTGCCCAAATCTAGGACTCTGGTATCCAACTGAGTAAAAATTTGAATTAACTTGATTCTCAGATGCTGACTTTGTTGGATGTAGAGTTGATAGGAAAAGCACATCAAGAACATGTTAGTTCCTTAGTGATAGGCTTGTGTCTTGGTTTTGTATGAAATATACATTTGTGTCAACTTCAACTGTTGAAGCTGAATATATAGCAGTTGGCAGTTGTTGTTCACAAATTTTGTGGATTCAAAACAAACTCCTGGATTATGGTTTCAATCTAAATAATTCACTATATTTTCTTATAGTACCAGTGCAATTTCAATTGCATAAAATCCAGTGCATCAAAGTAGGATCTAGCATATAGAAATTAAGCATCATTTTATTAGAGATTGTGTAGACAAAAATAAAATTAACCTTGTCTTTATCTCTACTGATTTACAAAGAGCAGACATTTTCACCAAACTGTTGGATGAAAAGAAACATCTGTTCTTCTGAAATTAGCTAGGTATGATTAATGGTGAAGGCCTAATTAGATTTTTTCTGAGGTCTAAAGAATTGATCACTTTTCGTCGATCGGAGATCAACGATCTGTGAACTCTTCTTGAGTTTTTCATCGAACGGAGATCGACGAAATCTTTTTATGAAATTTTTTCATTGAACGGAGATCGACGAATTTATTTCAGAAAATATTTCGTCAAATAAAGATCAATGATTTGTTTTCCCCCTCTTCAAACTGAGATCAACACTTTTTTATTTCTTCATGAAATTTTTCGTCGGCCTGAGTTCGAAGTTGTCCTTTTGCGTTGGACGGAGTTCGTCGTTTCACCTTTTGAAAACTTATACTAGGGTTTTCATGAACTCTATCCCGTACTTTCTTGTTCCCTTGAACTTGATCTTTCTCTAATTTTTGCAGGAAAGTAATGGCGGTTTCTCCAGCAATCCTTTCTGCAATGAAGTTTGATGCGGGATTTGAAATTGATTTGGAATCATTCTCTCACTCCGATCAAATATTCCAAGATATTCTGAAATGGTTTGAAGGACCAAATCTACAGTTCCTCATGACTACAAGGATAAAACTACCAGTGTTAGAGATAAAAGAATGGGTTTTCACAGTAAGGATTCAAGAGACTCCAGTTCTTGTCGGTTTGATTTCTGGTAACCAGATTCCTCTCTCTCAAGAAATTTTAACTGAAGTTTTTGGTTTTGTTAATGGAGATGATGAAATAGACTTATCTAGCAGTGAATTTGATGAGATTCTAGAAAGGTTAGGACATTTTGAAGGAAACCCTAACCACCTACTCAAGAAAAATTTATCAATAGAATAAAGATTCTTGGCTGATATAGTTGGCAAAGTGTTGCTAGGAAAACACTCTGCTCATGATCACATCACTAGGCACCAATTTCATTTGATGTGTGACTTGGTCAATAAAAAATCAATTAACTGAGGAAGAACTTTATTTTATTTGATTAAAAGGAAAATTAGTAAGAAGAATGTGTGTTTTGGAAGGATTTTGGGAATCTTTTTACAGGCAAAGGTGCCAGATTTGTTGGTCTCCCAGACCATATTTATTAATGCCTCAAAAACTCTTACCTCTGCCCTATTTGGCAGATGGGAGAGGGTATTTCCCAAGCCCTCCGTGGCCTCCTCTTCCAGGTTAGCTTCTGAGAACACCAGGGCTTATTCAGCCACTCCCCCAACTCATGAAGAAGCTCCTGCTCCTCCCTCTCCTATTCATCCTCTATCTCCACCTCATTCCATATTTCCTTCATCAACTCCCCTTCAACAACCTTCTACTTCCATTCAGCAAGACTCACCATCTCAACAATCATCACCAATTCAAATCCATGAGGATACACAACCATCTACACCTCCTCAATCTCCAATTCCATCTCATCTTGATGACATTCCATCCACCTCTACCCAACCAAATTTCAATCTGATGTCCTCTCCATCTCCTCAACCATCTCCACACCACTCTCCAATTCATGCCCCCATCCAGGAAGATATCCCTACCAATATTCCATCCAACATTCCATCATCTTTCCATGAATTCCAACAACCAGACTTCCCTCAATCATTCTCTGTCTGTTTAAATTGTGGACACCAATCCTCCTACACACCTTCTACTCCTAAACCTCTCTATCTCAACTTCTCTGACATTGCTAAAGATCTTCTTCAGTTCATTACTCCCTCTCTTAATCAGCTAATAGCTGAGGCTATTGCTCCTCTCTCTGCTTCCATATCCCGTCTATCTACTCAGTTTGCTGCCTCCTCCTTTGTCCCTTCTTCTGGGGGCCTGGCTTCAGGACCTTTTGAAACCAGGCAGGGGGAGATGTTCTGGGAAGAAGCAGCAGCTCCAGCAGCAGAAATTCCAATAGATATTATTGAGATTCTTGATGAAGATACAAATATGAATTGTTTTGAAGATTATTCAGTAGATACAGAAATAAACACTGTTAGTGATTTCATCATAAATCCCACAGTTGATATAGTTTTTTTTTATTACTTTCTTTTGATTCAGTTAACAACAACAATCTTCCAGCTTTTGTTAATTCAGTTCCAGATTTGTCTAAAGCTATAGTATGTTACTCAGCTCCAATAAGTCCTGAAGTTTTGGAACAACTTAGGACAAGTTTTTCAGTTTTTGATGTTGTCATAAAACAAATAATTGATTCAGAGCCAAAGGATTTCTCACCTCCAACCTTTGGCTGGGCTGAGTCTCCCATGCCAGATCTAGATGAGATCATGTTTCAAGATATGGAAGAGGAAAGTGATTCTATTCAGGCTTAAGTTACTACAGAAATTGTAGAGACAACAACTCAAGAATAGCCTCAGGCAGAAGCTGTATAGCCTTAGGTTCATCCTATATTCACTAATGATATGCTGAAACAAATTCATGCTCTCTATGATAATACAGCAAATGATTCTGATGATGATGATGAAGAAGAAGATTCTGATGACTCTGAGGACACTTGTTCCAAGAAGAAAAAAGCTAAGAAGATGGTTCCTCCAAAAGCTGCTCCAAAGCAAAATCCAACTGCTGATACTCCGTATTATATTCTGCATAACATAACTCTCACTCCAGACTCCCCTCACTGGATGAGATACTATAAGAATGAAATGAAAGTAAGGAAGAAGAGCAGGAGATACTCTCCTCAACCTCCATTCAGGAGAGGTCCTCCTCCTCCTCCTCCTGCAGCTGGATCCTCAGGAAATATTTCCCAAAGTCAAAGATCTGCTTCTCACTCCTTTCAATCAAGATCAACTTATAGTAGCAGAGGAAGACCCTCTAGATCAGATGTTTAGTCTAGCAGTCATCATAGCAAACAACAGTAGCAGCAGTCTGACAGTCACAGTAGCCAACAAAAAGTTCAAGATATTTAGAAATCCAGTCCCGAAAGGCCTCCATTTCCAGTGTGTGATCCAAAAATGGATCCTAATTTCAGGATGGCCAGGTTAAAAGAACTTATAGGACTCTCCCAATTCAAAAAAGCTAAAGAAGAAGTATAATATATTTCCCAGTATACTACAATGTCTTCATTCAGAAAAAAAGAGCTGGAAAAATATCAGGTACAAAATCTCTTTAATGTTGATACATATATGTCTTTGCATCCTGAAGCAGTTGTACCTAGAGCTGCCTCAGTGACAATTCTTGGAGTAGAAGATATAAAGATGTCAAAACAGCAAGCTATTGATCCCAATAGAGAAATTATCTTCACAAAACCTTCAACTGGAACTTCACAAGAAGATTCAAAAAGAGTTTGACAGTTTTTCATTTCTGTTTTTGGACTTTAACTTTTATTTGTTCTAAATATGTCACAAGGCACTTTCGTTTATATCTGCTGAAACTTTATAATTCTGCCAGATATTATTTTATGCTTTGTGATTTTTTTTTCATTTTTTTTGTTCATAGTGACCTCACCCAAATAGGGGGAGATTGTTGGAACCCTATATATGTTTAGGGTTGATTTGGGCTAGGTTCACTATTAGGTTATTTGTTGACCCAACATATATAGCCTAGGGTCATTTGTTAGTTCTAGGGTTAAGGTTAGTCATATTAGGTTAACCTACATTCAGAAGACTTAAGAGACTCCATACTTTAGAGACATAAGACTTCAAGGAAATACAGTTAAAAAGATTTCAGAAATTCATTTTGATGATAGCTGAACTCAGCTCGATGATCATCGATCTCAGATTGACGAACTTAGAGTTCCTTCTCTGAGTTGAGCTCGACGAAAGTTCAGCTGAGATCGATGATCTCTGATCTCATATCAGAAGTTTAGCTCGACAAAAGTCTATCTCTGGTCGATGAACTTGGAGCTTAGATTAGCAGTTAAATTTCAGATCGATGATCGCTAAGCTCAGCTCGACGAAGGAGAATTCTCAGCTCAACGAACTTTGAGTTCAGGTCGATGAAATTATTCCTGAGTTCGACTATTTCTTTCCAGGTTTTGTTAGACGTTTTTCCTTTGCAGCTTCTTAGATCAACTATCATTTCAAATTCGATTATATTAAGGTAGTAATACTCTGATAATTAATGCTCATATTCTCAAGAATATAGTCGTTCCATGACAACATTAATTATGGTTTTACAGAGTTATTACTTAACTTATTTACTAGGATAGTTGAGGAAATTCATTTAAAGACAAATTCTAGTCGTTCAACTCCCATATTTTTTGCAGTCATTCAAGGAAAAGGAATTCAAGTTTCAAATGCAAAAAATCTGCAAGGAATATATATGATTTTCTTCTTCAAGTCAGACATAAGAGAATAAGCAACATAGAGAACAATAACACATACAGAGAAAACCAGTCAGGCATACATTCTTATTTCAAGAATTTCAAGAGAAAAAAATCATCAACATCTGTCTGAAAGTTTTCTAAAGACCTTCAAGCAGTCTGAAGGCCTACACCCTGAGCAAAGCACTCTTCTCCTGAATAATTCTACATCTCAGGGGGAGCTTTCACAACAACAACAAATCCACTAGTCTTCTCAGATTATTGAGAAAGAGAAGACATCAGCATTTTCTTTTCTTTACTGAAAAAGGGTTTTTAACTCCCTTCAAAAGTTATCCTTTGGTTGTCAAGTCTCCTGATCAAAAGACTTGGTTTGATTTTTGGGCACCTGGTCAAAAGCTCAAAGGGTTGTGAGATCTCCCTTGAAATAAATCTTGTGGTGACAGGGTACCTGAGAAAAAAGATGTGGTGGTAGGGCACCTAATCAAAAACCTGTAGTGGATTCCTACTAGGGTGGTAGAAGAGTGGATGTACCCAAGTTTTAGGGGAACCACTATAAAATCTTTGTGTCGTCTGGTTGCTCTATTTTTTATTTCTCTGTGCTGTGATTTATGTGTTCTGTTTTCTGCCTTTCTACATATAGTTATTACTTATTTTAATCCGCAATAAAAATTAATCAAAAGATTTTTTTCAAACTCTATTCACCCCCCCTCTAGAGTTAGTGTGATCTATCCCTTCACTTTCATACAGTACATAAGAGAACCATAAAAATAGAGTTCTTACAACTATAATATTAAAATTATATGGAAAAAATTAGGATTGTAACTAAGAAAGGATATAACAACAATATAACTTTCAACTGCAAAACAATATTATAACATAACTGTAAAAGGCAATGATGAAAAACTAATAAATCAAAGCACCAATATTTGTACAAAAATTACTAAGGGTGGTGCAAAATGTATACTCCGTCAAAAATAGGAATGTAACTGAGGAAGAATATAGAAATCATATAACTCACAACTGTAAAACAATGTTATAACATAACTGTAAATGGTAATGATGAAAAACCAATAATTCAAAGAACCAATATTAAAAAAATGGCCAAGGTTGGGGCCAAATGAATACTTTGTCTGGTAGAATTCAAGATGGAGAAGTTTATATTTGTCTGGTAGAATTTTTGATCAATAAGTTAATCAAAGAATTAAAGAAAGAATATTGGTAGTCTAAATCACCTAGAGGGAGGGGGGTGAATAGGTGCGTTGAACCTTTTAGGATATTTTAAAAATCTACCTAACTATGTAATTAACTGTTATCATAATCACATGACACAAAGAAAGCACACAATAATTTTATAGTGGTTCCCCCAATTATGGAAAAGTCCTTATTCCTCTCCACATATCTAGCAGTGAGCTAGATTTGGTAAACTCCCCCTCTTCTAATCAGTTCTAGAACTTACAACTCAAATCCACTCCAGGATCCTATCTCAGGTCTACAATAGACCCTACCTCAAGCTGCCCACAACCCTACCTCAAATTCAAATCTAAATCCTACTTCAGACTTTCTACAAAGTCCTATAGTCAGGTATGTCAATCAACCCTACACTCAGGCTATCAATCCATCCCTACAACTCAGATCTCAAATGAGATCCTACAAAGAATTTATATAATGTTTTATAATAGAACAAATGACTCAAAATGATTTTACTTACAACATAGAGTCTTCCATAGCTTTCCTGAAAGAAAGCTTCCACCTTCAGCAATGTAACAATGTTGAGACTGATTGAGAGATGATTGACTTTACTGAAGAGAGTAGATCTCCTTCTTCTTCTTCAACGGGAAGAGAAGCTTTCTGATGATCTTGTTTTTAATACTTGTTTTTAGCAACTTAACAAGTTGTTAGAGTTTTTGCTTCAATAGTAATAATGACAACCAATTACTATTTCAACTTCTTTTTTTATTGAAAACTTTTTCTCTTTTATAAGAAGCTTCTGCCTAAGCCAATCCACTTCTGACAACTGAAACGGTCAGAAGACTTTCAGGGAATATGAAAAAAATGTCTTTCTAAAGTCGCTGATGTGACTTTACTTTCGGCGCTTCGGCAAATTTCAAATCCCGCCTTTTCTGGGTAACAAGTTAGTGTGGTGGTGTTTATAATAAGACGTAATCGTCTTGAGTATTAAACACATCAAGACAGTAAAGCCATTTTTACAAATCCATCAAGATGTTGAGCTGGTCTTCTTATAAAGATGGTATCATATTGACCTCAATACACATGAAGATGGTAAGGCTTAGTCTTAGACCAATCCTTAGAGAATTGTTTTAGACCCATCTCCTGACTTGCTGGGATATATTAACAGTACTAATAAATGATTCTACAAGCATGAGAGAAGATAATTGTCAAATACAAATTGCACTTACCATTGTAAGCTGCACTTCTTCAAATCCAGGAATATTGAGGGTAAATTCCCAACAATCTCCTTATATTTGAAGAAGTCAGTACTCTTGCTCAATGATAAGATGCACACTATAAACATATTTTCACAGAAATATTTAACTTAATGAAATAGATTTCATGAAGCATGATATCAGATGAAAGAAATATCATATTAATATAGGTCACTGATTTAAGTTTTTTAACAACAAAAACATAAACATCATTTATAAAATTGGCCTAGACCTATTCAGAGACAACACTTTTTCTTGCATTCCTTGCCTTCATCTGCTGTCTTTCAAGCTACTTAATAGGCTTTTATATGTACTTGGATGGAACCCTGATGGGGTTCTTGATGCACGTTTTGTAAGTGTACCAGCCGCTCAAGTAATATAAAATTTAGAGTTTTCCCCAAGTATCGATCTCTTAAGGAATGCAAAGTGGGTTCATGATTTGTGTGCTCAAAAAACTAATTATAAGTGGCAGCGTGAAATAACGGGGCTTGGTTTTGGTTTTAAAATAGAAATTAGACAACTAAAATTACTAGTGTGGATTGCATTCACTACTTCACAAGGGTGGAGGCCCGAGTGGCCAAGCTTATAGAGTGGTTTGCAAAGGCAGATGAGGGTCAAAAGCACCTCTTCATAATGCATGCCACTAGCAATTGCTATAGCGACAACTCAACACAATAGTGGGATGGAGAATGAAGTGAGAGAACTCGACAAATCACAAACACCACAATAAAATCCACATAGACATGAATTTATAAAAGTAACAAGTTAGGGTATTATGAGCATCATCCATATAACAGGATAATGAAATAGAAAACACTATAACTAGGAGAAATGCGAAAAATATAATCAAATAGCGGAGACTTGTCAATCCTTGTCCGTTCTCAGTTCAAGACTACTGTTAGGGGAGAGAAGGGTGGTCACTTCCTTCTAGTTTACCCGTCATCTCCCCTAATTGCCTTTGGTAATTTCCCTATCAAGAGAACACCACGGATGCGGTGAAATCTTCCTCGAAATGAAGCTTTGAGTTGAGCGATTATGGTGGAGGCCAGAGAGGAAGCCCTAGCTTTAGATTGTCAAGAAGAATTAGGTCGGATCTCCTCCCAATGGTGGGCGATGATGTAGAGGCAAAAGGGCGTGACTTCAGAACCTTATGGCGCAAAAACTTGCGTGATCTCAAATAGGGTGACTCATGCAGCTCATATAGTAGATAGTCAGAATTTAAGGCACACTCGGTTGAATGCATGACCATGCATGGATCATGAGAAATTTATAGTGCAGGAAGGCCCATCCTAGAAGAAGAACCAAACCGTGTGATTTTACTCACACATGGGAAAACCACCCCGTGTGCAAACAAAACCCACGGAGCTGGATAAACAATAAAAATCCAAGCAAAAACAAAGATCGTGCGATTTCATTCGCGCATGGTTGAATCCAATCATGTGCGAAGAGAAATGCACGAACAATAATTATAAATTTTTAGACAAAAAGATGCGGTCATTCAATTTGGTCACACACGGGCAAACAGCCTATGCGAGAGCAAATCACATTGCCAGAGAAGATCACCAACTTGGGGAACCTGTGGGCATTACACGGTCAAAGCGATAATGCATTAAGAAAAATGCACGACTGTGCGATATCCACAAAAAATACTTTTAGAATAATGGGGATCTGCCCACTTGCACAACCAAACATCCAGCCTAGAGTGTAAAACCCCAGTTTTCCAGTACTTGATCCTTTGGAAGCTATCACGTGGCATTAGATAGATACCGCTCGGTGGTAGCCTGAAATTTAGTGCATTGAGTAGCAGGCGTTAAGTGGAGGCGTTGAGTGCGTCGAGTGCTAGCACACGGAGTTATCTAGTTACCGCTTGGTGTTAGACTTGTTGCATTGATACAAAAGCATTGAGTGAGCAACTACGCAACGGTATTTCTACCGCCGGCGATAGCACGACATTATTTTTTGACCGAGGGCTCGTGAAGCTACTGCGGCGCAATAGGAAATTATCACCCAACGGTAGCGTACGGGAGCAGTTCCGTAGATCTGTTCTGACTGTCCGATTTCATTTCGATTTTGATCCTATGGCCCAGGACACTCCATCCAAGAGGCATAAGTAGGTATGAGAGGCTCTTTCATCTCATTTCTTCTCCATTGAGTGAGATTTAGGATTTGGGAGAAAGATTTTGGAGGAGGAAGAAGAACGGTTTTCTATGCCATTGACGAAGCTTTGGGGTTCCGATCGTCGATCCAAGGCCATATCTGTTGAGTGGACTTGAAGGCACACACTTTCATCCGTGCAAATCAAGTTTTCCATGGCTAGGAAAAGGAGTCGTAAGGTAACGACACTTCTCCTCTCAGTCTTTAGGATGCGTGCATGACATCCGATTTATCTTGTTTTTCTTTCATGTATCTAGGCACTAGATCTCTCAAATGAGAGGGGTTTGGGTTTCCATGGTTCAAGAAGAACCACCGGGCCGATTATGTTTGTCCTCGATATGATGTTGCACTAGAAATCTTCTCTGTTAGTAGATTAGGCATTGTTGGTGAAGCCATAGTCGCGACCGTTAGTACGACTAAGTGATGTTGCATAACGAGCCTTAAGGATTTTGCTAGAAATCCGTTTGCGGCAAGAAGCCATTTGTGATGTCCCCCCACCCTTTATTTCGTGCGAGAACAAATGGTGGATTATGGTGGGAAAGGCTACGTTTGTTGATTGATGTGCGAAGGCATGGTTTGACTCTGTGGTCGGCTGGATAGCCCGTGACGTGCAAGTCATGTATGGAGAGTGTCCCGGTGATACAAGTCCACTTCTATGAAACTAATGAGAATGCCAAGATTTTTACAAGCCCGGGCGATGAAGCCCATGATCAGGTGGGGTTAAGCAAGGGTTTTTAGCATCGGTTTGTTGTTTGTGAGACAGAATCCTGATGTGAGAAGTCAGAGATTGCAGGCAAGCCCGAGTTTTGAGACCCACGAGCGGGTGGGGCCTTGGCAAGAGTTCCGTATGGCGGCTTGAATCTCGTTAGGGGAAATGGAAGTACCTATGTGATGTGATGTGTTGATGCATGATGATATGTTAGTTTCATGCGCTTTAGGGTGCCTTTGGTGATACCCAGGTTTGCATACATGCTGCATAGTAAACCCCTTTTTATTAACTGCTCAACCTAGAAACGTGTTTGATGTATGTGACATCCTAACCTATTTATTTACTCTATATGTTTATATACATTTGCATATGAAGTGCTGACCTGCATGGTGATGGAGTGCCCTAGGGTCCACAGAGGATGGTTGGGAAGAGATGTGGTGGTTACACAGTTGAGGTCAGACTTTACTGACCCACATTACAACAAATTTTTACTGGGAAAGGGTCGCATGTGGGAGCAAGCTCGCCGGCCAAAAAGGCCTAAGCCTCATGAAGTGGACTTTTTGTTTAGCAGCTTTGTTTTTTTGAGTGCTATGCTTAGTGAATATGTTTTCGGCTTGCATGTTGAGGTAGCCTAGGAGTGCTAAGGCGCATTGCTCTGTTTTTGATTGTTGTTTCAGTTTCTGTACAATTGGATATTGTAAGGCCTTAAAGCCGGTTTGAACTCCTTTAGTAGTGGATAACTTCTTGTTGGTTGTTTGTTTCCGCTGTTTATTTCTGAGTTTTGAGTTGGGTAGTTTTATATCATCTTATAATCCTTAAGTTGTGGAGTTTGTATGTTGTGGGGCCCTTACCAGACCCATATTATACGATCATTACAGTGGAGGTGTTACATGGAGCACACCTCCAGCACATGCAGGAAAAGAGTAAAAATATATAGAAATAAATGAAGAGTTCCATGTGCTTACCCCCAGCAACGAGATGTGCAATTGCACACCCAACAGGACTAGAAAGTGAACTTTGAGTATAAAATTGGATCAAGTGGAATATGAACAATAACAGATCAAAAGTGTAGTTCACAAGCGTGAAAACTAGCTCGGATGAGTCCAAAAAATCATATATAAATCAGACTCATCACACCCACAAACTTAACCATTTGCTTGTCCCGAGCAAATCAACTCTCTGTCAAGTGAAAAAAAGTTACCTTGCTAAGTAATTGCAACACAGAGTACTATGATAAATCAAGTAATCACACGCATAGAAGAAATTTTTAATTTTACATTGTAGTTTATATTTTTCTAGGAGCGTATTAATATATTACGTCTACTCAAAAATTGAATCACGGTGAATCATCGGGTCATTCAAAGGACAAAAGTAGACTGAATGATGAGGTGAGCATTGCCAAAGACCGGGTCTCGGGATAACCTCCAAAGAAATCCATTAATGTCAATGAACATATGCTCGTTCGTTCACATTCTCTCTACGATAATAGTTTGACTCAAAGCGTGAATCAGTAGGTCTTTAGGTTTTATGTGGGGCTTGGGTTTAGGTGAGGTAAACAAAAGATAAAAACTATGGCTCAAACACAAAATCTATCCTCGAGCACCACTAAACAAGACAAAGTGCACCGCACCCCTAGACTTAGACTTGAATACTTAGGTGTGTTCACCTCCTACTCTACAAAATTTCACACAAAAATATTTTCAATAAAACTTTTCTTTCTTTTTTCCACAATTTTATTTTTCTTCTTTTCCCTTTTCTTTTCTCTCCTTTTATCTTTCTTTTCTTTTTCCAAAAATTCAGCAAATATTATCAAATAAGCACATCCACATATCCACAACATAGTCACCACATCAACACCCCAATCATAAAAATGAAATACAAACTAAAGCTCAAATTTGGGTGTGTGACTAGGAATGGCTATTTAACTTTGGTGAGATAGTAGTGGAGCTAAATCAATGGATGGGTAGTCACAACTGAGTTAACAAGGATAAGGCATTTGGATGGGTATAAAACTCAACCGGGACAAAATTAAAGCCTATATCACACTCACACACTTGACTAGTCGTGTACCCATGCTTCAAGAGTAGCTTAGGGCAAGTTCTTAGCCACCGAGAGAGACTACCCTTCCTCCTAACTTGAGCAATACGAGGCTATCAAACGTCTACACACAATCCTACACTACCATTTGGTTCACAACAAGATTCACCAATTTTGAGTAGAGTAAACAATATCTACGCTAATAGAAAAGATATAATCCTACGAGCATAAAGAAAAATTAAATCTACAGAAATTTCTATATGATATGCGAGCACTCGATTAGGAGCATTGCATGAGTCACATCTTACTCTGTCTCGCAATCCTAAGCCAGCACAACAATCTTTTGAATCGCACAAAAGAAATAAATTTAGCACGTGACGTGCTAGTGGTTAAGTGCACACTCGTGTGTGTGTGTGTTGTCGTGTGCAGAAAACATGAAAATGGTAATACAAAAATGAAAACATGTGCTTCTAGTATGTTGTGCAATTGTGTATGTGCATATGTAACAATGCAACAACACTCCCCTCCCTTAGACTTGAACAAAGCAATCCAAAATATAATAAGAATTAAGAGTAAATAAAAGAGCCCAGGAAAAGGAGTTACCCTTGCTAAAAAATGAGCATACTAGAAGAGCACAGTGAAAACAAATACCATTTGCCACCACACCAAAGAAGATTTAAATTCAACACATACTCACCACCTACGGAAGAAAAAATGTCCAAGCCCACAAAATAAAATAAATCAGAGAATTTACAAGTCATAAATACATTAAGGAAATGCAGTTGGGTTGTCTCCCCAAAGCCCTTTTCTTTATCATACTTAAGGTGGACCCAATACCTGTATTATTAATTATAATAAGAGTTTAATCTAACTGAGAAAGAGAAACACGCTCAGTAAAATTTAGAAGAAACAAAATTCAAGAGGTACAATGATACACAATTACTCGACATCTAGCTCCACTAAATTAACACAGTGTGTCTCATCAGCGATCTCGCCTCCCAAAAAGTGTTTCCATCTGTGGTCATTCACCTTGAAGCTCCCTAACTTAAACCCAAGGATTTCAATTGTGCCAAAAGGTGAGATAGTTGTTACCATAAATGGGTCGCTCTACCTTGACTTCAGTTTCCTCGAGAATAACCTTAGCTTGGAAATATAGAATAGTACTCGGTCGACTGGCTTGAATTCTTTTGGGGTAATGTGACGGTCGTGCCAATGCTTGGATCACTCCTTGTATATTCAAGCATTTTCATAGGCCAACTGAAAGTGCAGGATAAGATCACTCCTAACTCTAGAGGGGGGTGAATAGAGTTATTTAAAATAATTTTCCAAATAAAAACTTGTGTGTAGAGAAAATTTGTATTTACTTAGTGTATAGTGCTATAGCAGATAATCAGAGTAAAAAGGAAATTCACAGCACAAAGCAAAACACAAAAAGACAAGCAATCCAGATGACACAAGGAGCTATAGTGGTTCCCCAAATCTGGGTACATCCACTCTTCTATCACCCTTGATAGGAATCCACTTCAAGATGAGTTGATCAGGTGTCTTGAGCACCAGAGAGTTTTTGATCAGGTTCTCACAAACCAACAGTGCTGATTTTGACCAGGTTTCAGCAAAACCAAAAGTAACTTTTGAAGGGAGTTAAAACCCTGTACAGAAAGAAAAAGAAAAAGAGATGATATTGTCTTCTCTATTCAACAAGCAAAGAGAAGCAGAAGTGGATCTGAAGTTGTTGTCAAAGCTCCCCCTGAGATCAAGATGAGGTTCAGGAAGGAGAGCTCTGCACAAGGGTGACAGGTCTTCAAAGATCTGATTTGCTCCAGCAAAGGATGATCCAAGAGAGTTGGATGGAGGTGTCTGAAGCAATCAGATTTTCTGTGAGTTAGCTTTTCAACACAATGTCACAGAGAGCAAAGAGATCTGAAGTCTTGTATTGTTATTCCCCTTTCTGTTCTGTGTATTCTCTGTGTCTGCTTGTAGAATTAAAAGAAAAAGGGTTATATACTGAAGTCTTCTTCTTCCTTCACTTTGATAGCCGTTGGAGGACAGCATTAATTGCTTTCCTTAACTGTCCATGCCTCAAAGGAAATGACAGGCAGACATTCCTTAGAAAATTCCTTGAGCCATGCACCAGATATGCTGTAACGGCCAATAAATCTTCAGCATTAATTGTCTGTCAGAAGGAATTTGAATTCCTATCCAAAACTGACGGCGACCTGAAAAGCGTCGAGCTCACAGAAAAACGTCGATCTGAGCACGACACACGTCGGCCAGAGAGTGTCTTCTGAAAGCAGAACTGGGTTCGACGGAACGTCGAGCTGAGGTCGACTCCACGTCGAGCTGAGGTCGACTCTGCGTCGAGCTGAGGTCGACTCTGCGTCGAGCTGAGGTCGACTCTGCGTCGAGCTGAGATCGACTCTGTGTCGAGCTGAAGTCGACTATGCGTCGAGCTGAAGTCTACTCTAACTAGCCTATGTGACCTTTATAAAAACATGGAGGTCACAGCACACAATCCCTATAGAAATATAGTCATCCTGGTCCAAATAGTAATAGGGTGTTCCAACAATCTCCCCCTATTTGGATTAGGATTACTATTTACATGAATTTTAGGGATTCAAAGAAAGAAATAAAGCATATACAACACAATATAATACAGCACAACCAGACATGACAGAATAATAAGCAGCATATATAAAACACTATATAGCAGCAGAATTGTTCAAATGTCCTGAGTCCAGTATATATAGAAAGTGTTAGAATACCTCACTTTACTTGTCCTTTGATGCTTTGCCTTGATCACTCTTTTTGAAGATGATTTCTCTGTTTGGATTGGAAGCTTCCTTTTTGGATCTGTAGTCATCAGCTGCACCTAAAGACTTTTGATCTCTAGCACTGGGTGGTACAGCTGCAGGGTGGAGTTCCATGTATCTGTCTGAATCAAAAAATTTCTTTGAGCTATACTTTTCCAATTCCTCTCTTCTTTGTTCTGACATAGTACTGATATGAGAGGTGTCCAGTCCTCTTTCTCTGGCTTTGCTAATTTCATTTAGAGCAGCCATTTCTGTCATCCTAGCTTTCCAGTAAGCAGGAGTTTTGGTAGGATCTTCAAAGGGTACTGCAGGTTCAAATTTGTTAGAGGATGTTTCTTGAGAAGATCTTGGGGTGAGGTCAACTCTAGGCCTGTAAGGATAGGGCCCAGAGGTTGGATCAATGGCTCCTCCCCTTTGATAAGGTTGAGAGCCTGATCTTCCTCTGGACTGCCTGCCTCTATAATTTCCTCTTTATTGACCTCCCCTTTGCTGGCTGCCTCCTTGATGTCTTCTGGCTTGATAAGTCTTTCCATGTAGAGCTGAAGGTGCTGAAGAGGAAGATAGACCAGTACCTGCACCTGCATCTGGAGGAGGTGGAGGTGGAGGCTGATGGACTGGTTTAGATGGTCCCTCATTGAATTTTCTCTTCTGCTTCATAGCTTTTCTCTGATTCTGAGAGTACTGCATCCAAGGTTCTGTGATTTCACAATTATATTTAATGTAATAGGGAATGTCATGATCTGTAGCTCTGGCAGGAGGTACTCTTTTCATGGCTTTTGATCTGGCTTTCCTCTTCCTTGCAATAGTTGCAGAGGAGTCATCAGAATCTGTAGCAAACTCATCTTCAGAACTTTGTGATTCTTCATATGGATCTATATACTTCCTTTTGGAGATGGGAAAGCTGATGGAGGCTGGAGCTGCTGAGGAGGAAGCAACCACTGCAGGAGAGGGCACAGCCTCAGGAGCCATAGAGGCTGAAAGGCTGGTTCCTGAAGGGCTTGGGAGATATGGGCCTCTGCAGCATCAGGTGTCTTAATCACTTCACCTGAAGTCTCAATAGGAGCTAACACATCAATTTCAACACTAGCAGGAGCCACTGCTATCACTGCTATATCAGAAGTCAAGGCCTTCTGAAAAGGGACAATAGCCCTGGACAGATCTTCTTGAAGCTGGGCTGGAGGGGAGGAGCTCTGAACAGAAGCTGGAGGAGGTGCCTCAGATACTATTTGATCTTCTGCAACAGACACTGTCTCTGAACAAGCAACTGATACTGTCTCTGAATAAGTCTGAGCAATCTGAACTGAAGAAGGAGGCAGCTCTTCTTCTGCTAACATCTCCCCCTGCCTAGACTCAGTGGTAGCTGACTCTAGGCCCCCAGAAGAAGGGCATGCCAACAGAGAGGAAAGGGAGGAGACAGAGGCAGAAAGATTTCTCAAGGAAAGAATGAGAGGAGCCAACTTGGCATCCAGGAGGGAGGAGAGCCTTGGAGACAGAAGGTCAAAAATTTGATTGGCTAGGGGGAGGAGAGCTACTTGCTCAAGGGGAACTTGAGTAGAGGTAGAGGGAGTAGCAGAAACTGAGAATGTAGAGGAGGGTGGTGTAGACATAGGAGGTGTAACTGGTTCCTGAATGGAGGAGAAGAGTAAGTCTGAAAAAGTAGAGGGATGGAGGAAGTCATGATGAGAGGAGGTAGAGGCATCCATGAAGGAGTCTTCATGCATGTCAAAAGAAAAGAGATCCTCATGAGGGGTGGAATCCAAGTTTATGGGCAGGAAAGTAGTGTGAGGTGGAAGGGAGGAGGCAATGGTAGATATGGAGGAGGGGAGAGTTTGAGTGGATGAGATAATTGTGGTTGAGGGGATGAAGGTGGATGGAAGGGTGAGAGAGGGGGCTGGCATGATCCCTACTTCTGGACCAGTGGACTGAGGGTGAGAGACCTCGACAGTCCTGGTGTCTGCAGAAGATTTCATTGCTGCAGCAGCCCTGGGATTCACAATTCTCCTATCCCATTTGCCAATAAGAGCACATGTGAGCCTCTTGGAAGCATTGATGTGCTTCTTTGAGGACACAAGCAGTTGGGGGCAGCAATGGTTGAGAATCAACCCAAGAACTCTTCCAAAATGGACAGAGTTTTTATCCAACTTTTTCTTAAGCATTTCAAACACAATTAATCCCCAGTTGGGATGTTTCTTATCCATTAGTGCAGCCATGAGGCAGAACTGATGCCTTGTTATTGCATCATGTGCAGTCCTCTTTGCACAGATCACTTTTCCAGTTATATCTGCTAATAACCTATACTCAATTGCTAGGTTAATTTTAAGAAGTTTAGAGGGGTTACCAGCAGTATGCCCCATCCTGTCCAGCATCACAGTATACTCTTCCACTGATAGTTCTATGTCATCATCTCCAGCAGCAAAGTTGAAAGCATCTGTAATGACTTGAGGTGAGATGGCTACCTCATTTCCTGAAATCTTCCCAGTCAAAGAGTTGTTATCTGAAACGATTGCTGTAAGACACCATTCTTTAATTTCTGATTCTGGAAGGGGTATCCTGGTAGACATGAAGTGGACTAGTTGTTGCTCCTTGAAAAGATTCAGTATATCCAGAAGGTGTTGTGGAGATCCATCAAAAGAATCGAAATCAATGTCGAAACCAGAGTCGAACTTCATTGCCGCCAGAGCTCCTGCTGTGATTGCCATTGTCCTACAAAAGGAAGAATACCTTCCAAGATCAAAAGTATAGTATTTGGAGGGAGAAAGCTTGACCAGAGAAATATGAATGCGCAACTGCGAATGACGGAGAAAAAATGATTTTATACTTAGGGTTCGACGCAGAAAAGGAAAGAACGTCGAGCTCAGTTTGACGCTCTAGGGCTCTAGGAGAACTGAAACGACTCAACAGCGTCCAGCTTAGGTCGACGTTCGACGCTTTGGCTGAAGCTATACGTCGAGCTCAGGTCGACGTTGAACGAAGACGTCGACCGGGGAGAGAGAAACTCAAGAAGCCAGGGAGCTGTGAACTCAGTTCGATGCTAGAAGCTGAGTTCGACGTTCGACGCTTTTGAGGGCGACGGACCGTCGATCTCCGTTCGACGCAGCGTCGAGCTTAGTTCAGAGCTCAAAGAAACCACTCAGATAGAGGAATTTTAAAATGAAATTTTTCCAAACCTGTTTGTTATGGGTTTCAAAATCTTGGAGTTTTATTTTAAGCTGTCTCCATCTAGCATTCCCAACTGATTGAGGAAAAAGAAGTGCTTCTTTTCATCCAAGGGTTTGGTGAAAATATCTCCTCTCTGTAATTCAGTGGAAATGTATTCTAGTGCAATTTTCTTATTTTCTACATTATCCCTTAAGAAGTGATGTCTGATTTCTATGTGCTTAGTCCTACTATGGAGAACTGGATTTTGTGCAATTGATATTGCACTGGTATTATCACAAAAGATTTTAGACATCTCTAAGTTGTAGCCATAGTCTAGGAGCTGGTTTTGAATCCACAAAATCTGTGAGCAACAACTGCCTGCAGCCATATATTCAGCTTCAGCAGTTGATGTGGACACAGAGGTTTATTTCTTACAGAACCAGGAGACAAGTCTATCACCAAGGAATTGACAAGTTCCACTGGTGCTTTTCCTGTCTACTCTACATCCAGCATAATCAGAATCTGAAAATCCAGTTAGATCAAATCCTGAGTCATGTGAATACCAGAGACCTAGATTAGGACAACTTTTTACATACCTAAGAATCCTCTTAACTAATGTGAGGTGGGACTCTCTAGGGCTTACTTGGAATCTAGCACAAATGCATGTAGCAAACATTATATCTGGTCTAGTAGCTGTTAGATAAAGTAATGAGCCAATGATTGCTCTATAGTTTGTCTGATCAACTGGTTTTCCAGATTCATCAGCATCTAAAACAGCATTTGTAGGCATAGGTGTTTTCATGGAGGATGCTTCAGACATTCCAAATTTCTTAACCAGTTCTCTTGCATACTTGGTCTGAGAAATGAAAATGCCATCCACATGTTGTTTAACTTGCAATCCAAGAAAGAAAGCAAGCTCACCCATGCTACTCATTTCAAACTTTGAATGCATAAGTTGTGAGAACTTTTTGTATAAGTTTGAATCAGTAGACCCAAATATGATGTCGTCTACATAAACTTGTACTAGTAGGGTGTGGGACCTATGGGTTCTAACAAAAAGAGTTTGGTCTACACTACCCCTTTTAAAATCATTTTCCAACAAAAAACAAGCTAAGGTCTCATACCATGCTCTAGGAGCTTGCTTGAGACCATATAAAGCTTTATGCAGTTTGAATACATGATCAGGAAAAGTTGGAGAGATAAAACCTGGAGGTTGCTTTACATAGACTTCTTCCTTGATGTCTCCATTGAGGAATGCACTCTTGACATCCATCTGATATACTTTGAATCTCTTGTGAGCTGCATATGCAAGGAAGATTCTTATGGCCTCCAACCTTGCAACTGGTGCAAAGGTTTGGTCATAATCAATTCCTTCTTCTTGGCAATATCCTTGTGCAACAAGTCTTGCCTTGTTTCTCACAATTATTCCTTGATCATCCAATTTGTTCCTGAATACCCATTTTGTTCCAACAATTTGCTGGTTCCTTGGTCTTGGTACTAATTCCCAAACTTTATTCCTCTCAAATTGATTCAACTCTTCTTGCATTGCAATGATCCAGTTTGGATCTTGCTCTGCATCTTGTATGGTTTGAGGCTCAATTTGAGAAAGAAAGCAGGTGTGCATGATATTTTGATTGACTTGATTCCTTGTTTGCACACCCACTGAGATATCCACAATTACTTGTGAGATTGGGTGATCTCTTGTTGTTGCTAGATCAACAGGGGGTGTTGATGATGCACCAACCTGTGTTGTTGTTTCCTCTTGTGGAACAACAACTGGTTCTTCACTCTGTTGGTCCTTTGAACTTTCCAGAACTTGAAATTCCTCTTCATTGTCACTAAGTTCAGTGACTTGTTGAATTGGTGAAGGTGATGACCCTTTGTCTGTGATGGTGAGCTGCTTCAGATTTTCTGAAATTGATTATTCCTGCAAATTGCTTATGGTAGAAGTCTCCTTCTCCTTATAAAACAAGTTAGTTTCATCAAATGTAACATGCATGGATTCTTCAATTTTATTTGTGCACTTGTTAAAAACCCTATAAGCCTTGCTAGTCAAGGAGTACCCCAGAAACACTCCTTCATCAGCTTTGGCTTCAAATTTAGCTAGGTATTTCTTGTCATTATTGTGAATGAAACAAATGCAACCAAAAATTTTGAAGTAGTTTACTTTAGGTTTCTTCCCTTTGAGTAACTCATAGGGAGTCTTACCCTTTAGCTTATGTATCAGGCTTCTATTCAGAACATAGTTGGAGGTGTTCACAGCCTCTGCCCAAAAGGTTAGAGGAAGGTGAGCATCTGTCAACAATGTTGTGGCAGATTCAATAAGGGTTCTGTTTTTCCTTTCAACTACCCCATTTTGTTGAGGAGTTCTGGGAGCTGAGAAAGTATGCCTGATACCTTCATTCTGGCAGAACTCTAGCATAAGAAGAGAATCAAACTCTGTCCCATGATCACTTCTGATCAGGGCAATGTGAGTATTGAACTCAATCTGTATGCCTTTGAGAAAATCTGTCAAAATCTTGAAGTTATCAGACTTCTTCCTCAGAAAGAACACCCAAGTGAATCTTGAGAAGTCATCTACAATTACTAAAGCATAAGATTTCCCTCCTAGGCTTTGTACATTAATTGGTCCAAAAAGGTCCATGTGCAGTAAGTACAAAATTCTAGGTGAGTCACTCTTATTAAGTGACTTGAAACTGTTTTTAGTTTGCTTGCCTAACTGACAGGCCTTGCAAAGTCCTTCCTTCTTGTAGGGACCAGAAGGTAGTCCTCTAACAAGGTTGTCTTGGGATAACTTAGCAATGGTTCTAAGGTTCACATGTCCTAGTCTTTTATGCCACAAGATGTTTGGTTTTGAAATGGAGTTAAACAGGCAAATATCTACTACAGGTGAATGAAAATCCACTAAGTAAATGTTACCTCTTCTGTTACCTGTCAACACAGTTGTGTTGTCCACAGACTTGACTTTGCATATGGCTTTGTTGAAGGTTACTTGATATCCTTCATCACACAATTGACTGATACTTATCAAGTTGTGCTTGAGTCCTTCAACATATGCCACCTTCTTGAATGTGACTGGGCCAATTTTGACTGCACCATATCCTTTTGTAGTTCCAAAGCTTGAGTCTCCAAAAATTACTTTGGGTCCAAGCTTGGCTTTGAAGGAAGTGAAGTTGTCCTTGTCCCCTGTCATGTGCTTTGAGCACCCACTATCCAGATACCATTGATGGTTTGATGCTGGATAGGTCTTCACCTGCACAAAAACATCTTATTTGTTTTTGACCCAGTTAACCTTGGGCCTAGGTTGATATCCCTTAAATTCTGAAATGAAAGACATCTCAGGTTGACTCTTATAGCCTGCAGGATGATATCTCCTAGGAGGTATGATCCATTCAGCATAAGGGTTAAAGTAATGAGATGTGGAGCTAGAATTGAAATTTGAATTAACCCTTGAGAATTGGGTTTTGCTCTGAACTCGGCTCGACGCACGTCGAGCTTCGGTCGACGGACTCAAGTGAGTGCGTCGAGCTCCGTTCGACGGCAAGGTCTTGCTTTGTTCAGAGGGTAGAAGGCGTCGACCTGAGTTCGACGTTTTCTTGTGATTACGTCGAGCTCTGGTCGACGTCCGTCGAGCTTCGTTCGACGCTTCTTGTCCAGTTTCTTGGGTTAAGTCAGCATTCTTCCTAGCCACTATCAAGACTCCTTTACCTTTCTCACTGGTAAATTTGATTGGAGTTGTCAGCATTATGGGTTGGCTGGATGAAGCACCCAAGCCCAGTGAACCATTCAATCTTGAGTTCACTGTACTTGTGATGTCCATCAATTTGATACTTCTCCCATTAAGGGTTTCTTCAAATTGTTTGGCCTTAGATAGCTCACTTTTCAGTGAAGCTATCTCCTCCCCACACTGCTTCAACTCTTCTAAGAGTCTAAGATTATCTGAGTTAATGGATTTGCATTCAATCAATTGTTTATTTAGAGTTTTAATCAGCTTTTGAGACTCAATCAAGTCAATGCACATAGATTTAAACTCAGATTTGAAATCATCAGAAGTAAAGTCAAATGAATCTATTACCTGATCCTCAGTAAGTTCCTGATCAGATGGGTAGTCAGCATCAGGCTCTGAATCAGTGTTCTTTTGAGATGCACTGATGGCCATCATGCAGAATCCCTTTTCTTCTGCATCATCCTCATCATCACTAGAACTGGATGATGAATCAGACTCATCAGAGTCACTCCAGGATTCAGCCACAAATCCTTTTCTAGTGTGCTTGCTGTTGCTGGAGGAAGGCTTGTCATGGTATTTCCTTGACTCCTTATCCTTCCTTTTATCCTTTCTTTCCTTCTTGTCCCTTCTGTCCTTGTCTTGATTTTCTGGACAGTTTGGGAAGATGTGTCCTGGTTTCCTGCAGCCAAAGCAGATAATATCTTTATTATTAGATCTGTCATACCTTGGCTTGTCTTTGTCTTTGGATGACCATCTTCTGAAGTTCCTTTTGTTTAGCTTATTGAACCTTTTGACCAGTAGGCTCATAAGCTCTTCATTTCCCAACACCTTCTCTTTAGGTTCTTCTTCCTGTGCTTTGAAGGCAATGGTTTTCTCAACCTTTTCTGTTGGTGTTGATGTCTTCTGCTCTTCTTCTCTCTTCTTAATGAATTGCTCATAACTCTTGAGCTTCCCTAGAAGAGCTTCTGTGGATAACTCACAGACATTTCTTCCATCTTTAATTGACCATATTCTTGAGTCCCAAGAGCTAGGGAAACAAGTCAGTATTTTGTCATTTATCTCAGTGAGAGATATGTCCTTCTCTAGTGATCTAAGCTCACTTATGATCAGACTCAGTCTGTTGTACATGTCAGCAACTGACTCAGACTCTGCCTTCTTGAAATTCTCATACTGGGTGATCAGGTAGGATCTCCTATCCTTTCTTTCATCTGCAGAGCCTGATACAATTTCTGACAACTTTTCCCAGATCTCTTTAGCAGTATTGCAATCAGCTACTTTCTGGAAAATGTCATCTGACATGGTTTGAGCCAAGATGTTCATGGCTTTAGCATCTGCTGCCTTCCACTTCTTTATGTCAGCATCAGTTCCTGAAGGAGGAGGAACAGCTGATGTACTTGTTCCTGTGGGAGGTCTAGGACAATCTATCAACACAGAATTAAAAATGTCTTCATCAAAAGAGTTCATGTAAAGTCTAATCCTTGCCTTCCATAGTGCAAACTTAGAGAGATTGCACATAGGAGGTCTGGTGCTAGCAAAGTCCTTGTTTTGTGCCATGAGTTTCAAAGATAAGTAAAACTAAAGAAACTAACCCTTTGAGGGAAATGATCTTATCAGGGATCTTTTGATCCAGGTGTTAGCCTGTATGAATGATCAACCTGCCTCTGATACCAATTGAAAGTGCAGGATAAGATCACTCCTAACTCTAGAGGGGGGTGAATAGAGTTATTTAAAATAATTTTCCAAATAAAAACTTGTGTGTAGAGAAAATTTGTATTTACTTAGTGTATAGTGCTATAGCAGATAATCAGAGTAAAAAGGAAATTCACAGCACAAAGCAAAACACAAAAAGACAAGCAATCCAGATGACACAAGGAGCTATAGTGGTTCCCCAAATCTGGGTACATCCACTCTTCTATCACCCTTGATAGGAATCCACTTCAAGATGAGTTGATCAGGTGTCTTGAGCACCAGAGAGTTTTTGATCAGGTTCTCACAAACCAACAGTGCTGATTTTGACCAGGTTTCAGCAAAACCAAAAGTAACTTTTGAAGGGAGTTAAAACCCTGTACAGAAAGAAAAAGAAAAAGAGATGATATTGTCTTCTCTATTCAACAAGCAAAGAGAAGCAGAAGTGGATCTGAAGTTGTTGTCAAAGCTCCCCCTGAGATCAAGATGAGGTTCAGGAAGGAGAGCTCTGCACAAGGGTGACAGGTCTTCAAAGATCTGATTTGCTCCAGCAAAGGATGATCCAAGAGAGTTGGATGGAGGTGTCTGAAGCAATCAGATTTTCTGTGAGTTAGCTTTTCAACACAATGTCACAGAGAGCAAAGAGATCTGAAGTCTTGTATTGTTATTCCCCTTTCTGTTCTGTGTATTCTCTGTGTCTGCTTGTAGAATTAAAAGAAAAAGGGTTATATACTGAAGTCTTCTTCTTCCTTCACTTTGATAGCCGTTGGAGGACAGCATTAATTGCTTTCCTTAACTGTCCATGCCTCAAAGGAAATGACAGGAAGACATTCCTTAGAAAATTCCTTGAGCCATGCACCAGATATGCTGTAACGGCCAATAAATCTTCAGCATTAATTGTCTGTCAGAAGGAATTTGAATTCCTATCCAAAACTGACGGCGGCCTGAAAAGCGTCGAGCTCACAGAAAAACGTCGATCTGAGCACGACACACGTCGGCCAGAGAGTGTCTTCTGAAAGCAGAACTGGGTTCGACGGAACGTCGAGCTGAGGTCGACTCCACGTCGAGCTGAGGTCGACTCTGCGTCGAGCTGAGGTCGACTCTGCGTCGAGCAGAGGTCGACTCTGCGTCGAGCTGAGATCGACTCTGCGTCGAGCTGAAGTCGACTATGCGTCGAGCTGAAGTCTACTCTAACTAGCCTATGTGACCTTTATAAAAACATGGAGGTCACAGCACACAATCCCTATAGAAATATAGTCATCCTGGTCCAAATAGTAATAGGGTGTTCCAACACCAACAATCTAAACTCATCCAGCTCATTGAGTTTCAACAATCGCTCTCTAGCAACTATGTTGAGATCAAGGTTGAGGAATTTAATTGCCGATAAGGCCTTATGCTCCAATTCCATCGGTAGGTGACATGATTTCCCAAAGACTAACTTGAAGGGAAAAAAACCCAATGGGGGTTTTGTAAGTAGTCCTGTACGCCCACAACGCCTCCTCAACTTTTCCTGCCTAATATTTCCTATTTGCATGGACTGACTTCTTAAGGATACGCTTCAACTCCAAGTTTGACACTTCCACCTGACCACACATCTGTGGGTGATAGACTAGTGCCTCCATATGATGAACCCAAAGTGCTTCAACAATTGCATGAATGGAGTGTTACAAAAATGGCTTCCGCCATCACTGAAAAAGGTGTGTGGGGTCCTGAAACTAGAGAAAATATTTTTTAAAGAAAGCTCAATATAGTTCGTGCATCGTTTGCCAAGATAGTTTTAGCATCCACCCACTTTGACATATAATAAAATGCCACAAGAATATAATTCTTACCAAATGAGGAAGGAAAGGGTCGCATGAAGTCGATTCCCCAAACATCAAATGGTTCACATACTAACATAATGTTGAGAGGCATTACATCCAGATGCGAAATGTTTCCGGTCTATTGGAATTTGTTACAAACTTTGACATGAATATTGGCATCATGAAATAACTTGGGAAAATAAAAACCGCATTAGAGAACCTTGTGCTCTGTCCTAGCGACGCCCATGTACCAACAAATTTCTCGATTATGGCAGTGCTGTAGGATCGACATATGCTCGGCCACAGGCACACAATGATAGATGATCCCATCGGCATAGATGCGTTATAATAATGGGTCATCCCAGAAGTAAAATTTTTAATCAGAAGTGAATTTCTTCCTCTGCTAAAATAACAAATTTCGGGGGAGCTCCCGACATGCAAGATAGTTGGCGATGTCAGCATACCAAGGAAAGATGGGTGCAACAATGACAGTTAAAAGTGATTAATCGGGGAAAGTCATAGATTAGTGTAGCATCCCCCAAGGAGGTGTCACTGAGCTCGAGCTTAGACAAGTGATTAACACTCATGTTCTCAACCCCCTCCTGTCTTGAACCTCAAGATCATACTCTTGAAGCATAAGTACCCATAGAATGAGCCTTAGTTTGGCATCCTTCTTTTACATAAGGTACCTTAAAGCAACATGGTCGATGTGCACGATTACATTGGACATGATAAGATAAGGAAGAAACCTCCACTGTGGAGTCAGAGTACATCTCTGCTGGGAGCTATTGCGCATAGCTTCTATGGATCAGGAATCAACTTGAAGACTACAACTTGAAATTCAAGGAGTTTCCAATGTTTTGCGACTCTTCTAGTACGATTGTGATTGCAAAAAATCTAGTCTCTAACATTCAGACAAAGCACATCGAAATCAGATATCATTTCATCTGGGAGCATGTGGACAACAGGGACATAATTCTCAGCTAGGTCTCGATGGATAAGCAAGTCGCGGACATATTCACGAAGCTACTAGATGAGGCCAAGTTTTCATTCTTCAAAATAGAACTGGCCATGCTCAATAAGGAATCATGAAGATGGCTAAGGAGTCAGAAATCTCTGTGTAAATTACATCTCAAAGAAGTTTAAATTTTCAAAGGCAAATTCGTCGAGAAGCATTCGTGGAAACTCACCGATTCGTCGAAACCACATGCATTTCCTCGATGAGACTTGACGATATTCAATGAATCTTACTTAGCTCCCATGGGATTTCGACGAATTTTACGCAGGTCAATTTTTTTTATATTGGATCCAAAGAGCCAACCGATTTAAGGTACACTCCTATTTCTCTCTCCTCGAAACTTTAAGTATATATATATGGATGTTGGGGTAAATCTGTTGACTTTGTCGAAATAGAACTCCCGATTCCTGTCGAAAATTTCTCCACCGCTTCAGATTCCGTAACTACAGTGTTCGTCTTCTCCTCCGATCGATTTGCCGCTAGATTTTTTCTCTTCTTTATGGCTTCATGCGGAACTTGTAGCTTGCTTGTAGGTGGAATTCTAGTCCGAACAGGGTTCGTATCAGCCACAGATGAATTTCGAAATGTAATTCTCATGTTGGAATCGACCGGTCTCACCTTAGTTCTCAAACACCCGTGCAAAGTGTTAGGAAAGGATGTTCTGGAGTTATTCCAAAATGCAAAGCTCCACTGTGAGGACACTCTCATCAAGAGCAAGGTCCAATAAGTCAAAGTTAAAGTGAAGGCTTTCCTCCTCACGAGGTTTATGCGGCTTCCAAAATGTGAAGAGACCGATCAGTTAGAAGATGGTGATTTAATCAGAGCCCGTTTGTTTTGTGGTCTTCCAAGAGGAACTATAATAGTTAAGAGGAAAGGGATGGACAATGAAGGAAAACTTCTCTCAGACATAATAAAAAAAGATCTTTTGTTTAAAGTTGAATCTCATGATTACTTGTCCTCAAACATGTTCAAGATTCTGGTCGCCATCATCTACCGGAAGAGAATTAACTGGGGAGCAGTGTTGTTTGTAAAAATAAAGAACTGACTCTGTGCACCGAACTTTGGATGAATACTCAGCCTATATTTGAATCAGTTAGTCAGAGATATATTTGACAACAAAAGGAGTACCAGTTCATCACTTGAAGAAGATCGATTATTCAATCTTCTCAAGATGGGAAAGAAGGATCCCAAGGCAAGGTGGTATCCTGGAAGTGCCTTAGGACGAGGAAGAGCTTGTACCTGAGGATATGATTCCTCTTCCTTCCCCCCATGAAATTCCTGAGAGCTCAAATGAAGGAATTGGGGGGGGGGGGAGTCTGCTGAAACTCAAGTGGGTATTGATGTTCATGTGCCTTTGTTTGTTCCTTCTTCTTTATTGATAGATGTTCCAGATATAATGGTACCAGATATAGTTGCAGAGACAGTTGATCTACAAATAGTGATTGCTGAGATTGGTCGTGTTCCTGCTGCTGAGGTTGTGCTTGATGAGGCTGATAATGAGATAATTGCTTATGATAGTGTGGATGCTGATGTTTTTTGACGATGTTGTTGACGATGATTTATTGGCTACTGATAATGTAAAATATTCTTTTATTGATGCTTCTATAGATAAAATGATTGTAAGTCTCCCAGAGTTTCATCCAGCTGTGTATGTGGGGGAATAGATTAACTATTCTGTTTTTGTTAACACCCAGATTGAAAGGTTTGTGCGCAATCTACAGAAAAGAATTGCTACAATTCCATGTGGACCTCGAGTGGAGGAAGAAGAAATTATTGAAATTTTTTATGAGGAAGGAGATGCAGAGGTGCATCCTCTTGTCCTAGAGGGGCAGGATCCCATAATATTGGTTACAACTCATATTTCCCCAGTGGTAGAGTCATCCAGTGACTCTGAGGATAGCGTAGATCTTCCTTCTCCTCCAAGTATTCCGGCTGAAGACCTTCTCAATACAAGTTCAAAAAATTCTTTACTCAAGTTCATAGAAGTAATGATGGCCAAACAACAAGCAAGATTTGATTTATCTCTGATGAAAGTTCTGAATAAAGTGAAAGAGACTGAAAGGGATATGAACAACGGCCTTAATGAAGTCAAGGTGCGTTTTGATAAGTTGGAGTCCATCCTTGGCAGCTGGTTTGTGCAAGGTGGACAAGCCATTACTTTGATAATGGCTGGACTGAAAAGTAATCTAGATGTACTTAGGAATGTTGATGAGAATGCCAAGACGGTGATTGATGCCTAAAATGTTGGGTTGAACCACTTTGATAATTAGAAGGTCTATTACAGTAATGCGATTGCTAGTGAAGTAATTAAAGAATTCAGAAAGGGGGAGGAAGAATTTAAAACTAAGGTTAATGCAATTGAAGCCTCCATGAAAGAATAGTTTAAGGCCGTTAACATCTACAATTATGAAAATTTCCAATGGCTACATAGAGAACTATTTCCAGGATCTACTGAAGGAACGACGCCAGAACCAGTGGTACCTAATCCAATGCATGACTATGTTCATCCTATTCAGGACTACACTCAGTACTTGACAGAGACTCAAGATTTCTCTCAGTATGGGACAGATGTTGCTACTTGTGAACCAGAGATTCAAGTGGTTGAGGATATCTCTCAACCAGCTCCTAAGAAAAGAAAGTATGGTGAAGGCCCTTCTGCGGTCAGGTCGGATCCTAACAGAGAACAATGTGAAGTGTGGAGTCTGATCTTAAAAATTATCATCTTGGACGCCTGCACATTAGTCGATGTAGGAAATGAAGATATGTACAAACACTATAGCAGGGAAGATTGCCGGAAACACGAGGTAGCAAATACAAAAAGGAGATTACATTTCAGAAAGTATAGATTTAATGATCGGGATGCTCCTCCTTTTCCGCCGAAATACTTCCCAAAGTCAAAGACTTATTTTGACAGAACGTTCCAAAAGAGCCAGGGGAAACAAGTTTAATGTATTTTATTTTTTCGATGGTTGTGAAAACCGTTTGCCCCAACCGAAGTTGTATATATATATATTAATGTTTTGATTGAAATTTTTCTTAATTCTAAAATTTTTTTTATGCCCTTTCCTCGTTCCTTAAGATTATTTTGTGTGTGATTCACCTTTATTGTAGGGTTCTGAATTCTTCAAATTAGGGCAGATTGTTGGGTATTATATCCACAATAACCCTGATTTGAAGAAGTGTCCCTTGAACAAAGATGAATTGAGAATGTATTTGATTGCATGTTTTTAGTTATGTGCTTGTAGGACTCTACTGCTAAGTACAACCCAATATCAGGTTACAGTGGGTTATGAAACACAAGACTATACAATGTAATCCCTCATTGTGTAGGCCAATATGTTTTGACCCACGTGTAATCTCTCTATTGGAGTGTACTTCTATTTCAAGTGAATTAGAAGAATCGAGGAAGGATAGGTTGCTAAATTCAGAAGGACAAAAATTTTCTCTAAGGGAAATTCGTCGAGTATCGTACAGTAGACTCGTCAAATTCGTTGAGTTTATCTGTTGATACTCGTCGAATTTGTCGGGTATACTTACTAATACTTGTCGAATTCATAGGATTTTACTTTGCGAATTTTTCATGCATCCTTGAGAATCGGCCAAGTAAAAAGCATCGAGTGTGTTAGTAGATACTCATTGAATTCATCGAAAGTATCTTTCGATACTTGTTGAGTATGCTCGTAGATATTTGTCGAATTCGTCGAGTCTCTCTAGGAATGCGCTGAGTTCTCAGATAGATTTTTCTGGAATTTCCTAAGTCATTTTCGTCGAGATTTGAAGCAGTTCGATGAGTATACCCTTATATACTCGACGATACTCGACGGATAAAACTTAGGTTTTTAATTTTCTGTTTTCAAATTTTCGTCTCGGCTCATCCCGTCCGTCATGAATAGTAACTCGCAATTTCTCTATATGGAAGGAATTTCTAGCCGTTAGAAGAAGAGGAGTTCCTATAAATACATATGGTGAATTTCGTTCAACCCTAATCGTGCATTTAAAATTCCAAATCGAGAAATTTTAAGAAAAATCTCCCATCAGCATACAATACCGTTCTTCACGAATCTCTTGGCCGCCGACAACGTTCCGCACGATTAATTATTCTTCACTTATATCGACTAGATATTTGATCTTTGAAGGTTTACATAATCCTCAAATCTAGTTGATCCTTTTGTTTAGATCAAGACTTCAAAGATTTCAAGTTGTCTATTTCCTCAAGGCTTTCAAAATCGAATTTTCAGAGGAAAGAAAGATTGAAGACTTCAGATCTGAAGAAGTCTTTTTTTAATCTTTTGTTGTCTAAAACATTTTAAACTATTGCAGGAAGTCTTGCCTCCGAGTTGTAGATCCTTGTTTTTGGACCGAGTTATAGGAGAGGTGTTCTCCGAATTTTAGGAGCGTTGTCTCCGAGTTGTAGGAGTTGAGGCTCTGAGTTGTAAAATTGTTTTCAATCTAAGATATAGGTGAAGTAGCCACATCTAGCCCTTCATGTTAGATAGGCGAGGCGGGTCAGTGGACATACCCAACTTTGGAAACCACTATAAATTCTCTGTATTTCTATGTGCTTATTTTGCACTAATTTTAATTCCGCTAAAAGACGCAGAACTCGTCTATTCACACCCCCTCTAGGTGATTTAGGTTGATTACTTGACTCTTTCATTCATGTTTAAAGTCTTTTGTAGTTTTTTCCTTCTCTTGTCCATGTACTCCTCAGGAAGCATTGTGCCTTCTTGTTCTATTCTCTTGGCCTTTTGAACATTCCGAGCATCACTCATCTTGGAAACAAAATCAACAACTAATAATGCATTGATATCCAATAAGGGTAGGTGAAGTGCATTCCTTGTTCCTTGAAGAACTCTCAGGGTTTGATCAGCAACAACCTTCTCCCCCTTTCTAGGTTCTTCAAATAATACGTCATGTAGGTCAAGAGAGCGTGATACAACTCTTCTTGAAATAGTTTGAAATTTATTCTCATTATCAGCCTGAATCTCATCAATTTGTTTCATGACTTCAACTTGAGTTGCATACACATAGTTTTTTATATGATTAACTCCTTGTTCAATGTCTCATCAGTCTTGCAATCATAATTCCTGACACCGACTATATCCTGAGTACAGTGCTTAAGATTTTCATCAATAGACTTCATTATTTTAGCAATGCATTTCACAGCTCCAATAGCTTTATCAAACCATCTTGATATCTTTATGTTCACATGGGAAACATTTTCTTTAATGGTCTTGATTTCTCCCATAAACTCTTCTCTCACACTTTGAATTACAGTATTAATGTGAGCATGGAGAGAAGTGTTATGTGCGTCCAACAATAACTTCATAGCAGCAATGATTGAGTTTGAGGGGTCTGTAGGGGTTGATGAAGAAGGTCTTGAAAGGTGTGCAACCAACTCAGTTTGAGTTGTGATCTCAATACCTTGATAAGTCGGAGCAGGGAGCTCAATGTGAGCCTCCCCCTCAACATCATACACCACTCTAGGTATTTCATTGGAATCATCATCTAAAAACTTTTCAAGGATGTCTTGCTGGACTTTTTCAGTGAGCTCAAAAGTATCAGGTCTCTATTAAGGAACTTGGTCTGCCTCCCCTTAGTTGAGGCATTATTCTCCAAGTATGTAAGGCTAATGTTAGCCCGAGTAATGATATCTTGATGAACACTATCCATGACTTCTGATGATGAAAGATTAAGGTCATGCATATGTTCACTCATTTCACCAGACTCACTACTTTCCTCATTCCTTTCTTTTAAAACATTTTCTCCCTCAGATGAATCCTCATCATTGTCAGATTCCTCAGCAACTTCCTTGCCCCTTTTCTGAGCTTGTTTCTTCTTTCTTTGAGAAGGATTTTACAGAACCTTCTTATACCTATCCAGGGTCTTTAGATCTACTTTCTGTATGTGGTGAATGTTAGACCCATACTTCTTCTTGAAGTTATCTGGATACTCTTTTAATAGGTATAAAGAAAGGATTCTTCCTAAAATGGGAACATATGGGCTTTACTTTAACCTTAGGATAATGACTTCTGCCTAATTTGTTCTCTTTATCAGAATGACTCTACTCATCAGATCAAACATGTGTTTTGATATCCTGTTGTGTGATCCATCTTTGCACAGAAGTGCCTTTCCAATGATATTTGCTAGGAACTTTCCATATAGATTGAAAATTTTTTCCTTTCTAAAAATCCATATGGTTTTCCTGCATGCTCACATAAGTCTAGGTCAGCTTTAGTGTCCTTCTAGGCGATGTCATGATATTCCTCAGATTGTGGATGTCACAGAGCTCTGTCGAGATGCTTAGGGTTTATTTTAATGCGAACACCACCAATCTTGCTCTTTATGGATTCTTCTAAAGAAGACATTTTTGCATTTGAGAAGAACTCCAATACCTCTTTTTTTTCAAAATCACACCAAGCTTTGAAAGAACAAATTCCAGGTTGACAACATTGAGCAAACTGATAACTACCTGATTTTCTTCCGGAGATTCCAGAAATCCATTCCTTACTATCTCTATGCCTTTATGCAAGTGACCTTCTCATTTGGGGCCCATCTCTGAGTGGGATTTGATTATTTGAGAGAAAGAGATGGAGATCAAGATGGAGACTAGGTCTAAGTGTTTATGTTTTATGTTATAAACTTAAACCTTTGGCACTCTTCTATATGCATATATATATACACACATATATATATATTTATATATAAGAAATGAAGCGATGCGTACCTGGGTAGATGACCTGCTTAAATTTTAAGACTGATATTAATTTGAGAAAGAAAATAGATAAAAACTTGTCAAGATTGTACCATCTTGATCCATATTGATCTATCTTGACTGTCTTGAGTCATATGACCCATTCTTGATATACCTACATCATGGTTAAAATTATAGCTATTACTAAAAGCTACTAGAATGCATAAGCTTAACATAAAAACATGTTAGTAACAATAAGGAATGCTAAATCAAGTTCATTTTAGGTTAAGCATGCCCAATTTTATTTTAAAGAAATTAAACTTTGCTTCATCTTGTGGTTTAGTGAAGATATAAGCCACTTGTTTGTTTGTAGGTACAAACTCAAGGCAAATATCCTCCTTTTTAACAAGTTCTCTGATAAAATGATACCTAATCTCAGTATGCTTAGTCCTGCTATGTGACACAAGTTTCTTAGCAAAAGAGATGTCACTGGATGAATCATAAAATATAAGGATTTTACTTATCTGGAGATTGTAATCTTTAACCTGATGTTGAATCCACAATAGCTGTGCACACTAACTTCCTACTGAGATATACTCTGACTACGCTATGGATATATAAATAATGGTCTGCTTCTTGCTGCTCTGTAAGACAAATCTTCTCCCTAGGAACTGGCATATCATAGAGGTACTTTTCCTTCCATCTTTGCACCTTGGAAAATCTGCATCTGAATAGCCAATTAGATAAAAATCATTGTTCTGACGGTACCAGAGGCAAGTTTTTGAGTGCCCTTAAGGTATCTCAAAATCCTCTTTGCAGCTAAGTAGTGAGATTCCTTAGGGCATGGATGGTACCTAGAACAAACACAGGTTACATACGTTTTATCAGGTATACTAGCATTCAAGTACAATAGAGATCAAATAATATACATGTACATGGACTCATCAAAAGGTTTCACTTTATCATCCTTACTTGTACAAGGATGTATTTGATCCCATGGGAGTTTTCATGGTAGAGGCAGACTCTATACCAAACTTCTTCATTAGTTCTTTAATGTATTTGTTCAGAGAGATTAAAATTCTATCTTCTTATTATTTCACTTGGTGACCTAAGAAGAACTTAAGCTCTCCCATACTGCTCATCTCAAACTCCCCTTGCATCAGGTTGGCAAACATTTTGTAATGGTGGTTATAAGTAGACCCCCAATATAATGTCATCAACATATATTTGGACTAGGAGACACTTGCCATTTATTTCTCTAAGAAAAAATATACTATCTATCTTACCCCTTGAGAACTTGTTTTTAATGAGGAAGGTGGATAAGATTTCATACCAAGTCCTAGGGGCATGCTTTAACCCATATAAATCATTTATAAGAAAGTAAACATGGTCAGATAGAGTTGGATGTACAAAACTTGAGGGTTGCTTTACATATACCTCCTCCTTGAGATTTCCATTCAAAAAGGTTAACTTAACATCCATTTGATATACCTTGAATCACTTTAAAGCTACATATACAAGAAACATCCTTATAGCTTCTATCTTTTCTACTAGGGTAAATGTCTTGTCAAAGTCAATGACCTCTTCTTATCTGTATTGATGGCGACGACGGCCCGCAACATATTGAAGACGGAGACGACGGTACACAACATATTGAAGAAGGCGACGGCATGCTTACGGGCCCGCAATATATTGAAGACGGCAATGGCGTGCTTACGGATGACCATGTTGAGCGTCGCCATAATAGCCGTCCTGAACACAAACCAATATATTAATAATTAATAATAACTATTAATAAATTATTATTAATTATTAATTCTCTTTTGATGTTTTGTTTTATTATTATTTATTTTGCATTGTTATTTCATTTTCATGTCATGTGTAATATCATGGTTAGGTGTACAACCATGGGTTATGTTTCTTTTTATTTTGGGGTTGCATGTAGCCAAGTCTTGGATGTAGCCTATATATAGGCATGTATCTTTAATATTGAGGATTATTAAATGAATATAAAATTAACCCTAACTTTGAGAAGTTATCCTCCTCTTCCTCTTGGCAAATTTCGGCCACCCCCTTCTTCTCCCTCTCTCCTAGCCGCCCCTCCTCTTCCTCTCCTTTTCTCCTTCTAACAACTTGAACCCTTCCCTCCTTGCAACATCAAGATCGGCCACCACCACCCTCCCCTTCCTAAAGTCGGCCACCAACCTCTTTGCAAAAACTGGCCACCAACATCTCCAACCCAAGCCGACCACCTACACCACCATCAAACCCGAGCCCCCCCCCCCATCTTGACCCAACAAAAGTCGGACATCCTTCATCCTAGTCGCCTCCCTCCACCCTAACTCAAGGGTTCGGCCCTATTCCCAAACCCTTGCCGCCAACCACCACCATCCACCCCTCCAAAGAATTCGGACACCTTGATTATAATAAACCCACCACCTTTTCTCTCTCTACCACATATAAATCTATTATCATTCAAGAGGGTGTCTTGTTGTGGATTTTTAACTCCGGCGTGACACGACGAAGGCGGACAAGTTTCTCTCCAACCGGCGTGATTCCGGCGTGATTCCGGCGGAGCCGTCTAAGAACGATCCATGCCGAGAAACTGGAATCATCCATTCCGATTGGGTAACGAAAATATTTCCACTCTTGTGTGTTTCTCTTCCTAGATTAATTTGTGTGGTGGATTTTCTTAGCGTTAACTTGGATAACATTAAAAACATTGTGGTTATCTTTCATTGTTTGTAGCTTCTTCTTTATTTCATTTTCATTCGAAAAAGTTTGGCGAACCTTTGTTTTCTTTTGTTGGGAGAGATCACCCTTTCCAAATTGTATTTTATTCGGTAGATCTCTTTTGGTACAACACCGCTCGTTCGGACCGTGTAGGTCCCTTTAGCAAGAATGAACATTGGCCTATAGCCCTTATTCGATCCTAATTGGTTTGGCTACCCGTACGCTAGTATAAAATTGATGAAATTAATTACGTGGTGCTGCGTAGATCCAGTGTGCGAGTGTAAAATTTGGTTCGTAGAAGGATATTCGTGTGCGTCCGTAGATATATTTTGGTGTCAACGTGCAAGTCTGCATCAATTTGGTATCAGAGGGATGTTCACGTCAATTTTCTAATTGGCACCCTCCCACTCTTATTTATCACGTTAACACACACTTTGTATGTACGTCTTTTTGTCAAAATTAACAAAAAAATAAATTTTCATGGTCTGCCAATAGCGGCCTAACTTTTTATTTTTCAACAAAATTCACAAATTCTTTTTTATAATCTCTTTGTTATTTCCTGCAAGAAAAATAAAAAAAAAAAAATTTATCCTCGTATTAGGCGGGAACAATTCGTTCTTTCAAACATCTTAGTGGGCCAGAAGATTTTCTCCTTGCTTGTGCACAAAAAAATCCGGATCAAGTTTTCTCTCCGGTTCTCACTGAAATGGCATTTGACATTAATGTTTACAATTGTCCCCAGGCTTATATGCACACTAAGATTTTCACCTACGATTGTTATGGGGATCCAAAGTATTTTAGAGACTGGCTTAAGTTGGTAGAAACCTATTTTGATTATAACAAATTGGGCGACTACCAAAAGGTTAATGTAGTCCGAGAACGGTTAAGAGGTCGAGCCCGCGTGTTTTGGCTAAACGAAGAGCATGGAGCTGGTAGCTATCCATATGCTTGGCCCCACATGCGAAGAATACTCTCGGAGAAGTTTTATTCCCCCTACTGCCTTACTACTAGCCCGACATCCGCTAGCCAGTATAGTTATGGCACCATATCCAAACCTGACCTTAGGAGTGACCTATTCCCTCAAGAAAGATCCTTTCCCCAGGCTGGTATAGTTACCCATAGCACGCTTGTATTCACCTATAGAGGAAAGGAAATAGTGAGGTCCCCTATCCCGAGTTCGGTACATGTGACTGCTAGGACTGCCTTGAGCCCGTGAGGTGAGAGTAGTCTTATCTGTGGGGGCAGACAAACAATTATGACATGTGAGTCTAGCATCGTATCTGACCATGGCTCTATTGAGCATCCTACCCCGATTATGACTGTAGAACCTTTTGAGTCTCCCTTCGAATTGCCTGATCTAGTCGTTGACTCCCCTGATGAGTCTGAGCTAGTGTCTAAGACTGAGCCCGTCACTGAGCATGAGGCTGATTTCGCTGATGCTTTTAGTGACGTTGAGGAGATTGGTTATCCTCGTGACCTGGATGAGGATTTCTCCCCTGAGGAATCATCTCCACTCCCTTTCGATGATAATTCTGAGGCGTCTATCTTGATTATCATGGAGTCTTCTGTGGACCCAGTGTTGGTAGATGTCTCATCGGTGTTGGAAGAGTCACCTTGCGATGGATGTTTATCTTGGGATGATCTTAGTGATGCACATCCTGGAGATAGTTCATTGATATTATAACCTTTTCTTGAGGTTAAAGCTAATTTAGATTATCCCCAGGATTCGATTTGCCCAATCCTCTATCCTTATTTTGACGATATACCTACATCATGGGAAGATTTCGCTAGCAAGGGAAGTTTTTTATTGGAAGATTAATTTGACTTGTGTGGGAAAGTTATTTTCTGATGACGTTAGAACTGAGGACCTGAAAGGCATTTTCTTGATGTTATCTCCTTTGCTTGAAGCCCAATATGGATTAGAAATTGTGTCGGGTTCAATTTTTCCTAATTCTAAGACCGTTACTTATTCTGATTTGGATGAAGTATCTAGTGGGTTGGAAGACATTTTGGCGGAGTTGGTAGAGTCATCCTGTGATTAATGTTTATCTGAGAGTGAATTAGGTGATGATTATCTGGTTGAGTTTTTTGTGAGTATGAATCTACTGTTTGATCTTCCTTTTGATTTTGATGACTGGCACCCGGAGAAATTTCTTGGACGTTAAATCTGTGTTTTGATGCTGAGTATGACTTAGCTACTCCTCCAGAATCGACCATGCTGACTCTCCCTCTGATTCACTTGACTCGATTAGATGACTTTCTAGGATTCGAGATGGTTTTTTTAGTCCGAGACATTTTAATGTGCCCATTTTGGCGACCGTTACGTCTTTTGAATTAGATGACGTTAAATATAAAATTAGAAGTGTCACTTTGATGCCTATGAAAATCATCTTTGATTTTAAGGCTCCCGTACCCCAGGATTTAACCCCGTTACCCTCCATTTTTGAGTTGAGTCACATAGCGCATGGGTTCACACCACACGGTAGCGAGATATTTAGGCGCACTTGTAATAAATTTCTCTATATAGTTGCATCTTGTGATTATTTATATGTTTGTTGCTCGCCGAATGAGATAGTGCACAGATTTAAAGCACAAGGGCCTTTTGACTTGATTTTGTTTCCACTGTCTGATAATCCAAGTCAACTCGCACTAGTTTATGCCTCTCATGTTCAAAAATTATGTAAGCATAGTAGTGAAGCGGTAGCCATACAAATTATATTTTATCAATTTCATGCTAATTTACATAGAAGAGTGTCTCACTATATTATTTGTGATTTAGTTTTGGTGCGTCTCGTCCCTGAATGGTTGCCTTCGGGCACTATAGAAAGTTGGCGAGTTGGTGAGTTGGACCATTTTTGGATATTAATGAAATTAGGAGAATACACATATCATTTGAAGATTTCCACTAATTGGGGTATTACCCCTATTTTTAATGTTTCTAATTTAACGCTATATGTTTCTCCACCACTTGAATTATCTGCCTGTCCGTTTGGGTCCACTTTGTTTTCTTATGGTTTGGGAAGTGAGCTTGTGCATGGGTCGTTCTCTTCATCGGTCTTCACAGGAGGTATGTTGGTGTTGATGTAGAAATTTTTTTTCCTTTATTGCCTATGTCTTTTCCAAGGTTCCCAGGACCATCTTTTTTGCATGAAAGGATACTCCCAGTTGAAGTGCTCTTCTTTTCATGTGGTGATGTTTGCCACTCCTTGATTCGATGGCATGATCGTCCGGCCTCCGATGACTCTAGGCTTACTAGATCGGAGGTGGCACTTTTGGATGTTGCTCTCCCGCGCTGGTGCATTTAGCCCAACTCATCGGTGATGAGTACTTTTGAGCAGGGGAGGATTGATGGCGACAACGACCCGCAATATATTGAAGATGGCGATGACATGCTTACGGGCCCACAATATATTAAAGATGACGACGGCGTGCTTACGGATGACCATGTGGAGCGTCGCAATAATAGCCATCTTGAACGCAAACCAATATATTAATAATTAATAATAATTATTAATAAATTATTATTACATATTATTAATTATTAATTCTCTTTTTATGTTTTGTTTTATTATTATTTTATTTTGCATTGTTATTTCATTTTCATGTCATATGTAATATCATGGTTAGGTGTACAACCATGGGTTATGTTTCTTTTTATTTTTGGGCTGCATGTAGCCAAGTCTTGGATGTAGCTTATATATATGCATGTATCTTTCATATTGAGGATTATTGAATGAATGAAAAATTAACCCTAACTTTGATAAGTTCTCCTCCTCTTCCTCTTGGCAAATTTCGGTCACCCCGTTCTTCTCCCTCTCTCCTAGCCGCCCCTCCTCTTCCTCTCCTTTTATCCTTCTAATAACCTGAACCCTTCCCTCCTTACAACATCAAGATTGGCCACCACCACCCTCCCCTTCCTAAAGTCGGCCACCAACCTCTTTGCAAAAACCGGCCACAAACATCTCCAACCCAAGCCGACCACCTACACCACTATCAAACCTGAGCCCCCCCCCATCTTTACCCAACAAAAGTCAGCCATCCTTCAACCTAGTCGTCTCCCTCTACCCTAACTCAAGGGTTCGGCCCTATTGCCAAACCTTAGTCGCCAACCACCACCATCCACCCCTCCAAAGAATTCGGCCACCTTCATTATAACAAACCCACCACCTTTTCACACTCTACCACATATAAATCTACTATCATTCAAGAGGGTGTCTCGTTGTGGATTTCTAACTCCGGCGTGACGCGACGAAGGCGGACAAGTTTCTCTCCAACCGACGTGATTCCGGTGGAGCCGTTGAAGAACGATCCACGCCGAGAAACCGAAATCATCCATTCTGGTTTGGTAATGAAAATATTTCCACTCTTGTGTGTTTCTCTTCCTAGATTAATTTGTGTGGTGGATTTTCTTAGCGTTAACGTGGATAGCATTGAAAACATCGTGGTTATCTTTCATTGTTTTTATCTTCTTCTTTATTTCATTTTCATTCGAAAAGGTTTGGCGAACCTTCGTTTTCTTTTGTTGGGAGAGATCTACCCTTTCTGAATCGTATTTTATTAGGTAGATCTCTTTTGGTACAACACCGCTCGTTCAAACCGTGTAGGTCCCTTTAGCCGGAAAGAACATTGGCCTATAGCCCTTATTCGATCCTAATTGGTTTGGCTACCCGTACGCTAGTATAAAATTGATGACATTAATTACGTGGTGCTTCTTAGATCGAGTGTGCGAGTGTAGAATTTGGTTCGTAGAGGGATATTTATGTGCGTACGTAGATATATTTCGGTGTCAACGTGCAAGCCAACTTCTCTAAACTCGGCTCAATGATCTTACAACACAGATCCTACAGGATCTCTCAGAATCCTCCAAGTCCTACCTCAGGCCTAAGGCCCTCCACTCAGAGAAATATTCTCCTACAACTCAGTGATCTTCTCTAGAACACCTACCTTAATCTTTAACTCAATGACCTATACTCAGGCTAAGAGGTTTACCCTATACTCAGATCTACACTTAGATCCTACCTCAGAGAGAAACTCTCCTACAACTCAGATTCTCAACCAAAATTCTACAACACAGGCACAAAGGCCCTACAACTCAGATCTACAGAAATGATCCTACCTCAGCCTTTATAGTTTAGTCATACACTCAGATCAGTTAAGATCCTATAAATCAAGGGTTGGTAGTTGATGATGAATAACTCCAGAGAAGATATCTCTGAGTTTGCCTCTTCCTAAACTAAGATGACTCAGTCCTATCTTCTTCACATCTCCAAGAATGAAACTTCAAGAATGTTCTGCTTGAGCTGTGAAGTAGCTACAGCCAGGGCTTGCTTTGTTCCTCCTTCTAACTTAGATAGATAACTCACTGATCTTGTTATTGAATGTGTGAATGACAATAGCTAACTTTCTTAAACTTTCAGATCAACAACAAAAGTAATTTCTTCAAGCTCTACAACTTTGTTGAGAGGAAGAAGATGAAGCTCTGGATTTACAAAAGTTAATTTCTTCTTCCTGTGAATAGCACTTTTGTATCCCGCCATCCAACGGCTCTTTGAGCAGTGGGACCACTTGGAGTTTGTAGCTGCAACTTCTCTTTTGCATTAATTGATGTATAACATGCAAGCGACGCATTTTTTCGTCTACTGTTTCGTTCCCATAATATTTGAATTCATGTTGATGTCATCTTGACTCAGCACTTGTGGACTTTGCCAAATACAAACAATTCTGCATAGGCGTTGAGTGAAGACTTGTCATTCAACGCCAAAACACTTAGGCAGAATTCTGCATCACCAGGCATTGAGTGATCATTCATCACTCAATGAATATCGATAATTGTAGTCTAACTGACTAGGCGTTGAGTGAGCCTTCATCACTCAACACATCTGGACTTGATTGATTTTCTCTATATTAAGACGTTGAGTGAGTAGTCTTCACTTAATGCTTTCTTCCTTTGCCTGCTTTATTAAAGAGGCGTTGATTGAACTGCCTTCACTCAATGCTTCTGTCCTTAGACAACTTTTTTGTTAAATAGGCGTTGAGTGAGTATTCTTCACTCAACGCATCTATCCTTAGACAGATTACCAAGTCAATCAACCCTGCGGCTCTAACTGAACAGTCTTCTGTCAATGCTTTCTCTTCAGGGCATTGAGTAAACTGCCTTCACTCAACGCTTCTGGACATAGCCAGAATTCTTGTCAGCTTCTTGTTGGCTTTGACTATTTTAGTGTTAATCAACGCTTCTGGCTCTAGGCATTGAGTGAACTGCCTTCACTCAATGCTTCTGTACTTAACCCGATTTTTGCATTGGCAATGTTGAGGCTTTGACTTCCTAGGCTTTACTCAACGCTTAAAGCCATTTGGCGTTGAGTGAACTGCCTTGACTCAATGCATCTGGACTTAGGCAGATTTCTGCCTTATCAGCATCCTGTCTTGTGTCTACCTATCATTGTTGTTTAGACAACCTTCATAAATAGTGAACAAAGAGCAACATGCATACATAGAACTTTGAGCATACATCAAATACAATTATGTGTATACCATTATTTTATAAACCTTCTTCAAATCTTGGACATTGTGATCAATGGACCCAACAATCTCCCCTATATTAAGAAGTCAAAACCTTAGACAATGTTATACACTAACACATATAAAAGTTAATCATACACAGAAAATTGAGAACAGAAATTGAAGCACACACAAACATATGAAAATATTTTAAGGCATTAATCATAAATATCTAGTGTGCTTAAAATTGTGTTCACATTCCAATAGCCTTTAAGGAAAATTGCAAAAACACATCATGTTTCTGGTTTTTTATTTATTATCCCCTGTTTGGCTTCTTTGCATTCTTTGCTTTATCTTCTTTCTTTTCCTTCTGCCTCTCATAGTAGATGTAAGGCTTGGGGAAGTATTTGTTGGGTTCTAATGCATCTAGTGGCAGAACACCTGACCTCTTGTCTCTTCTGTACTTCCTCCTTGCTTCTTCATTGCTTTCTATCTTTGCCCATTCTAGTGAGCTGCAAAGTTTTCCCCTCTCAGTTTTCTTTGACTTGATCTGATCCTAGGCAAACAATATGATAGTACTAGATTGAGGACTCCATTGCTTAAAATCTAGCATGGTTTCCATCTCTTCCCTATATCTCTTCTTGCTGAGCCTTACATCTTCTTCTTCGATAGTAGATTTGCCATTGGCCCTTGTAATCTGTTCAACAGTGGGGCTGAAAGAGGGAGTTTCAGCAACAGTTGCAGGTTCAGTCCACTGAGCACCTTCTTGAATATCATATTGTTGAGTATCATATTGCTCTGCATACTAACTAACATACTAACCCATAATTCCATCCTGCAGTACTTGATGAATCTAGGCAGGAACAACAGGGATGTTGTCATATGTTATCTTTTCAAGACCAAGAGATCATCTGATCACATTTGTAGTCTATATAACATTTTTAGTGTTGGACCTTATCACTTCCTTCTCTCCCTTTTTGACTTCTTCAGAGACATTTGTAGTCAGGGATATGCTGGACTTTGTCAACTGAGCTTCCAGATAATTTACACCCTTGGTTATATGGCCTTTCAATTGGAGCATGTGATCATCTAGAACTTGGGTGCATGCATCCATTCTTCTTTCAAGAATTGTCTTATGTTTTTCCAACACTTCCTTCTTAGCATTGTGGACTGCTAGCATGTTGCCTAAAGTAATATTTTGATTTTCCAAGATGCCATTTTGGATATTACTGATTTCAGCCAGCTTGCTTTCTGTATAGGTAACTGCAGGTGCTGCTCTCATAAAAAATGCCACTGTGTTGGCTTTCAGCAAATTAACTTCAAATCTGATTGACTTGATCTCTATTGTCAAATCTTTCCTTAGGTTCTTGATAGAGTCATCCATAAAGTTCTCTAGTTTTCTTCTTTGATCTTCCAGTAATCCTCTCAATTGGTATAGAAAGAATTGTGACATCTGACCAGTATGATGAGATGTCACTTCATCACAGATGTTTGGTTGTACTAGCCTTTCTTATTCTCTGATAACTAAATCAGCCATTTCATACTCTGAGGAATGTGCATCATCAGGTACATCAGTTATACAACCCCGTATCCGGTGAGTGCTGTCAGACAGATTCAGACTCGGCGAGTGGGCCTGGCACTCGTCTCTGGAAGCTCGGTAAGCAATGGGCGAGTAGGGCTATTCTTGGTCATTCGTCAAATGGAGTCCGACGTTCGTCAAGACTGAAAAGCTGAGGTCATTAAATTGAGCTCATTGTTCGTCAAACTGAGCTCTCCATTCATCAAACTGAGCTCATCGTTCGTTGAGCAGAGCTCATCGTTCGTCAAACGGAGCTGGAGGGGACAGAGTAAGGCGCCCCCCCGACTCGCTAGGGGAGAGGTGGAATTATTAGGGGGCGAGTGTAGCGGGCAGGCTCGCACTCGCCCCAGGAGAGCTCAACAAGCGGCAGGCGAGCAAGGACAGTCGGGCCTGTTCTCTCCAAGGTTTGGGGAGGCGGCGAATGCCAGCTCCATCGAGCACTCGCCGCACCAGGAGAGTAGAGGTCTCAGGGACTACTTGCCCGGTCTTCTATGAAGTGTTTTTACCATTTTACCCCCGTTGGCCTGCCCATAGCCAGTTAGAACAGCGGAGTTACGCAGGTGGCAGACCCAGTTGGTCTGCACATAGCTGTTTAGAATAGCAGAGGTTGGTTATTTGCAGGCCGTTTTCAGAATCCTATAAATAGGACCCAAGGGGTACCTCAGAAGACATGCTCACTTGTCTCCTAGTCTTCTAGCGCATTCTTAGGTACCTTAGCCCGAAATTTGTCTAAAGAGGCGAAGCGCTCTAAGATCTTCCGGGTGTGTGGTGGGACCTCCGCGCTGAGCCGTTGGGTCAATTCCCTTTGCTTTTCCTTATCGTTTTGCTTGCATGAGAGAAGTAGGCGTGCGATCACCCCTTCCCCAAGGGCGAACTCCACAGAGACCAAATTCTTGGTTTCAACATTTTGGTGCGATGAGCGTGGAGCGTGGTCAGCACAAAAAGTTTTCAGTAGGCTCGATGATGGGAGGACCAAGACAAGGCTCGGATAGGTTCGACTCGCCACCCCCCCCCCCCCCAACCTCTTGCCATGGTGGGGATGTTCGAAGAATTCAAGCAGGAGGTGCTCGACCTCGTTCGGTTCGCACTCGGCGAGCGTGCCAAGTGCTTGACTCCAGAAGAACCTGTACTCGCGGTCCCAACCCTTGGCGAGGATGCTCCCGGCAGGAGAGATGGGAAGGAAGTCACGGAGGAAGGGAGAGGATGTGACCTCCCTGGGAGATTGCTCTTCTCGAGCTCGGCGAGCAGCGACAGGTTCGGCGAGATGGGGGGTACGAGACCCTCAAGCTCGGCCAGTAGGGGGAGATAACCCCTTCAGTGAATTTGTTTCTTCCGCCCCAGTTCCAGTGGGGTTAAGGGAGCTAGAGATGTATTTCTACACCAGGAAGGGAGACCCGGTCCAGCACGTCCAGTGGTTCGATGACGTGGTCTCGACTTGACAGATTTCAGATGGGTTCAAGTGCAGGCTCTTTGTCATCACTCTCAAGGAGAAGGCGAAAGATTGGTTCCACCAGCTGCCGACTAACTCCATTTACAGCTTCGAGGACCTACTTTAGGGATTCATGCTGAGGTTCACCACATTCAAGAGGAGGAAGAAGGAGTCGGAGTCCCAGTTCCACATCAAGCAGGGGGTGAACGAGACCCTAGGGATCTATGTGGACTGGTTCCAGGAGGAGTTGACACAGGTCCAAGAGTTTCAAGGGCACACCCGGATGATGGACTTCACCCTATGGCTGCAGCAGGGTTTTTTTAGAATGGAGCTAAAGAGGGTGCCGCCCCTCTCCTATGAGGAGCTAATGGAGAGGGAGGCAAGGGAAGTCGACGGGGAGGCATAAAACTCGGTGTTGGGTCCATTGCCCACAATGTCCTGGATTTGAGTGAAGTCAATATTATCAATGATATACACATGTCTGTAGATGACTATGATAGATCAGGTAGCCTAAGTGGCTATGTCAGGTAAACACTTACTTAAGGTGTGGGATGACAGAAAACTATCTAAGTCCACATGAGTTGAGTGAAGATCAGTCACTCAACTCCAGATGGCTTATAACGCTGAGTGAAGCCTATACAATCAAATCCAAGGCAGTGGAAAGCTGAGAAAATGGCCAAGTCCATAGGCATTGAGTGAAGTCAACTCACTCAACGCCATACAGCAAAAGGCTTTGAGATAGGCTAAAGCTATAAAAGCCTGAAGTTGGAATGAGCTAAATTGTGGCTAAGTGCACAGGCGTTGAGTGAAATCAACTCACTCAATGTCATGCTACTAAATATAGAAAATTGGCTAAGGCAGAAAGCATTGAGTGAGGCGTGTTCACTCAACGCTCTCAATGCTTATGTTGCTGAATAAGCAGAAATTTGGTTATGGAAAAATGCGTTGAATGGAGGTTACTGACTCAACTTTGTCAACGCCTAGTGAAGACAGAATTTTGCCTAAGGGTTTGGCATTGAGTGATGCTTACTCACTCAATGCCAAGCATCACTCAATGCCTAGAATAAGACTTAATATTCTAAGTAGTTTGTCATTGAGTGAAGGTGACTCACTCAACGCCAAGAGATAGTTAATCTGTCTAAGTTTTTTGGCATTGAGTGATGCTTACTCACTCAATGCCTATTCTCTGATGCTCGATTTTGTCTAAGTCCACAGGTGCTGATGTCAGCAAAATCGACAAAGTCGACTAAGGTCAAATCAGATAGGGGGAAGCTACACTACACGACAAAACTTGCCGTGAAGCTACTGTACGTCTTCTTTCGTTAAAGCAAGGCGCAGCTGTAAGCTGCAGGTGGGGCCCACCAATCTCTAAGAGCCGTTGATCGGCAAACTACAAAAGGAAGAGATATGGTAAGGACAAAGATAACTTTTAGGGAATGCATTATTCAAAAAGGAGAGCAGCCATCTTCATCTTCTTCTCCATTATTGCATGTGAAAAGCTTGAAGCTCTCCAGCAAGAAAAGTTCAGTTAGCTGTGCAAGTCTCCATCTGCCACAGCAGATTCAGAATATGTTTTGAAGAAAGAAGAACCTTCATCTTTTGGCAGGTTTAGTGGGCTGTTTGAAGACTCAAGATAACAAGATCTTTAGCCTTCAGCAGCAAGTTCAGAAGTTTTCTTCTGAGTTCCTCCAGCAAATCCTTTCCCTGCTGTGAGGAGAGTTGGAGCAGAAAGTTTTCTGCTCGAGTGGTTGACAAAGAGAAATTTCTCTGTGTCAAAGTTAATTATACTATTTCTCTTTATAGGATCCTTCTGGATCTGAGCTATAGGACCTTTGGGTCTGAGGTAGCACAAATTTGCCTGAGCTGTAGGAGAGTGTATCTCTCTGAGGTAGGTGAGTTTTATTCACTGAGAAGTAGGGATGTTTTTCCTGAACTGTAGGAGAGTGTATCTCTCTGAGTTGTAGGAGCAAGCTTGCTCTGAGGTAGGGCTATCCTCTATAGCCTGAGTGGTAGGGCTTAAGTGCCCGAGGTAGGTGATACTTGTATCACTGAGTGTAGGCCTTTATGGCTGAGGTGTAAGACTTGGAGGAGACTGAGAGATCCTGAGGGATCTGAGGTGTAAGCTCCTTGGAGCACTTGTTTGGAGAAGTGTCTTGACTAATAAGAAAATGGCGAGGTGGGAGAAGGGTGGATGTACCCATAATTTTGGGGAACCACTATAAAATACTTGTGTATTTTCTATGTTTGCTTTTATTTTCTTAATTGCAGGTGCTAAGGACAAGCTCTAGATCATTATAAGCTGAAAGCTTAAAGAAACAATCAAGTGATTTAAAAAGACTCTCAAAAGAGCTAAGCAGACCTTTTCACCCCCCTCTAGGTTGCTAACTACCTTGAAAATAAGATCTTTCAAGTGGTATCAGAGGGATGTTCCTCAAAAAGAATTTAATAATCAGAGTGATCCTCCAAGGTAGCTGTTGCTAAGTGGTCATGGGCTCAAGAGAGAGACAGAGAGAGCTGAGTTCAATGAAACTCCGCATCTGTAGAAAGTAGTAGTTTGGAATATGGATGGAGAGGGGGAGGATATTCATGGAAGCCTATGATCCAAGAATTTTTTCAACTGTTAGGGAGGGACCTGTCATACCCATGAAGGTCTCTGTTATGGATGAAAACATCTAGACACCAAAGACAATCTCTGAAATGACCAAAGATGAGGTCATACTAGCTATCCTACACAAGAGAGCACAGAACATCATAGCGAGTATCGTAGATGACTCAACCTTACTGAACTTGGTTCACTGCCAGACCTCCAAGGAGATGTGGGAAACCCTTCTGGTCTATATGGAGAGTACTGATGAGGTAAGAGATGATAGGAAGTCTCCGCTCAACCAAGAGTATGAGGCTTTCAGGCAAATCCTGAAGGAGAACATAACTATCTATTATGAAAGATTCTTCAGGATCATAAATGAGTTGAAGACCTATGGAAGGGTCTTCAATAATTATGAAATTAATGACAAGTTTCTAAGATCTCTCACTAGAGACTGGGATACTAAGATCTGTGCCAAAAGAGAGATGACTAAGCTTCCTGACACTCCTCCCCAAATATTGTTTGGGAAGTTGCTCTCCTATGAGATGCAGCTGGCTGCCAGGAAGGAGGAGAATGCCTCCAACAAATCATTGGAGAAAAGTCCTTGGCCTTCAAAGCTGAAAGCACAAAGAAAGGCAAGGAAAGGATTCCTTCTCCACCAAGGAGACTAGCTGAGTCAGACAGCTCTGACTTAGAGGCATCAGACAACATCATGTCTGATGAAGGTTTTGCAGCCTTTTCTAGACAACTCCAGAGGTTAAGGAATAAGAAGCATTTGAAGAAAAGGCCTTCCAATTCTACTCATCATAGAAAGAACCAGTCCAAGACTAACAGGTATGGTTCTAAACATAATAAATATAACTCCTCTAAAGTTATTTTCTACTGTTGCAGTAAGTCTGGGCTTGTGATTGCTTACTGCCCAGAGAAGAGGAAGGAGACTGAGGAGAAGAAGTAGCACCAACACAAAGGAAAGAAGGAAAATTCCTTCATTGCCAAGAAGGAAAAGAGTTGGATAGACTCATCATCTTCTGATTCTGAAGGAGAGGAAGCCTATATTGGGCTAGTTGCTGCTACTGTTAAAGATGAAGCTATTGCAGCACTAAAAGTCAATCCTCCAGGGAGGATAGGAATCCAAGCCCGTATGAAACTATCAGACAGTGTGTTAGAGGTAGATGAAGATGTCCACAGCTATATAGGGATGATGGCAATGGCTGATGAGGAAAGAAACTAGGATCTTCCTTGTCAGAGCAAGGTATATCAATCACTTGACTCTGCTTATCTGTCTGAGTTTGAGACTAGTCCTTGCTCAGAAGCCTCTTCACCAAGTGGTGAAGAAGATTATGGATCTGAAGTAGATGTCAATCAACTGATTGACAAGTATGGAGAACTTCTGAATGCCTTCAAGAAGGTCAAGAAGTTATCTAAGAAGCAAGCTAAAGAGATCTCATCTCTTAAGCTTACAGTCGCCCGACAGACTGTAACAACAAATCTGCTGGACCAGAAAGCTAGGGAAATTAGCCAACTGAAGTCCCTCTTGGACATTCAGGTTTCCTCGATCAAGCACAAGAACTATCTCATCAGGGAGCTTGAAGATAAGCTTGAAAAGGAGAAAAAAATAGTGGCTAGCTATTCTAATCCAAGCACTATCCTCCCCTTGATAGACTCCTTCTCCTCTCAAAAGGGTAAGATGGGGTTGGGATTGAAGGGAAGCACAAGAGTTGCTCCTTCCAAAAGGAAGGGCAAAGCTCCAGTTCCACCTCAGCCTATTGCTTCTAAGCCTCCCATTCTTTTCAGAAAAGTTTTGATACCTTCTAACAGGTATGACCAAGAAAGTTCTTTTGGTCACTAGGAGAGGGGTTATTCATCTTGAGTGAATAAAGATGTTCACTGTCATGATGAAAGTTTTGGCAGGGTGTGTGCAGTCAAGGCTGCCAATGAGAAATTTCAAATGGCCCAATCTAGACCATTTGTCTTTGGTGCTTTTGCACCAACTCTCAAGAATGTTATTATAGCCAAGGCTAAGAATCTGACAGTAAAGGTTCTGACTAAGGGCAAGTCTAAGAATCAGGCTGATCTTAGCATATCTGAAGCCATCAGAAGCATGCTTTCTGAAAAGAAGCTAGCTGCTGCTGGCACTCAGGGGAGACCAAATCAGCCAGCTATAATACTTACCTTCAGTCAAATTATGGCTGAAAGAAATCAGAAAAAGGCTGCATCACATCTTCCTCCTATCAAAGTTGCAGCTCATCATACTACAAGGCCTTCACAGAAAAGATGATAAAATATACATGATTGTTGGTGTTGTGGTAAGATAGGGAACTTTGCCATTGATTGTTGGCACAATTCCAATGTTGCCAGAGCTAGGGTCGGTCCACCAGTCAGAAATTTTGCTGTTGGACATGTTCAATTTTATGCTAACATGCACCTAGGACCCAATAGATATTGGGGTCCTAAGGTTAAGTAATTTGTATATTACAGGATAGTTCAAGGTGTCATACCCCTATATGGTACTTGGACAGTGGCTGTTCCAAGCACATGATTGGAACAAGGAGCAACTTGAAGGAGTTTACTCCAGCAAAAGATGAACCCAAAGTCATCTTTTGAGGTTCAGATAGAGGTGTAACCAAAGGGTATGGTAAGATCACCAATGGCATAGTCACCATCACAAAGGTGGCTTATGTTGAAGGGTTACAGTATAATCTTATAATCATAAGCCAGCTTTCTGATCTTGGCTATGTAATTGTCTTCCACAAGGATGAGTGTCTAATTACGAGGTCAAGTAACCAAGAGGTCATCTAGACAGGCACTAGGAGTGGAAATGTTTATTGTATGAACTTTTAATGTCTAGACATAGATTCTCCTATCTGTTTGGTGGCAAATGAGAAAGTCTCCTACTGTGTCCAGTGGCACAAGAGACTAGCCCATTTGAATTACAAGACTATTGGCAAGCTCTTCAATCAAGAGCTAGTTAGGAATGACCCCAATGTGAAGTGCTCTAAGGAGAGCATTTGCTCTACTTGCCAAAAGTGTAAGCAGACAAAAGTTTCCTTCAAGGGTATTGGGACCAAAGACTCTGTGAAGTGTTTATACCTCTTTCACTTTGACCTATTTGGTCCAATGCCAATTCACAGTCTTGGTAGGAAAGTCCACACCCTTGTGGTAGTTGATGACTATTCCAAGTTTACTTGGGTGTTCTTTCTTAAGAAGAAGGACGAAACCCTTGATGTCTTCATGAGGTTTGTCAAGCAAATTCAGAATGAGCTTGGTTGTTCTGTGGTCAAAATCAGAAGTGACCATGGTACAGTATTCCAGTCTGATAGCATGACAAAGTTTTGTGAAGAGCATGGGATTCATCAAGAATTCACCTCTTCTAAAACACCCCAGCAAAATGGGATAGTTGAGAGGAAAAATAGGACTCTCATAGAAGCTAGTAGAACACTATTGAGTGACACATTTCTCCCAGAATATTTCTGGGCTGAGGTAGTAAATACTGCATGACATGTCCTAAATAGAGCCTCAATCACCAAAGGCCACAAGAAGACTCCCTATGAGATCTTTAAGGGCAGGAAATCAAATCTAGGCTATCTAAGAATCTTTGGTAGTAAATGCTTTGTGCTTCACAATGACAAGTCCTATGTGTAACACCCCTATCCGTCACATGACATATAGCAGTAGGTCCGGTCGGGGCCCGACGCCATATACTACGGACAGACTGGTTGGTTACGCGTTGAAACCATTCAACCAATCACAACGTGTTGGTACCCTAGTTTGGATTTGAGTTTAGTCTGCTCCTTTAGTTTCTTGAGCCAAGATTTATCTATGGTCAAAGGTTAACTAATAGGTTAGATTCCCTTAGTTGTAAAATTGCTTATCCAGATGAGAAATTTGGTTAAGTCGTTTTTGGTTCGACTATAGTCGAACGCCGCTCGACCATCATCTATCGACTGTTCGACGATCGTCTATCAGTTGGTCGACTATCATCTGTTAGTAGATCGTCTATCTCTGAGTTAGTTCAACTCTTGTAAGCTCGACGTTCTGTGGTATCTGCCTAGTCGATCATCGAACCCCGCTCGACTTCTTTTGACCAGACAGATCTCTTGATAGTTCAACTATCTGCTTGGATAGTTCAACTATCTGATAGCTCGACTATCTGTTTGATAGGTCGACTATCTGTTGTGTTTGATAGCTCGACTATCTGTTTGATAGATCGACTATCTGCTCTTCTTGATAGTTCAACTATTTGTTTGGATAGTTCAACTATCTGATAGCTCGACTATCTGTTTGATAGGTCGACTATCTGTCTTCTTTGATAGTTCGACTATCTGTTTGATAGGTCGACTATCTGTTTGTCTTTGATAGTTCGACTATCTGATTGATAGGTCGACTATCAGTTTTGCTTGATAGCTCGACTATCTATCTTGATAGGTCGACTATCTGATAGCTCGACTATCTGTTCTGATAGGTCGACTATCTGCTGTGGTAGTTCGACTATCTTCTTTGATAGTTCGACTATCTGTGTCGTTCGACTATCTGTCTGATAGGTCGAAGATCTTCGTGCTTCGGTCGACGATCTCCGAGGGTCGTTGACGTCTTTTTGTCTGCCTTTAGTAAAGTTCTATTTTGTATTTCTTATCTGCTTGGCATATTCTATTAAAGTATATTTCATTGATATTATGCTATTATTTCCAGGCAATCTCTGCTCCATTCTTTATGCATGAGGCAATCTTTATCTGACAAAGTGTTTTGTCTTATTAGTTGAAATATATTTTCTGCTTTATCTGCCAGGCTGTCCTTTATAGCCGTTTGACTCAGAAAGTCTTCTCTGGCCGTAAAGAGCTCTTTATGATGTGAATTTTTCTAGCACTCTTTTATCAGATCGGATATGCAGCTTCTTAGAAAGCTTTATCCCATTATAGCATGTCTTTCTGCATGATATATTTTTGCTTTATACTTTTTGCAGCCCAGATTACAAATTTCAGAAGAAGACAAAATTCAAACTCAGATTAGAACTGTTGCAAAGGCTCATATATAAAGAGCTTCTTTTGAAAGAAGAAAGATATACTGATAGAGATATACACAGACATACAATACTCAAAAACACAAGAAGTTTTTACTCTCAGCAGCATAGAGATCTACAGCTCTAAGAAATTCACATTCAACTGAGAAGATCAAATCTCTTCAGCATTCTTCTTCATCCTGAGTTTATCCTGCTCACAGGAAGAATTTCACTCAGAGGCTTTTAGAAGAAGAAGAAGAAGAAAGGAAGCTGATTGAAGAAGAACACCTTTTCCAAATCAAGAGTCTTCTTCAAGCTTCTCCTTCAGAACTCCAAGACAGTTCTTTGTCTTAGTTCAGAAGAGTGCCTACACCCTGAAGCAAGACTCCTTCCTGGATATTCTCTAAGCCAGGGGGAGCCTTGATTCTGTAGAGCTTTCTAGCTCTGTGCAATCCACTAGCTTCTCTAATCTGTTTTTACAATAGAGAATAAACTTTAACTCTCTCAACCTCCTTGTACAAAGGGTTATTACTCCCTTCAAAAGTGAACCTTTGTTGGCAGGGCACCTGATCAAAAACCTGTATTGGATTTTGAGCTCCTTATCAAAAGCTCAAAGGGTCTACTTGATCTACCTGAAGCAGATCAGTTGGTGGTAGGGCACCTGAACAAAAACCTGTAGTGGATTCCTACCAGGGTGGTAGAAGAGTGGACGTACCTATTTAGAGGGAACCACTATAAAATTTCTTGTGTCGTCTGTGCTGCTTATTTAATTTATTGCACTGTGGCTGTGAGTAGAAATAACTAGGATTGCTAGTTGCTGTGATAGGATCAAAGCTCAACTGTAATTACAGTTGCCCTTCTCTAGTGCACTTCACTTTATGTTAGGCTCTAGGGTTATCAATATCTATAATCTCATTCCGCAAACTAACTCTAAGGGAGTTGAGTAGGGTGTCATAATTTTTGAATACTCTATTCACCCCCCCCCCCTCTAGAGTTGTATCAATCATCACTTTCAATTGGTATTAGAGGGAGGTTGACTGACTGTACAGGCTAACACCTGAGTCACAAGATCCTGATAGATACCAAGCTTATAGATATTCACTTCATGGCCCAGTCCAAGGATTACTCTAGCACCAGAACTCCAGCTTACAACTTAGCTAAGTTTAGCATCTAGAAGGCAAGAAAAAGATTATATATGAACTCTATTGATGAAGACATTTTCTCTTCTATTTTGACAGGACCCCCAACACCTCCAGCTGCAGCCACTGCTACAACATCTACAAATCTAAGTGCAGTGCCTCCTCTAGATTACAATGATGCCTACAAGAAGGCAAAGATAGCTGATGCCAAAGCTATGAACATTCTAGCTCAGACTATGTCTGATGAAATCTTCCAGAAAGTGGCTGATTGCACCTCTGCAAAAGCCATGTGGAACTCACTGAACCAGATTGTAGCTGGTTCAGCTGATGAAAGGAAGGACAGAAGGTCCAACCTTATATCCCAGTATGAAAACTTCAAGAAACCTGAAGCTGAATCAGTTGAAGCCATGTACACCAGGCTCAGCTCAATCATCAATGAGCTGAGAACCCTTGATAAGGAGATTACATTGACAGAGGTCAATGATAAGATACTGATGTGCTTCCCCAGCACATGGGATCTTAGGATCTGGCCTATCAAGGAGGCCAGAAGTACAAATGAAATCTCAACTGAAGCTCTCCTTGGCAAGCTCAAGTCTTTTGAGCAAGTGCTGAAGACCAGGGAAGCTGAGGCTGAAGCAAAGACTCCAACTCCAACAAAGAAAGAGCAAACTCTTGCTCTCAAAGCTGCTGATGCTTCAGAAGAAAGCCAATCTAATGAGGAACTGATGGCACTCTTTGCCAAAAGATTTCTCAAGATGGGAAGAAAAGACTTCAGAAAGAAATCTTCAAGATATGAAGATAAACCAAGGTATGATAGATCTCCTGCTAAAGAAATTATTTGTTATGGTTGCAGGAAACCTGGACACATTCTACCAGAGTGTACAGAGGAAAAGAGCAAAGAAAAGAGAAAGGAAAAAGAACATCACAGGAAACACTCCAAGTCCTCCTCCTACAAAAACAAGAAAAAGGAGAAGGGATTTGTTGCTGAGACCTGGAGTGATTCAGATGAGGAATCTTCCTCCTCAAGCTCCAGTGAGGATGAGGAATAGAAGAAGGCAAAGGAAATCTGCCTTATGGCAATTGATGCCTACAACAATCACTCAGCTGTAGAGAGTTCTGATGATGATGAAGAGATGCCTACAGAAGATCAGGTATTATCTTCATATGATTTTTCTTCTTCTGAATTTAAATCTGAATTTAAATCTCTTTGCTTAGATCTAATTAGTTCAGAAAAGGAAATTAAGGAACTTAGAAATAAGTTAGCTGAATCAGAATCTATTTCCATTGAAAATGCTAGGTTAGAAGCAGAACTCACTAAGTCTAGTGAAGAAATAAAGTTTCTTAAAAATGAACTAGCAAAGTCCAAGAGATTAGAAGAATCCTTAAATGGTAGAAGCCTTAAGCTACTAGAAATCACCAGCATGACAAACACTAGGTCAGGCAATAATAAGCTAGGCTTAGGAGCTTCATCATGTGAACCCCCAATTATTCCTAAAAATCATCTTTCAACTCCAGTGAACTTTATTTCAGCTGATGGGATAAAGAACACTGAGCAAGTAAGACAAGTTAATCAAGCCTTAAATAAAGCTAAGAGAGAAAAGAGAAAACAAAAGTTTAAGGAAATACAAAAGTCATCGAACGCTGCTCGACGATCGGTGGCTCAATGGTCGAACGAAGCTCGACGATCTGAGCATCGATCGTCGAACGTAGATCGACGATCTCAATATGAATTTCAAAATTACCACCAGAACCTTAGAAACCTTAATATGAATAGAACCCTAGGTTTGTGGACCCATTAACTGCATGGAGCATCCCACCTAGGAGATCTTACCCTTTAGGATATAAACCCAAACCTACTTATTCTTTTATTTCTAGTTTTCATTATGTGAAGAATAATGGACCCAAGGTTACCTGGGTCCACAATGTTTAACTTAACTCACTGCAGGTGAAGACCTATCCTATCACTCAGGACAAGTGGTATTTAGATAGTGGTTGCTCCAAACACATGACAGGGAATAAAGAAAATCTGTCAAAGTTCAAGGCCAAGCTTGGACCAAAGGTGATCTTTGGCGATTCTAGTTGTGGTCAAACTGAAGGATATGGTAGGATTACCATTAGAGCAGTAACTTTCAAAAGGGTTGCATATGTAACTAGATTGAAGCATAATCTTATCTCAGTAAGTCAGTTATGTGATGCAGGATATCATGTATCTTTCACTAACACTCTCTGTAATATTACTTTAAATAGTAATGTTGTGTTAGTAGGTATTAGACAAGGTAATATTTATTTAGTAGATTTTAATTCAACCCATTCTGAAATCTGCTTATTTAATGAAGTAACAAATAATAACAACACCTTATGGCATAGGAGGCTTAGCCATGTTAACCTCAAGAACATATCTAGGTTATCTAAATACAACCTTGTTAGAGGTTTACCTTCTTGCCCATACAAGAAGGAGAGCCTATGCATGGCTTGTCAACTAGGCAAGCAAACCAAAAACTCCTTTAAATCTGTAAAAAAAAGTGATTCACCTAGAATCCTGTATTTATTACATTTGGACCTTTTTTGCCCAATAAATGTACAGAGTCTAGGAGGAAAGTATTACACTTTAGTAATTGTAGACGACTTCTCTAGGTTCACTTGGGTGTTCTTCTTGAGAACTAAGGCTGATAACTTCAAAGTTCTTACAAACTTTCTACTTTGTGTGCAGACTGAGTATTCTACTCATGTGGCCTTGATCAGAAGTGATCATGGTACTGAGTTTGAGTCTCTTCTCATGCAAGAATTCTGTGAGAAAGAAGGTATCAAACATAGCTTCTCTGCTCCTAGAACTTCCCAACAAAATGGTGTAGTAGAAAGGAAAAATAGAACCCTAATCGAAGCTGTAGGAACACTGTTGGCAGATGCTAATATGCCTCTCTCCTATTGGGCAGAAGCTGTTAGCACAACTAATTATGTTCTGAACAGAAGTCTTATACACAAGCTTAAGTGTAAAACTCCTTATGAGTTGCTTAAATAAAAGAAACCTAAAATAAATTATTTTAGAGTATTTAGTTGTGTAGTATGCATTCATAACAATAACAAAGAATACCTTAGAAAGTTTGAAGCAAAAGCTTCAATGGGAATCTTTCTTGGATATTCCCAAGTAAGCAAAGCTTATAGGGTATTTAATAAATCAACTTCTAAAATTGAGGAATCTGTGCATGTGTCCTTTAATGAATCTCAGATGTTTTACAAGGAGAAGGAAACTTCTCCTTCCTTAAGTTCATTACAGGTATCAGAAGTAAATAAAGATGTCACTCAAGAGATTCTCCATCTATCAACTCTTCACATCACTGATTCAGACAGTGATGAAGACTTTGCAGAAGCTGTTGCTGTACCACCAACAGTTGATCCAATTCCTCCTCAGAAATTAATCCCAACTGTTGATGAAGATCACATCCCACCTGCTAATGTTGTCACACTTAGAGATCATCCTACATCTCAAGTGATTGGAGACATATCAGCTGGTGTACAAACAAGACATCAATTAAGACAGGATGTGATGCATGCTTGTTTCCTTTCACAGATTGAGCCTCTCACCATAAAAGATGCTGAGCTAGATCCCCACTAGATCATTGCTATGCATGAGGAGCTCAATCAGTTTGAAAGATGTAAGGTATGGACTTTGGTTCCAAGACCAAAAGGTCAACTGATCATAGGCACCAAGTGGGTGTTTAGAAACAAGTTGGATGCAAATGGAATTATTGTAAGGAATAAAGCTAGGTTTGTAGCTCAGGGCTACAGATAGGAGGAAGGTATAGATTATGACCAAACCTTTGCTCCTGTTGCAAGGCTAGAGGCAATAAGGATCTTTCTAGCCTATGCAGCCTATATGAAGTTTAAGGTCTTTCAGATGGATGTCAAAAGTGCATTCCTAAATGGTGAGCTAAAGGAAGAGGTATTTGTTGAACAACCTCCTGGGTTTGTCTCTTCAACTCAGCCCTCACATGTTTTCAAGTTGCAAAAAGCTTTTTATGGACTCAAACAAGCACCCAGAGCATGGTATGAGACTCTAGCTAGTTTCCTGTTAGAGCACAACTTTGTTAGGGGAGTAGTTGATAGAACCCTTTTCGTTAAGCATCACAAGGACACAATCCTGTTAGTTCAAGTGTATGTAGATGATATTATTTTTGGTTCCACTGATCCCAAACTGTTAAAAAAGTTCTCTGACTTGATGTATTCTAAGTTTGAGATGAGTAGTATGGGTGAGCTGTCTTACTTTCTTGGTCTCCAAGTAAAGCAAGATGCTGATGGCATTTTCATCTCCCAATCCAAATATGCCAAGGAATTGGTAAAGAAGTTTGGGATGGTTGATGCTTCAGCAATGCATACACCTATGGCTACTAATGTAGTTATAGATTCTGATGATCAGGGCAAGCCAGTTGATCAGAAGAATTATAGGGCCATTGTTGGTTCCCTATTGTATTTAACTGTAAGTAGGCCAGATATAATGTTTGCTACATGCCTATGTGCTAGATTCCAGGTCAACCCAAAGGAATCTCATTTGATTCTTCACAAGAGATTTTTGAGATACCTGAAGGGATGTCCAAATCTAGGACTATGGTACCCAGCAGAATAAGAATTTGAGTTAATTGGATACTCTGATTCTGACTATGCTGGTTGTAGAGTTGACAGGAAAAGTACCTCATGAACTTGTCAATTCTTGGGAGAGAGATTGGTCTCTTTATTCTGTAAGAAGCAGGCTTCTGTCTCAACTTCAACTGCAGAGACTGAATATATAGCAGCTACTAGTTGTTGTTCACAGATCCTGTGGATTCAAAACCAGCTTTTGGATTATGGGTACACACACAAGAACACAAAAATCATGTGTGACAGTACCAGTGCTATCTCCATTGCACAAAATCCTGTGCACCACTCTAGAACCAAGCACATTGAGATTAGACACCATTTCCTGAGAGATTGTGTGGAAAAGAACAAGATCAGCCTTGAGTTCATATCCACTGACCTTCAGAGAGGTGATATTTTCACCAAGCCCTTAGATGAATAGAAGCATCTGTTCTTTTTAGTTCAACTAGGCATGATTAATGGAAAAGACTAAGTGTGACGTTTGCCTTTGTTGATATCTGTTTGAAGATCGTCGAACAATGTTCGACGATAGTCGATCAGGTTGAGCCGATCGTCGACCTATGGGTGACGATAGCTCGCTTTGTTTGGAAGACAGAAATAGTCGATCGATTGATCGACTACTCTGCTTCAGGAACCGATCGTCGAACGACCATTCGACCATCGTCTCCTGTATCTTTTAAAATAGACCGACGATTGCGGTTTTTATTTAAACCGATGGTCGATCTAGGTTAAGAGATCGTGCTTGTTATAGTCGATGGAACTCGTCTTTTCGCATTCCGTCTTTCTGTTTGAGCTCTGCCTCGCGCTTTCTCCTCCTCGTCTCTCTCGTCTTCTCCGACAAATCGATGGTGATTGCTCCAGCCCTTCTGTCTGCGATGAAGTTCGACGCAGGATTCAACGTAGACTTCGACTCCTTCGGGGCATGTGATTCTCAGATAGTGGAAATCCTCCAGCTATGCAAAGAACAAGGTTTGGAAAAGCTTATGACCGCAAGGATCAAGATCAACATCCCTGAAATTAAAGAGTGGGTCTTCACTTCGTCTTCCAATGACGAATCGATGACTGGAACGATTGGCGGCGAAGAGGTAAGTTTGACTCCCGTCGGTTTAACTGATGTTTTTGGATTACTGAACAGTGAAGAGGATTATGAACAAGATACTCAAGAGTTTGGAAGGATGTTAATCGAGTTAGGACATGCCGAAGGCATTCCTTCTAAGTTGTTAAAAGTTAATTTTCCGTTAAAGATAAAGTTCTTGGCTGAACTCGTTGGGAAAGTGCTTCTGGGCAAGCACTCTTCTCATGACAACATCACCAGGCAGCAGTTTGCCTTGATGTGTGCCATAGTAAATAAGAAACAGATTAATTGGGCAGGGATTATGTTTGACTTGATAAGAAAGAAGAATGGCAAGAAGGAAGTCACCCTGGGTAGGGTACTTCGAATATTTCTAAAAGAGAAATACCCCCAACTGTTGGTTACAGTTTCAACAACTATCAATGCCAGTAAGAAGATGGACCCAACACTGTTTGTTAAGTGGAAAAGAAGTTTTCAGAAGCCTTCTTCTGCAGGGGTAGCTCTAGTTGTGTTAGAGAACACAAGGACTGTTTCAGTCTCTCCCCTTCTACATGAAGCAGGCTCATCCATTCTTTCCATTCCATCCACTTCTGCTGCATTCCCATCTACTTCTACTGAAGTACCATCAACATCTGCCTTACCATCTACTCAATTTGAAGTTCCATCTACTTCAATTGAAGTACCATCTGCTGCCTCTCTTCTTCTTGAGTCCTCCACAATTCTCCATACTTCATCCCCAGCTTCTCCCATTCCTGCACATCTAGCTGGGACTTCTTTTCCCAGTTTTGATTTGTTAGGATCTGAGAGAATTCCAACCCCTCCTCAGTCACCACTTACACCTCCAGATCACACTGACTTTCCTCCTCAATCACCAGTTCACAACTCATCTCATCAGGAAACTATCTTTCCTAATGATCTTCCATCTTCTGTTGTTCCCCCATCCACATCTATATCTCCAGCACTCATAGCCAATATCCTGGAGTTAATTACTCCTTCAATCAAAACCATGATTGAAGAAGCAATTGCTCCTCTTGTATCCTCAATTTCTTCCCTAACTGCCTCCATCCAAGCTCTCTCAAAATCTGCTGAGCCCTCTTCATCTAGGGGCCTGGTTTCAGTTTCCACTGAAATCAGGCAGGGGGAGATGTTCTATGAAGATGCCTCTGAACTGCCCCTAGCCTCTCTTCCAGCAGATCCTCCAGCAGATACAGAAAAAGAGATAGTAGCTCAAGAAGAATCAGTACCTCAACCTTCTGAAAAAGAGATTTCTAATGCTATAATGGAAATAGAATTTGTTGTCAAAGTCTGCTTAGAAGAATCCTCCACTCCCTTAGTTGCCCTTTTCCTAGAAGGAGTCATTACCTCCTTTCTAGAAGAATTATGGGAGTTAGGAAATTCTGAGGAAAATCCTGAAGGTAATTCATTTACTCATTTTCTTGACATGTTAACTGACATGCTAGTCTATAAATACCTTGAAGGGATATTTCAATCTTATTTAGCAAATCTGTGTTCATGATACTACAGATATAGTGGAAGAAGTTTTAGTTGTCCAAGAACTTGTTCAACAACCTGCTCCAGAAGTTCTAGCTGATCCAGAACCTACTGTTCAAGATCCTGAGTCTGCTCAACCAGCTCAGATAGTTGTGCAAGAAGAACTAGTCTCCATGACAGTTACAGTTGAACAAGAGAATGTTTCAGATATTCAGGAAGAAAAATCTACAGTCTGGGATGACACCCCATGACTGGATCTAGACACTCTTCTGGCACAGGATGCCTTGGAAGAAGAGTTAGAAAAAGCTGCTTTAAAGGATAGAGAAAAAGCTGTGCGAGAAGCTGTTGATCCTTATGATCATCCTCAATCATCTGATGATGAAGATGAATCTGATGATTCAGAAGGAACCAAGAAAAAGAAATCTGTCAAAAGAAAAAGAAAAGCTGCTGCTCCTTCTTTACCCAACCCTGATCATGATGTACCATACTATATTTTGAAAGGAATAGATCCCAAGTCAAAAGAATATCAGCACTGGATGGGATTCTCTAAAAATCAGCAAAAACAAAGAAAGAAATCTAAAAGATATGACTGTCCAGCTCCTAAATGGAATTCTAAAGGACCTCCTCCTCCTCCCAGTGCAGGAGCATATGGAAATGCTGCCAGTCCCTCTGCTCCTCCTTCTAGATTTACTTCTTCCCAATCTTATCAGAAGAAAGGAAATCAAAGCTACCATGGCAAGTCGCAATCTGGACATCAGAGACAGGAAGCTGAGTTACAAGAACAAGTGAAGGAGGTAGTTTACCTAAAGCCAACCTTCTCTCCTCCTCCTTCACCTAAGAAAAGGACATCACCAGATAAAGAAAGCAAGATCATATCTTCCAGAGAATCTGATCTAAAAAGGAAAATAGATGCAAAAGGCAAAAGAGTTATATACTCTGAGAAATCAAGTAAAAGATATGCTGAATTTGCTCCTCCAACATCTTTAGTTATTCAAGAAAAGAAAGAGCCAGCTGCAAGCTTGTTTGAACCTTCTACTAAATTCAGAACTGTAAATCCTTTCAACCCAGCTGATGAAAATGAGTATGAAAGATTAGAGCTTAATCCTGACTTTAGGATGGCCAGATTCCTTGAATTGGTTGGATCAGCTCAGATTAGAAAAGCCAGAGCTGAAGGAAAATATGTTAAAGGCTTAACTACTATGTCCAAATTCGGAAGGAAAGAACTTGATAGATTCCAGGTAAGACCTGAAGTTTTTGATGCTACCAAATATATGGAAAAATAACCAGAAGCAGTTGTTCCAAGAGCAGGAGAAACCAAAGTTATTGGAGAGCAAGATCTGAAGACATCAAAGAAGGAAGTTCTAGATCCTCTCAGAAAAATCTGTTTTATTCCTGACTCTTCTATCTCTAAAAACAGATTCTGATGCTGCTTAAGTTTTATTGTCAATCTGTTTATGTTAACTATTTGATTGATGCATTTGATGCTTAGATGTTTCTTTCCTGTATTATATTTAGTTCCTGTAGTTTGTTTGTTTTGTTTTGTTTTGAGAGACTTAACTCAAATAGGGGGAGATTGTTGGTACCTTAGTTTGGATTTGAGTTTAGTCTGCTCCTTTAGTTTCTTGACCTAAGATTTATCTATGGTCAAAGGTTAGCTAATAGGTTAGATTCCCTTAGTTGTAAAATTGCTTATCCAGATGAGAAATTTGGTTAAGTCATTTTTGGTTTGACTATAGTCGAACGCCGCTCGACCATCGTCTATCGACTGTTCGACGATCGTCTATCAGTTGGTCGACTATCGTCTGTCAGTAGATCGTCTATCTCTGAGTTAGTTCAACTCTTGTTAGCTCGACGTTCTGTGGTATCTGCCTCGTCGATCGTCGAACCCCGCTCGACTTCTTTTGACCAGACAGATCTCTTGATAGTTCAACTATCTGCTTGGATAGTTCAACTATCTGATAGCTCGACTATCTGTTTGATAGGTCGACTATCTGTTGTGTTTGATAGCTCGACTATCTGTTTTATAGATCGACTATCTGCTCTTCTTGATAGTTCAACTATCTATTTGGATAGTTCAACTATCTGATAGCTCGACAATCTGTTTGATAGGTCGACTATCTGTCTTCTTTGATAGTTCGACTATCTGTTTGTCTTTGATAGTTCGACTATCTGATTGATAGGTCGACTATCGGTTTTGCTTGATAGCTCGACTATCTATCTTGATAGGTCGACTATCTGATAGCTCGACTATCTGTTCTGATAGGTCGACTATCTGCTGTGGTAGTTTGACTATCTTCTTTGATAGTTCGACTATCTGTCTGATAGGTCGACGATCTCCGTGCTTTGGTCGACGATCTCCGAGGGTCGTTCGACGTCTTTTTGTCTGCCTTTAGTAAAGTTATATTTTGTATTTCTTATCTGTTTGGCATATTCTATTAAAGTATATTTCATTGATATTATTCTATTATTTCCAGGCAATCTCTGCTCCATTCTTTATGCATGAGCCAATCTTTATCTGACAAAGTGTTTTGTCTTATTAGTTGAAATATATTTTCTGCTTTATCTGCCAGGCTGTCCTTTATAGCCGTTAGACTCAGAAAGTCTTCTCTGGCCGTAAAGAGCTCTTTCTGATGTGACTTTTTCTAGCACTCTTTTATCAGATCAGATATGCAGCTTCTTAGAAAGCTTTATCCCCTTATAGCATGTCTGCCTGCAGGATATATTTTTGTTTTATGCTTTTTGCAGCCTAGATTACAGATTTCAGAAAAAGACAAAGTTCAAACTCAGATTAGAGCCGTTGCAAAGGCTCATATATAAAGAGCTTTTTTTGAAAGAAGAAAGATATACTGATAGAGATATACACAGACATACAATACTCAAAAACACAAGAAGTTTTTACTCTCAGCAGCATAGAGATCTACAGCTCTTAGAAATTCATATTCAACTGAGAAGATCAAATCTCTTCAGCATTCTTCTTCATCCTGAGTTCATCTTGCTCACAGGAAGACTTTCACTCAGAGGCTTTTAGAAGAAGAAGAAGAAGAAAGGAAGCTGATTGAAGAAGAACACCTTTTCCAAATCAAGAGTCTTCTTCAAGCTTCTCCTTCAGAACTCCAAGACAGTTCTTTGTCTTAGTTCAGAAGAGTGCCTGCACCCTGAAGCAAGACTCCTTTCTGGATATTCTCTAAGCAAGGGGGAGCCTTGATTCTGTAGAGCTTTCTAGCTCTGTGCAATCCACTAGCTTCTCTAATCTGTTTTTACAGTAGAGAAGAAACTTTAACTCTCTCAACCTCCTGTACAAAGGGTTATTACTCCCTTCAAAAGTGAACCTTTGGTGGCAGGGCACCTGATCAAAAACCTGTGTTGGATTTTGAGCTCCTGATCAAAAGCTCAAAGGGTCTACTTGATCTACCTGAAGCAGATCAGTTGGTGGCAGGGCACCTGAACAAAAACCTGTAGTGGATTCCTACCAGGGTTGTAGAAGAGTGGACGTACCTATTTAGAGGGAACCACTGTAAAATTTCTTGTGTCGTCTGTGTTGCTTATTTAATTTATTGCACTGTGGCTGTGAGTAGAAATAACAAGGATTGCTAGTTGCTGTGATAGGATCAAAGCTCAACTGTAATTACAGTTGCCCTTTTATAGTGAACTTCACTTTGTGTTAGGCTCTAGGGTTATCAATATCTATAATCTCATTCCGCAAACTAACTCTAAGGGAGTTGAGTAGGGTGTCATAATTTTTGAATACTATATTCACCCCCCCCCCCCCTCCTCTAGAGGTGTATCTATCATCACTTTCACAACGTCCTACACAGCACCTAGCGGAAGCAATTATTAAGTTGCACAAAATAAGAACCCTGCCAAGCACGAATGTCCACTACTCAAATAAAGATAGGAATGTTAAATACAAATGTACTGGCCTTATGGCCTTACAATAGTTTCATCAAACAAGAGTGTCTTTCATACTTCGGCTCGCAGGTCGGCCATACATGAGATAAATGGAAAACATAAAAAGGTTAGGCCTTCGAGGGCAAGCACCGCAATATGGGCTTTAGCCCGCTATTTCTCGCTCGGCTCCGCAGCACCTGCAAGCAACAATCCACCGCACGGTGGTAAACAAAAGCAACGGTCAGCTATGCTGACCAATTTATAACGATCCCACCCCCAAAATCGGGGCGGCGATGCTCTTTCCCTGCACTTTATTAGTATAGCATCATAATAGTGTAAACACACTTCATCACAGGCGTAGGCTCGTACGGCCACACACCTCGTGCACTCAGGGAACATTCACGGTGAACCAGCCAATGTCACGTCAATTCAAGCCATAGACGTTCCCGTTCCACCACCGCCCCTTGGACGGCAAATCATATGAGCATTTTGTCTTCCTTGCCTTAGTCACGACAATTTAAGCCATAGACCGCCGAAGACTCTCATCCATGCCAACGGTCCCACCGAACGACATAGATCGGGTACAGTTCCGTCTGACCCGTGCTCATTCCGCAACGACAATTTAAGCCATATGCGCAGGTCAAGACTCACCGAGTCCCGTTTCCGCCACAACAATCACATAACCCGGCTATGTTCACGTTGGCTCCCCGGCCATCGTGTTGGCAAAACCCGCTTTTGCCCAGTTTTCCGGGTGCACCTTGGAGTTAATCTCCAAGGCTCCCTGCTGCAATCTACCACGTAGAAAATCCAAAAAATGCCCAAACATCCGGAGTCTTCCCAGGTTCATATGCAATGCAACATCACCGATCCGGATCAACTTGTCCGGATAGGCTTCACACACAATGCCTATGCCCGTTTACGCATACGGACTCTACACAAGGGGGACTTTACATATCTACCCCAAGGAACGCTCCAAATCTTCGCTCACTCGCGAGAGAGGGCTTCCTATGCAAAGGAAAAGAGGGCTTCACATGCCCTAGGATGATAAATCATTACCCTTGCGTTCTTCCGCAGCGCCATAAAAAATCTACGCGGTTGGAAAGCACCGCAACGGCGTCGCCTTCGCGGATCTTGACTCGGATCACGATTCGGAGCTCCGACGCTCCACCGGCGGCCGGATCTTGGCCTTCCTCCTCCTCCTTGCTCTCCCATCTCTCTAGACTTTAAAAAGAGAACCAAGGGGATGAAATGAGGGATTGCAAACCCTATTTGCGGTTTTAAACCGCCAACATCCACCCCCAGCCGTCGGATCCCAAGCCAAGGAAACGAACGGCCACGATTAGGCCTGAAATTACATCTGGGCCGAAATGCAACACGGCCTGGGCCGAACACGGGTAACCAGCATGCATTCGACACGCTTCCAATATGCCGTGTGCATGCGACACGGCCGGTCACTACCCGTCACCCCGTGTGCAACACCCATTCTTTTCCCAAGAAGGACACAGTCTGCGACACGGCACCCGATACGCCCTCTTCACATGTGACACGCCCGTGTATGTGCCCGTGTCATGGCCCGTATCCAACTACCCACACTTGCTTCTCGAGGAGGACACGGCCTGCGACACGGCACCCGACACGCCCGTGTCACATGTGACACGCCCGTGTCTTTGCCCGTGTCATGGTCCGTGTACAAGACTCAGAAAACTCCCTAGCGTGACACGCCCTGGGACACACCCGTATCCCAGGCCGTGTGCCTCAACTCGACAATCGTTGATCATCAAAACGTCGACCACATGACCCGTGGCCGAACATGCCCGTGGCACATGCTCCAAAACCCAGACTTGGCTTAAAATGTCACCCGTCCCTCTTTTGAGTTTTGGGGCGTTACAACTCTCTCCCCCTTAAAAGAATTTTGCCCACGAAATTGACTCAAGGAAAACAATAGGAACTGAAAGCTTTTAACGGTACCTGAGCGGAATAACTCCGGGTACTCCTCCAGTATAGTTTGCTTCCGTTCCCAAGAGAGCTCCTCCCGACCGCAATTATCCCACCGGACCTTAACCATCCAGATCTCCTTGTTACTGAGTCTCTTCACCTCGAAGTCTTCGATACGAACGGGCTTGACCCTTGTCGTCAACTCTTCGTCCACCGGCACTTGATCAACTGAGATCACTAGCGAAGGCTCCTGCACCGCCTTCCGCAACACGGAAATGTGGAACACATCGTGTAGTCCACTTAACTCCTCCGATAGCCTCAAACGGTATGCCGCTTTGCAGACCCGCTCCAGAACCTCAAAGGGTCCAAGGTATCTTGGGCTCAGCTTCTTCAAGCATCTCACCCGCGAAACACCCTTGAATGGCTTCACTTTCAAGTATACCCAATCGCCTACCGCGAACTCCACGTTCCGATGCTTGGCATTGTAATACTTGACCTGCCTGTCCTGAGCGATCAACAAGCGCTCCCGAATGATCCACACCAACGAGGTAGCACTCTCCACCTCCTGCTTCTTGTACAACCTTGCCTCACCCGTTTCCAACCACGATAACGGCGTGCAACACTTTCTACCATACAGGGCCTCAAAGGGCGCCATTTGGATACTTGCCTGGTAGCTGTTGTTGTACGCGAACTCCACCAAATATAGGTGGTCCTCCCACTACTTCCCGAAGTCTAGAACACATATGCGTAGCATGTCCTCCATCATTCTATTGACTCTCTCGGTCTGTCCATCCGTCTGCGGATGGAAGGCTGTGCTGAACTTCAACTTGGTCCCCAGCATTTATTGCACCAACCTCCAATCATTGGACGTGAAATACCCATCACGATCACTCACAATGCTACGGGGCACACCGTGCAGTCTAACTATATTGTCCACATATAGCTTCTCCAACTTCTCCACCGAGTCATCCTTCCTATGCGGAATAAAGTGCGACACTTTAGTTAACCGGTCTACGATCACCCAGATGGCGTCGTTCCCCTTCTGTGACCTTGCCAAACCATGCACAAAGTCCATCGATATGTCGTCGAACTTCCACTCTTGTATAGGCAAGGACTTCAAGAATCCTCCTAGCTTTTGGCACTCCGCCTTCACTAAGGCGCACGTTTGGCACTTAGCCACAAACAACGCTACGTCTTTCTTGAGCCCCGGCCACCAAAATAGCTTCTTGAGGTCACGGTACATCTTTGTGCTCCCTGGGTGGATTGAGTACTTGGTATGATGAGCCTCGTACATCAACTCCGCCCATAGGTTACCCCCGCTTGGGACGCACAACTGATGATTCTTCCTTAGCAACCCATCCACAAAAGAAAATTGGGAATTTGACCCATCCAACGCTGCCTCCATAAGCTCCTTCATGGAGTCATCTAACTCCAATTCCTGCCGAACACGGTCAGCCAGGTCATACTGAACCTCCGTCTAGTTCAACAAAGCCTTGGCGCTTTACTTCTTGTCCACGCAACAGATCTCCAACGCCTTCAACTCTCATACTAGCCTCTCATCATGAACCGACAACCAGTTGGCTTGGGCGGGAGCCCTGCGACTCAACGCATCAGCAACTGCATTGACCTTCCCGGGTACATAATGAATCTTGAAGGTGTAGTCCCCCAGGAACTCCATCCACCTCCTCTGCCTCATGTTAAGATCCTTCTGATCCAATAGGTACTTCAGGCTCTTGTGATCGGTGTAAATATCGACCCTTACGCCGTATAGATAGTGCCTCCACAGCTTAAGTGCAAATATCACGGCCGCCAACTCCAAGTCATGGACCGGATAGTTCCTTTCATGCACTTTTAGCTGACGCGATCCATAAGCTATCACGCTCCCATGCTGCAACAGCACGCCGCCCAAACCACTACCCGAGGCGTCACTATAAACCTCGAAGCCCTCGGTCCCACTCGGCGAACTAAGCACTGTCGCCGTCGTCAACCGTCTCTTCAGCTCCTCAAAAGCTTGCACGCACTCCTGCGTCCACAAGAATCTCTGATCTTTCCTTGTCAACTTCGTGAGAGGTAGCGCTATCCGCGAGAAGTTCTCTACGAAGCGCCTGTAATATCCGGGAAGCCCGAGAAAACTACGGACTTCCGCGACAGAAGACAAAGCAGGCCACTCCCGTATCACAATGATCTTCGCCGAATCCACCGCTATACCTTCCCCACTGACAATGTGACCAAGGAATGCTATTGAGGGTAGCCAGAACTCGTACTTGGAGAATTTTGCATACAGTTCATTCCTTCTCAGAGTCTCCAACACCAGATGCAAGTACTTGAAGTAATCTTCTTCGCACTGCGAGTACACCAATATATCATCAATAAAGACGATCACAAAGCGGTCCAAGAAATCTCGGAACATTCTATTCATCAAGTCCATAAACACTGATGGTGCATTCGTCAGTCCAAAAGGCATGACCGTGAACTCGAAATGCCCATACCTTGTGCTGAACGCCATCTTCGGGATATCACACTCCCTAATCCTCAACTGATAGTACCCCGACTTCAATTCCAACTTAGAATATACCGACGATCCGACTAACTGATCGAAGAGATCATCAATCCTCAGGATCGGGTACTTGTTCTTCTCCGTCAGCTTGTTCAACTCTCTGTAGTCGATGCACAGCCGCATACTCCCGTCCTTCTTCTTAACAAAGAGGACCGGTGTGCTCCAAGGCGACGAGCTTGGACGCACATAACCTTGCTCCATTAGCTCCTCTAGCTGAACTTTCAACTCTGTCATTTCCTTCGGCGCCAGCCTATAAGGAGCACGTGATATAGGTTTGGCACCTGGCACAAGCTCGATAGTGAAATCAATCCCTCGCTGCGGTGGGGCTCCGGGAAGACTATCCGAGAACACATTGGGGTATTCACAAACTAAGGGGATACTATCCAACGCGGACTTTGGCTCTACAGCCCCCACTATTGCGAAGAACAGCTCTGTGCCAGCACGAACTGCCTTTACCACCTGAAGAGACAACATCAGCGTCCTGCTCGACCCCTTAAGTCCTGTGAATGTTGTCTCCCGTCCAACACCTAGCTTGACCTCCTTACTATTGCAATCAATCCAAGCCTTCTTCTCCGAAAGCCAATCCATCCCAAAGATAACGTCGAACTCTACTAGCGGCAGCAATGACGCTAGCAAGTCGAACTCTTGGCTCCCTATATGAACCTTTACGGCGCACACCCTGTCCGCACGCATCGAGCACCCATTCAGTAGCAGCACATCCAACTTGTCCTTCGCCATCGAAGAAGGGACTCCGATGCGCGATATAAAATTTTCGGACAAGAAGGAGTGTGAAGCTCCCGTATCGAACAGTGCCCGTGCCGGACTATCGCTAATCAAAATAAAGCCTTAGCAAAACATATTAGGCTAACAAGTAATAGATAACAGTATTTAAAGTTAACTTGCTATAAATTAACTCGTACCTGTCACCACGTCAGCTTGTTTAATGGCCTCCTGCTGGCCCAATTTGTACACTCTAGGTTGAGTCGGAGCATAATGGGACGTGGTTGACTCCACTGCCTTGCCCTTCTCTTAGTAGGTAGCTCCTTGTTTTCTCTCGGACTTTGGGCATCCGCTCCAGCAATCGCGGGCAAAGTCCCCCGTCTTTCCACACGTAAAGCAAGCGCCCGTGGTTCGGTTGGTAGTTGCCCCCGAGGCACCTGCATAGGAAGCTATACCTGACGCCCTAGCCTTCTTGTAGAATCTGCGGTAGCCTGACTTCGACGTAGTCGGTGCCTTGAACTCCGATTTCTTCCCACCAGATTCCTTCTTAGCTTGCACATTTCTCATGACCTTCTCCAAGGACCGGGCCGAGGTGACCAGGGTCATGAAACCCTGCGCCATAGGCCCCGACAGTAGCAACCTCAGCTCATCTCTTAACCCTTCAAAGAAGCGGTTAGTCTTGCGCTCCTCGTCGGCAAAGGTAGCGCTAGCATATCTCCCCAATCGAGTAAACTCGTGGAGGTACTCGTCTACAGTGCTATCTCCTTGCACCAGCTTTTGGAACTCATTCTCCAATGCGATCCTCTGCACTGAGGGGAGGTATCGAGCCATGAACAATCTCGAAAACTCCTCCATAGGTACTTCGGCAAACGGCGTTCCCCTAAACTGGTGTAGCTCTAGGCCTTCCCACCATAATCTCGCATCCCCATCCAATAGGAACGTTACTATCGTGGTCTTCTGCATCTCTTCTGTTTTTGTTGCTGTCATCACCCTATTGACTCTTGAGAGCCAATCTTCGGCCTGGGTCGGGGTTCCCGTTACCGAGAACACCGGTGTATGGAAGCCCATCACATGCTTAAGCTGTCTCTCAGTTTCTCTCCGAGGCAACTCCGGCTCCACCGCCACCTGTTCAACCCTTCTAGGCTCCGCCGCTTGGAGCGGCACTTGCTCCACCGCAAGAGCAGGCTGCTGCACCTGCCTTGCAGGTTGCGTGTTGATCATAGCAAAGACAGCTTCTTCCACCAATCTAATGGTCTCGACAGACGAAGGTGTTGCAGGCGCATCACTTGGTGCGCTGCTTGCCTCGGAACCTAGCCGTTCCGACGGTCCAACACCACTTCTGGTCACCTATAAACGTGCAAAACACTGATAAGCGACCAAACAATATTGCAAATAGCAATTATAGGAACATGCAGGTTCCTCAAACACGTGTATTTTAATTCCTAAGTGGACATTCATGGGTTCTTTTCATGTTATAACGATGACGCACACACATGTGCTCACCACCCCTTAAAGTGAATTCGCCCACGAATTCATTTAAGTTTGACCGAAACCGGTAGTCTGATACCAATTTGTTACACCCCTATCCGTCACATGGCATATAGCATTAGGTCCGGCCGGGGCCCGATGCCATAGACTATGGACAGACCGGTTGGTTACATGTTGAAACCATTCAACCAATCACAACGTCCTACACAGCACCTAGCGAAAGCAATTATTAAATTGCACAAAATAAGAACCCTGCCAAGCACGAATGTCCACTACTCAAATAAAGATAGGAATGTTAAATACAAAAGTACCGGCCTTATGGCCTTACAATAGTTTCCTCAAACAAGAGTGTCTTTCATACTTCGGCTCGCAGGCCGGCCATACATGAGATAAATAGAAAACATAAAAAGGTTAGGCCTTCGAGGGCCAGCACCGCAACATGGGCTTTAGCCCGCTATTTCCCGCTTGGCTCCGCAGCACCTGCAAGCAACAATCATCCGCACGGTGGTAAAAAAAAGCAACGGTCAGCTATGCTGACAAATTTATAACGATCCCGCCATCAAAATCGGGGCGGCGATGCTCTTTCCCTGCACTTTATTATTATAGCATCATAATAGTGTAAACACACTTCATCACAGGCGTAGGCTCGCACGGCCACACAACTCGTGCACTTAGGGCACATTCACGGCGAACCGGCCAACGTCACGTCAATTCAAGCCATAGACGTTCCTGTTCCACCACCGCCCCTTGGACGGCCAATCATATGAGCATTTTGTCTTCCTTGCCTTGGTCACGACAATTTAAGCCATAGACCGCCGAAGACTTTCATCCATGCCAACGGTCCCACCGAACAACATAGATCGGGTACGATTCCGTCTAACCCATGCTCATTCCGCAACGATAATTTAGGCCATAAGCGCAGGTCAAGACTCACCGAGTCCCGTTTCCGCCACAACAATCACATAACCCGGTTATGTTCACGTTTGCTCCCCGGCCATCGTGTTGGCAAAACCCGCTTTTGCCCAGTTTTCCGGGTGCACCTTGGACTGAATCTCCAAGGCTCCCTACTGCAATCTACCACGTATAAAACCCGAAAAATGCCCAAACATCCGGAGTCTTCCCCGGTTCATATGCAATGCAACATCACCGATCCGGATCAACTTGTCCGGATAGGCTTCACACATAATGCCTATGCCAGTTTACGCATACGGACTCTACACAAGGGGGACTTTACATATCTACCCCAAGGAACGCTCCAACTCTTCGCTCACTCGCGAGAGAGGGCTTCCTATGCAAAGGAAAAGAGGGCTTCACATGTCCTAGGATGAGAAATCGTTACCCTTGCGTTGTTCTGCGGCGCCATGAAAAATCTACGCGGTTGGAAAGAACCACAACGGCGTCGTCTTCGCGGATCTGGACTCGGATTGCGATTCGGAGCTCCGACGCTCCACCGGCGGCAGGATCTTGGCCTTCCTCCTCCTCCTTGCTCTCCCCTCTCTCTAGACTTTAGAAAGAGAACCAAGGGGATGAAATGAGGGATTGCAAACCCTATTTCCGAGTTTACACCGCCAGCATCCACCCCCAGCCGTCGGATCCCAAGCCAAGAAACGAATGGCCACGATTAGGCCTGATATTACAAAATCTGGGCCGAACACGGGTTGCAACACGGCCGTGTGCATGGCCGTGTCACCCATTCGCCGTCTCGACCGACGCGATAACCAGCACACGGCATTCGACACGGCTTCCAACACGCCCGTGTCGCATGCGACACGGCCGTGTCACTACCTGTGTCACCCCCATTTGCAACAACCAACATTCTTTTACCGAGAAGGACACGGCCTGCGACACAGCACCCGACACACCCGTGTCACATGTGACACGCCCGTGTCATATGTGACACGCCCGTGTCTGTGCCCGTGTCATGGCCCGTGTCCAACTACCCACACTTGCTTCCCGAGGAGGACACAGCCTGGGACACGGCACCCGACACGCCCGTGTCACATGTGACACGCCCGTGTCTGTGCCCGTGTCATGGTCCGTGTACAAGACTCAGAAAACTCCCTAGCGTGACACGCCCTGGGACACGCCCGTGTCCCAGGCCGTGTGCCTCAACTCGACGATCGCCGATCGTCAAAATGTCGACCACATGACCCGTGGCCGAACACGCCCGTGGCACATGCTCCAAAACCCAGACTTGGCTTAAAACGCCACCCGTCCCTCTTTTGAGTTTCGGGGCGTTACACTATGTGACTAAGTTTGCTGCCAAATCCTATGATGGAATATTTGTATGGTACAACAATCATAGCAAAGCCTATAGGATCTACTACTTGGAAAGCCAAGTTGTAGAAGAATCAGTTCATGTAGTCTTTTATGAGTCTTCTATGATTAACAATGGACTGCCTAGTTCCTCTTATAGTACTGCAGGTATAGAACAGATGATGTACAAGCTGACCATCAAGGAAGCATCACCAGTCATCCAAGATGATATGGATACTCTAGAAGATCTACCTGGCACACTGGGAGTGGATTAAGATCAACAAGAAGATGCCCTTGTTGCTGAAAGAAGACTGCCACCTACAATCAGACATATGAGAGATCATCCAGCACACCAGATCATTGGTGAGGAAAGTCATGGAGGTATGATAAGGAGCAGAAGTCAGAACACAACCATGTATTCAAGCTTTCTATCCAAAGTGGAGCCCAAGAAGTTTGAAGAGGCCAACATAGACCAGCATTAGATTGGAGCTATGCAGGAGGAACTGAACAAGTTCAAGAGGTGCAGGGTCTCGAAGCTGATTCCCAGACCTCATGGTCATAATGTCATTGGAGTCAAGTGGATCTACAGAAACAAGCTTGATGAAAATGGCATTATAATTAAGAACATGGCCAGACTAGTAGCTAAGGGGTACAGACAAGAAGAAATGATTGATTTTGATCAAAAATTTGCCCCTGTAGCAAGATTGGAGGCCATAAGGTTATTCCTTGCATATGCAGCACACAAGGGATTCAAGGTATACCAAATGGATGTGAAGTCAGCCTTCCTAAATGGTGACTTAAAAGAAGAAGTCTATGTTGAGTAGAATCCAGGTTTTGTAGTTCCTAACTCACCTGATTTTGTTTATAGACTTTGGAAAGCTCTATATGGGCTGAAACAATCCCCTAGAGCATGTTATAAGACATTGTATAGTTTCCTCATTGAGAACAAATTCTCAAGGGGGTAAATAAACAAGACCCTATTCCTAAGGGAATCTAAGGGTAAGATCATCCTAGTCCAGATCTATGTAGATGACATCATCTTTGAATCAACTGAAGACAACCTCTGCAAAAAGTTTGCTAAACTCATGCAGGGGAAGTTTGGGATGAGCAGTATGGGTGAACCTAAGTTCTTCTTGGGCCTCCAAGTAAGAAAGACTGATGATGGCTTGTCCATATCCCAGTCTAAGTTCACTAGGGAGTTAATCAATAAATTTGGCATGGAGAATTCCTCCACCATGAGAACTCCCATGGGGTTAAGTATATATGTAGGCAAAGATGAAGAAGGGAAACCTGTTGATGAAACTTTGTATAGAGGGATAATTGGCTCCCTTTTATATCTGACTGCAAGTAGGCCAAACATCATGTCGGCTACATGTGTTTGTGCTAGGTATCAGGCTTGCCCTAAAGAATCTCACTACTCTGCAGCTTAGAGAATCTTGAGGTATCTTAAGGGCACTCCAGATCTTGGCCTTTGGTACCCTAGGAATGGGGAGTTTGAACTAACTGGCTATTTAGATGCAGATTTTGCAGGCTGCAAAGAGGATAGGAAGAGTACATCTGGCACCTGTCAGTTCTTGGGAGGGAGACTGGTATCTTGGAGCAGCAAGAAACAAACCAGTGTGGTAATATCAACTACAGAGTCAGAATACATCTCAGTAGGAAGATGTTGTGCTCAGTTGCAATAGATCCAGCACCAGCTTCAAGACTACAACCTCCAGAAGTAGAATTCTTTTATTCTGTGATTCTACTAGTGCAATCTCTATTGCTAGGAATCCTATCTCCCATAGAAGGACTAAGCACAAAGAGATTAGATATCATTTCATTAGGGAGCATATGGAATGTGAAGATATCACCCTTGAGTTTGTCCCAACAGACAAGCAAGTGGTTGACATCTTCACTAAGACACTAGATGAAGCCAAGTTTAACACCTTCAAATTTGAGTTGGGTATGTTAAACTTAGTATAGCTTCAGTTGCTCTTCATCTAGTTGCAAACTATTTGGCTTTATGCAGATCGGATGGTCCTTTAAAGAAATGAAGACTCTCAAAGTGAGGGGGAGCAAGTCAAGCAATGCTGGCTAATTGAGGGGGAGCAAGTCAAGCAATGCTGCCTAATTGAGGGGATGCAGGTGATAAGATGATCAGTTTATCAGGTGCATCATACCAGCTATTTGCTGCAGTCAAAAATGGGGAGAGGATAAGATGATCAGATGATCAGATAAGCAAGGAAGCAGCATTTCATGGGAAGCAGATGGCAGATGCAGTATTGTATTCTACAAGCAGGGAAGTATGGTAACTATAGATCACTTCTCAATTATTTAGTTTTTTCTTTGTGCTGCATGGTTCTGTGTATGTCATTGTCTTTGCTTAAGAGTTTTTGACTTCCTCAAATAGGGAGAGATTGTTGGGTCCATTGCCCACAATGTCCTGGATTTGAGTGAAGTCAATATTTTCAATGATATACACATGTCTGTAGATGACTATCATAGGTCAGGTAGCCTAAGTGGCTATGTCAGGTAAACACTTACCTAAGGTGTTGGATGACAGGAAACTGTCTAAGTCCACAGGAATTAAGTGAAAATCAGTCAATCAACTCCAGATGGCTTATAGCACTAACTAAAGCCTATACAGTAAAAGCCAAGGAAGTGGCAAGCTGAGAAAATGTCCAAGTCCACAGGCGTTGAGTGAAGTCAACTCACTCAACGCCATACAGAAAAAGGTTGTGAGATAGGCTAAAGCAGTAAAAGCCTGAAGTTGGAATGAGCTAAATTGTGGTTAAGTCCACAGGCGTTGAGTGAAGTCAACTCACTCAACGCCATGCTACTAATTACAGAAAATTGGCTAAGGCAGAAAGCTTTGAGTGAGGCGTGTTCACTCAACGCTCTCAACGCTTATGTTGCTGAATAAGTAGAAATTTGGTTAAGGCTAAATGCGTTGAGTGGAGGTTACTGACTCAACGCTTGCAATGCCTAGTGTAGACAGAATTTTGTCTAAGGGGTTTGGCATTGAGTGATGCTTACTCACTAAACGCCAAGCAGCTGAAAGCTGATAAAGCAAGATTGGCATTGAGTGGAGTTGAATCACTCAACGCCTAGAATTAGACATAATATTCTAAGTAGTTTGGCATTGAGTGAAGGTGACTCACTCAACGCCAAGAGATTGTTAATCTGTCTAAGTGTTTTGGCATTGAGTCATGCTTACTCACTCAACGCCTATTCTCTGATGTTCGATTTTGGCTAAGTCCACAGGTGCTGACGTCAGCAAAATCAACAAATTCAATTAAGGTCAAATCAGACAAGGGTAAGTTACATTACACGACAAAACTTGCCGTGAAACTACTATATGTCTTCTTCCGTTAAAGCAAGCCGCAGTTGGAAGCTGCTGGTGGGGCCCACCGATCTCTAAGAGTCATTGATCGGCGAACTATAAAGGAAGAGATAGGGCAAGGACAAAGATAACTTTTAGGGCATACATTATTCAAAAAGGAGAGCAGCCATCTTCATCTTCTTCGCCATTGCTGCATGTGAAAAGCTTGAAGCTCTCTAGCAAGAAAAGTTCAGTTAGCTATGGAAGTCTCCATCTGCCACAGCAGATTCAGAATCTGTTCTGAAGAAAGAAGAACCTTCATCTTCTGGCAGGTTCAGTGGGATGTTTGAAGAATTAAGATCAAAAGATCTTTAGCCTTCAGCAGCAAGTTTAGAAGTTTTCTTCTGAGCTCCTCCAGCAAATCCTTTCCCTGCTCTGAGGAGAGTTGGAGTTTTCTGCTCGAGTGGTTGACATAGAGAAATTTCTCTGTGTCAAAGTTAATTAAACTATTTCTCTTTGAAGGATCCTTCTGAATCTGAGTTGTAGGACCTTTGGGTCTGAGGTAGCGCAAATTTGCCTGAGCTGTAGGAGAGTGTATCTTTCTGAGGTAGGTGAGTTTTACTCACAGAGAAGTAGGGCACTTTTGCCTGAACTATAGGAGAGTGTATCTCTCTGAGTTGTAAGAGCAAGTTTGCTCTGAGATAGAGCTATCCTCCATAGCCTGAGTGGTAAGGATTAAGTGTCGGAGGTAGTGATAGTTGTATCACTGAGTGTCGGCCTTTGAGGCTGAGGTGTAAGTCTTGGAGGAGACTGAGAGATCCTGAGGGATCTGAGGTGTAAGCTCCTTGGAGCATTGGTTTGGAGAAGTTCCTTGACTAACAGGAAGTTAGCAAGGTGGGAGGATTTCACGAACCGCATTTTCTCACAAATAAGATTGTATCAGAGCAACAGAAATACGTGCCATGATGCCACGTTGTGCAGGGGATAACTGCACACTTTCAGGCAAAACTCCGGACTCTACATCTTTAAAGAAAATCGTAAATTATTATGAGAGGAAATCAGTTAAATTTGACGGTCGTATCCCTCGGCACAGTGGATCAGCTAGTCCGCAATTAATATATATATATACGCAGCGGAAAAATACTTTGGTTGGGTTGATTTGACATCCTAAAATAGCATAAGTGTCCCCGAGGGACAAATCATGGTATGCACGACTCTAGAGGTTTGTACAGTATATATAAAAATATAGTTTTTACGATAATAGGAAAAGTAGTGCCTTAGTTTTATAAACATGATGCGCATGAGATACATATAGTAATGTTTTAGGGTTTAAAATACCTAACGTGCAACCTAGCATAAAACCTTCCCAGAAACAAGTGAACAACCTCAAATAGGCAAAAGTAGCAGTTTTAGTTCATACCCAGCAACATAAGTAAGCCACCAGTTGGCATCAACAACCAGACACGAACCCACTGGTGAGTATGCATGTCTATACAGAAATGAAGAAAAACTACCTCACCAGATGAGGAACAACAACCTCAGTCACCCAGGAAGCTACAAGCAAACTCCACAAGAGGACTCGTCGTCTAACTGGCTACAACCTGAACTTGAGGCATTCAAAGAAAGAACACCTCAACAACAAAAAAACAAAGGAAGTGGAGCATTAGATTCATAAGCAATGAAAGAAGGGGTACCAACCCTGCAGTAAAAAGCTAACAATAGAAGAAAAGCATGACAGTAAGAGTATACATTGTCAAAAGAGCAGTAAAAGCACACCAAGTGTGAGCATACATAGCAACAAGCTTTGCCAAAAAGACTGCAGCAGCACCAAGGCAAACATATGCCAAGAGAAATAGCCATGAGAAAGGAAAGAAACTAACAGTCCTAATCTTGGTGAATTATTGGCCGTGGTGAAAACCTTGGGTCGGAGTGGGCGGCACAACCCTCACCAACAACCAGACCCAAAAACACTCCAGGGTGAAAACAAACGATGGCAGCTATAGAGTCAACACACCAAACCATACCAGCCCAACACGACCTAGGTGGTGGTGGCCACAGCTCAGCACACACAATTCATCCCTTACAGAGCCAACAAAAACACACCACCTGCCATAATCCATGAGTCGGCATGCAAAATCTAGCCGATCACCCAACTACCCCCTAAGGAAAAAGTCATACTAACAATCCTAAGGAAACACACCAAACCCAAGGCAAAAGCATCGAGTTCACTCGACGCGGTGCTGAGTGGGTTCACCACACTCAACGCCAAACATCTTCGGCATTGTGTGAGGTCCACCCACTCAATGCCAAGTAACTAAACCGCAGCAAGTCAGCAACAAGCTTTGGCGTTGAGTGAGTCCACCACCCTCAATGCCAAAACAGTCATGGCATTGAGTGAGGTCCACTCACTCAATGCCAAAAGACTTAACCGCAAAAGCAGGCTTTGGCGTTGAGTGAGTCCACCACACTCAACGCCAAAATAGCCATGGTGTTGAGTGAGGTCGACTCACTCAATGCCAAAACACTTACCGCAAAAATAGGCTATGGCATTGAGTGAGTCCGCGACACTCAACGCCAAAAACAGCCATGGCGTTGAGTGAGGTCGACTCACTCAACGCCAAATGACTTAGCCACAAAAACAGGCACTGGCGTTGAGTGAGTCCACCCCACTCAATACAAAATTCGCCATGGCATTTAGTGAGGTTGACCCACTCAACGCAAAGTGACTTAGCCGCTGGGAAAAGCTGTGGCGTTGAGTGAGTCCACCACACTCAACGCCAAACAGCCACGACGTTGAGTGAGGTCGAATCACTCAATGCCAAAACACTTAGCCGTAAAAACAGCCATGGCATTGAGTGAGGGAACCACACTCAACGTCGGAAGCCTAACAGTCTAGGCGTTGAGTTAGGTACACTCACTCAACGCTTTTGACTTAGCCAAAAAATCAGCTATCCCGACCCCAGCCCACTCAACGCCACTTATCTAGAGAGTTGGAAAATTAATTCCAACTCCCTCTCCTACCTCTTCTACCCAACCACAGCAATCTAAAAACTTAGATTAAACCTAATTAAGTTTGTATTCTACTTCCTGCTACCATATGGACAAAACCGAGAGTACATGAGGAGAGGAGAATAAATTAAAGCTCGGACAACTTGAGCAAGCTCTAGCTAGAATGAAACTGCAGTACCCTAGCTTCTAGGAAGGGAATAAAACTATTACAGCAAGTATAAAAAGAGTAAAACCAAGCTTGGCAAGGGAAAAGAACGCCACTTGCCTCTACCTCAAGGAAAACAGCAGCTACCTCCAAGGCTTGGCACCGGCGGTAAGATCGGCCACCTGGAAGGCCGAAACCGAAGCTTAGAGGAAGAAGAAGAGAATTCTGAAAACCCTAACTCCTAATGACAACCCTATATCAAGCAAAACTTACCTAGAAAGGAAGATCCCGGCGAGAGCAGCTCAAATCTGCTGTTACCCGAGCGAAACAAGCCTTAAATCTACAGCTATCCGGCGGCCAAAGCTGCAGCTCCTCCGCCTCCCGCTTGCTTCCTTCCGCTTGAAGCTAACAAGCTGTAGCTAGCTCAGGAAATGGGGATAAATGGGGAGGAGGAGAACAACTTGATCTTTTAATGCATACCCTCCCACTAACTCATCCTATAGCTAATAAAATATTAACTTAGCCTAAGCACAAGCTGACTTCATATATAAACCTGCTTATATAAAATCAGCCACTAGCTGACACTTCATATATAAACGTGCTTATACATATATATATATATATATATATATATATATATATATATACAGCTCATAACAATTTGTATACATAAAAAAACTTAGCTATCTGCACATAGACATAAAACAGCCAATCAAACAAGCCTCAAGCTCTACAAAGCTCGGCCACCTAGCCATGCACAACAATAGCAAAAATCTGGTAACACACTACCAGCTACCTCAACAAATGTCGAAATGACGCGAAAACAAACGATCTCGGAATTCGACGAAACTCGTACTGTAGCTAAACACCCAAGCTACGAAAACAACGGCGAAGTTGAAAGCAACATCCGACGATCACAACTCGGGCTATCACTACCCGAAGCCCAGGCACAAGCATTCCCCTAGAGCCTCACAGAGTCACAAAACCAGACTCGGCTTGCTAGGGAATCCTGCCACCAGGCTACAAATAGGCCACTATATGAACCTAGAGAGCTAAGACCATGCTCTAACAACGGCAGAAGGCCATAAATGCGTCATCGTAACGCCAAACAATGATCAAACAAAATACAGAAAAACCGGGGGTGTTACAGCCACCCCTCCTAAAAGAAAGTTTTGCCTCGAAACTTTACACATAGCGCTTCTATCAAGAAGGAAAAAGAAATAGCTAAGCCAGAGCTATAAAAGAGAGCACAAAACATACAAGGCATAAGGTCAGGGAAACAGATGAGGGTAAGCCTTCCTCATTGCCGACTCTAGCTCCCAAGTAGCGCTTTCCACATCCTGGTTCCTCCATAAAATCTTAACCATAGGAATGGTTTTCCTCCGCAACACGCGATCCTGAGCATCCAAAATGCGGACAAGCACCTCCACATAAGAAAGATTTGGCTCCAACTGAGGCACCTAATCCAAAACCTGTCTGTCACTCTGCACACATTTCCGCAGCTGACTGACGTGAAAGAGATCATGCATGCCAGGAAAATTTGCGGGCAAATCCAACCTGTAAGCTGATACACCCACCCGCTCAACAATCGTAAATGGCCCCACGTACCTCAAGTCCAACTTCATGTTCTTGCCAAACCTCTTGACTCCAATCATCGGGGAAACCTTTAAGAACACCAAGTCCCCCGCAGCAAATTCCAAGCTAGACCTACGTCGGTTGGCGTTCTTCTCATATCTCTCTTGAGCTATCCGAATCTTCTCCCGAATAAGTTTCACAGCAAATTTCATCTCTTCGAGCACCTCTGGACCCAATAGCGGTCCCTCGCCAACCTCAGGCCAAAACATGGGAGTCCTGCAGCGCCTCCCATACAATGCTTCAAAAGGAGCCATTTGCAAGCTTTCTTGGTAACTGTTGTTATATGCAAACTTCATAAGCCGCAAACGCTCATCACACGCTCCTCCGTAGTCTAGAATATATCATCGGATCATGTCCTCCACTATCTGATTGACTCGCTCTGTCTGGCCATTAGTCTGCGGGTGGTAACCAGTAGAATATCTCAAATCCGTACCCAAACCCTCTCGCAGGCTCTTCCAGAAGCGAGATGTAAACCGGGAGTCTCAGTCTGAAATAATGCTGATGGGCACACCGTCCAACCGGATGACCTCATTCAAATACATCTCAGCTATCTTCCTCATCGGATAGTCGATCTTAAATGGTATGAAGTGAGCACACTTCGTCAATCTGTCCACGATCCCCAAAACTGAATCATGCCCCCTAGGAGATCTCGGTAAGCCTGTAATGAAATCAATTAAGATGCTCTCCCATTTCCAAGTCGGAATCTCCAAGGGAGTCAGCTTGCCACCAGGCCTTCCATGATCATCTTTCACACGCTTGCAAGTGTGGCACTCAGAAACAAACCTGGCTATGTATCCCTTCATCCCATACCACCAGGCAATCTGCTTTAAATCATGATACATCTTAGTAGATCCTAGATGGTAGGAAACACTAGATCCATGGGCTTCCCTGCACACCATCACACAGATATCTCCAATGACAGGGATGCAAAACCTGCCGCGGTACCTCAAGGTACCCGCATCATCAATAGAAAAATCTGGCAATTCACCTTTCTCAGCTCGAAGATACAAATGAAGAAGATCAGGATCATCCTTCTGATGCAGTCTTATAAGCACAATCCATAAAGGTTCTGCCACTGCCAAACTACTCTGTAAATCGCAGCTCCCCATAGAAATGCCCATCAAAAGAAACTCCTCTACTAAAAGCTCAGTGGAGAGACCAAAAATCTTCCCTAATTTCCGACTCAGGGCGTCGATCACCATATTGGCCTTGCCCGGATGATACTGGATCTCAACATCATAGTCGGCCACATACTCCAACCATCACCGCTGGCGCAGATTCAATTCCTTCTGGGTGAAGACGTGCGTTAAGCTCTTATGATCAGTAAAAATCTTGCACTGCGCGCCATAAAGCAGATGTCTCCATAACTTCAGCGCATAGATCACGACCGCAAACTCCAGGTCATGCGTAGGGTAGTTCCTCTCATGAGTCTTCAGCTATCTCGACCCTTACGCAATCACTTTCCCGCCTTGCATCAACACACAACAAAGGCCAACATGTGATGCGTCCACATAAACATCATAATCTACACCCTCAGTAGGCAGGGTCAAAACAGGGGCACTACACAATCTGTCCTTGAGCTCCAGGAAGGCTTCCTCGCACTTCTCGTTCGAGATAAAAGATGCGTTCTTCTGGGTCAATCTAGTCAAAGGTGCAGCCAGGGTGGAAAAACCCTCCACAAATCTCCTGTAATAGCCGGCTAATCCCAAAAAGATCCTAATCTCCTTGGTTGTGCCCGGCCTACTCCAATCCATCACAGCAGCGATCTTTTCTGGGTAAACTGAAATCCCACTCTTATTCACCACGTGGCCCAGAAATGCAACCTGAGGCAACCAAAACTCGCACTTGCTCAACTTGGCGAAAATTTTGTGGTCCCTCAAGATAGATAAAACCAAATTCAGATGTTGGTCGTGCTCCTCTGCACTGCAGGAATAAATCAGAACATCGTCGATAAACACGACCACGAACTTATCCAGGAAATCCTTGAACACTCGGTTCATCAAATCCATAAAAGCTAAGGGCCCATTTGTCAAACCATATGACATAACAAAAAACTCATAATGCCCATGCCTGGATCGAAAAGCAGCCCGCGGAATGTCGACTCACAGATCCTGAGCTGATGGTAGCCAGATCGAAGATCAATCTTGGAGAATACTATGCTACTGCGCAACTGATCAAACAAATCGTCAATCCGTGGCAGAGGGTACCTGTTCTTGATAGTAACCTTGTTCAGCTCTCTATAGTCGATGCAAAGCCTCATCGACCCGTCTTTCTTCTTTACAAACAGAACAGACGCACCCCAAGGCGACGAACTCGGCCTGATAAAACCCTTTGACAACATCTCATCCAGCTTGATCGCAACTCCTCTAGCTCTCGCAGGGCCATTCGGTACGACGCCTTCGCAATAGGATGCGTTTCTGGATCCAAATCTATTACAAATTCGACATCTATATCAAATGGAAGACTGGGAAGATCGTCAGGGAAAACATCTGAAAACTCGCACACCACAGGTATCTCTTCCAAACGCGGTACACTAACAACAGCCCCCACTACTGAGACAAAACAGGCAAAGCAATCAGAATCAAGCAGCCTCTGAACACATACCGCAGAAATAACTGGAGAATCCTGGCGCGGATCAGCATAAACACTCCCAGGCTGACCGTCATCCTTAACGAAGTCCAAGCGGTTACCCTTGCACTGGATAACTGCATCATAACTGGACAACCAGTCCATGCCTAAGATAACATCGAAGTCTTCCAGGTCGATCACCTTCAAATCTGCCTTCTCTAAAAAATCCCCCAACAAAATCGGACAATCCTGAATGCCCTAATCCGAAACCACAGAATCACCAGAAGGAAACTTGATGCAAAAGGCATCACTAACTTGCTCTAGACCCAAACGATAGCGCTCCACAATGGCTCTAGCCACAAAGGAGTGGGTAGCGCCAGAGTCAAATAGAACACGCCCTTAGCGGTTCCTCACCTTAAATCTTCCTATAAGATGGCATACGCAACTAAGAAAAACAAAAGTTATAACAATACTAGAAACAAAACATTCAAGCTAGGGAGAAATCTAACCTGAAATGACCTGAGTCGAAGTCTGCGCTCCCTCTACAAAAATTACATTCAGCTTCCCCTTGCCTTTATCCACACACTGAGGCGGGGGTAATGCCTGAAGTGGAACTGCTTGGAGAATGGGCTGGACCTGTGGGCACCTTGTCTTGAGATGACCCTTCTGCCCACACTGAAAACAAACTTTATTTTTTGACCAGCAATGGGCAATATCATGCCCCTTCTTCCCACACAAGGTACACACCAAATCCCCCTGGGAGCACCCTGAATCGCATGAATCTACTCCTTTTGTGCTACCAACCTCTTGAAACATTTCTCCACGGGATTGCCCGGCCGGCCACAGAAGCTGCAAACCTCCTTGCTCTTCTTTCTGGAAGAAGCACCGGGTACCTAGGGGCTCTTTCCTTAAACAGCTTTCCTTTTATCCTTTCTCACCTGCTGCCCTCTATGCTTAGCATTATCAATGGACTCCACCTTCAAAGCAGCTTCTACCGCACCAGCATAACTCACTGCTCCATGGGCAACAGCTAACTACTGAACGTCACTTCTCAGGCCACCTAGAAATCGCTTAACTCTATCCGCCTCGGAACTCACCAAGCTGGGAGCAAACCGGCTCAGTTTTCTGAATTCTATCTCATACTCCGCAACCGAAAGCTGCATCTGCTTCAAATATAGGAAATCATTCATCAGGAGGTCGCGCTCGACCTAAGGCAGAAACTTCCTTAGCAACAGTCCCTTGAAGGCCTCCCAAGAGCATCCCTCTTTCAAGCTCTCCTTCTCTCTCATCCACCAACTCTTTGCCAATCATTTAAGCTGATAGGCGGCGATCATCACCCTCTGATCGAGTGTAACTCTAGAATAGGAGAATATCTCCTCGATGGCTATAAGCAAATCATCCAAAACCATAAAGTCTGCCTTCCCATCATAAGTAGGTGGTCCAAGTCGCTGGAAGTGTGATATGAATGTCATCTCTGGGGGCAGCACAATAGGAGGTACCAGGGGAGCAGGAGGAATAGGAACAACTATGCCTACAGCAGGGTCCGACACTCTCGGAGGCTGTCCCGCCACAACTGCTATCAGAGACTAGATCTGAGTCTGCATATCGACCACTTGCCTAGATAAGGCTTCATTACTCTGTCGCAGACTTTCAATCAATGCCTCGCTTTGCGCTCCGGAAGACTCACCCTCAGATTGGGGAGTCGATCTCGTCGAAGGACGCCTCGCCATCCTATAATCGTATCAGCATGACTTAGAACCTACCCCAACTGCTAGAATAAAACTACCCAGTACAGACCAACATACTTAAATATGAACTTCAACTACTAAACTTTCTTTGGGATTTGTTTTTATAATGATGATGTTATGCTTAACCTAAGATGGTTCACCACCATCATACTAAATAATGTGCATAGACCATGAATGCATGTATTTGTATACTTTTTGACTCAAAACCATGTGTGTACATATGTCATCATGCAAATTCTTTAGCTTGGCACGTTATGCTGATGATATGTTATGTTATGCATGTTGTGTTATGCATTCTAAAAAAGTGCCTTAATGCATGCCATGGGCGGCGTACACATGAAAATGTTATGCATCCCATAATACATAACATTTCCATGCAACGAAAAAAGAAAACGTGCTAGCCGTATTCATGTGGTGAGGTTATGCATCCCATACTACATAACCCTCACATGTTGCCTCATATGGTGGATCCATATACAAACACATATTATGCATCTCATACTACATAATATGCCCCGTATACTTCTATTCATACTTATGGGTGTAGTGTTCGTGCTTTAGCCGAGACGTGCTGATGACATATTGGTGTGTGTATGATATGATGCTAAACTAACAATGCAAATAAGGGAAAGGTTGCCCGACCAATTGTCAAGCAAACTCCCTCTAATACTAACTATCACGACCCGCATTTTCTCACAAATAAGATTGTATTCAGAGCAAGATAAAATACGTGTCATGATGCCACGTCGTGCAGGGGATAACTACGCATGTTCAGGCAAAACACCAGACTCTACATCTTTAAAGAAAATCGTAAATTATTATGAGAGGAAATCAGTTAAATTTGACGGCGGTATCCCTTGGCACAGTGGATCAGCTAGTCCACAATTAAAATATATATACGTAACGGAAAATACTTTGGTAAGGTTGATTTGACATCCTAAAAGAGCATAAGTGTCCCCGAGGGACGACTCATAGTATGCACGACTCTAGAGGTTAGTACAGTATATATAAAAATATAGTCTTTACGCTAATAGGAAAAGAAGTGCCTTAGTTTTATAAAAATGATGTGCATGAGATACATATAGTAATTCTTTAGGGTTTAAAATACCTAGCGTGCAACCTATGCATAAAACCTTCCCAGAAACAAGTGAACAACCTCAAATAGACAAAAGTAGCAGTTTTAGTTCATACCCAGTAACATAAGTAAGCCACCAGTGGGCGTCAACAACCTGACACAAACCCACAGGTGAGTATGCATGTCTATACAGAAAGGAAGAAAAACTACCTCACCAGATGAGGAACAACAACATCAGCTACCCAGGAAGCCACAAGCAAACTCCACCAGAGGACTAGCCGTCTAACTGGCTATAACATGAACCTAATGCATTCAAAAAAAGGACACCTCAACAACAAAAAAAGGAAGTGGAGCATTAGATTCATAAGCAATGAAAGAAGGGGTACCAACCCTGCAACAAAAAGTTAATAGTAGAAGAAAAACATGATAGTAAGAGTAAAACACTGTCAAAAGAGCAGTAAAAGCACACCAAGTGTGAGCATACATAACAACAAGCTCTGCCAAAAAGACAGCAGCAGCACCAAGGAAAACATATGCCAAGAGAAATAGCCATGAGAAAGGAAAGGAACTAACAGTCCTAATCTTGGTGAATTATTGGCCGTGGTGAAAACCTTGGGTCGGAGTGGGCGTCACAGCCCTCATAAAAAACCAGACCCAAAAACACTCCAGGGTGAAAACAAACGGTGGCAGCTACAGAGTCCACACACCAAACCATACCAGCCCAACACGGCCTAGGTTGTGGTGGCCATAGCTCAGCACACACAATTCACCCCTTACAGAGCCCAAAAAAACACACCACCTGCCATAATCTACGAGTCGGCATGCAAAAACTAGCCAATCACCCAACTCCCCCCTAAGGAAAAAGTCATACTAACAATCCTAAGGAAACACACCAAACCCAAGGCAAAAGCGTCGAGTTCACTCGACGTGGCGCTGAGTGGGTTCACCACACTCAACGCCAAACGGCTTCGGCGTTGCGTGAGGTCCACCCACTCAACGCCAAGAAACTAAACCGCAACAATAAGCTTTGGCATTGAGTGAGTCCACCACACTCAACGCCAAAACAACCACGGCATTGAGTGAGTCCACCACACTCAACGCCAAAACAGTCACCGCATTGAGTGAGGTCGACTCACTCAATGCCAAAAGACTTAAACGCAAAAGCAGGCTTTGGCATTGAGTGATTCCACCACACTAAACGCCAAAATAACCACGACGTTGAGTGAGGTCGACTCACTCAATGCCAAAATACTTATCGCAAAAATAGGCCATGGCGTTGAGTGAGTCCACCACACTCAACGCCAAAAACAGCCATGACGTTGAGTGAGGTTGACTCACTCAATGCCAAATGACTTAGCCGAAAACCAGGCGCTGGCGTTGAGTGAGTCCACCCCACTCAACGCCAAATCAGCCATGGAATTGAGTGAGGTCGACTCACTCAACGCCAAGTGACTTAGCCACTGGGAAAAGCTGCGGCATTGAGTGAGTCCACCAAACTCAACGCCAAATAGCCACGGCATTGAGTGAGGTAGACTCACTCAATGCCAAAACACTTAGCCGTAAAAATAGCCGTGGCGTTGAGTTAGGGCACCACACTCAACGCTGGAAGCCTAACAATCTAGGAGTTGAGTGAGGTACACTCACTCAACATTTTTGACTTAGCCTAAAAATCAGCTATCCCGACCCCAGCCCACTCAAAGCCACTTATCCAGAGAGTTAGAAAATTAATTCCAACTCCCTCTCCTATCTCTTCTACCCAACCACAGCAACCTAAAAACTTAGACTAAACCTAATTAAAACCGAGAGTACATGAGGATAGGAGAATAAATTAAAGCTCAGACAACTTGAGCAAGATCTAGCTGGAATGAAACCGCAGTACCCTAGCTTCTAGGAAGGGAAGAAAACTATTACAACAAGTATAAAAAGAGTAAAACCAAGCTTGGCAAGGGCAAAAAATGCCACTTGCCTCTACCTCCAGGAAAACAGCAGCTACCTCCAAGTCTTGGCACTGGCGGCAAGATTGGCCTCCTAGAAGGACGAAACCGAAGCTTAGAGGAAGAAGAAGAAGAAGAGAATTCTGAAAACCCTAACTCCTAATGATAGCCCTATATCAAGCAAAACTTACCTAGGAAGGAAGATCCCGGCGATAGCAGCTCAAATCTGTTGTTACCCGAGCGAAACAAGCCCTAAATCTACAGCTATCCGGCGGCCAAAGTTGCAGCTCCTCCACCTCCCGCTTGCTTCCTTCTACTGGAAGCTAACAAGCTGTAGCTAGCTCGGGAAATGGGGAGAAATGGGGAGGAGGAGAACAGTTGCAGCTTTTAATGCATACCCTCCCACTTACTCATCCTAAAGCTAATAAAATATAAACTTAGCCTAAGCACTAGCTGACTTCATATATAAACCTGCTTATATAAAATCAGCCACTAGCTGACACTTATACACAAACAGATGTATATATATATATATACAGCTCATAACAATTTATATACATAAAAAAATATATCTATCTGCACATAGCCATAAAACAGCCAATCAAACAAGCCTCAAGCTCTACAAAGCTCGTCCACCTAGCCATGCACATCAATAGCCAAAATCTTGTAACACACTACCAGCTACCTCAACAAACGTCGAAACAACGTGAAAACAAACGATCTCGGAATTCTACAAAACTCGCACCGTAGCTAAACACCCAAGCTATGAAAACAACAGCGAAGTCGAAAACAACATCTGACGATCACAACTCGAGCTATCACTACCCGAAGCCCAGGCACAAGCATTCCCCGAGAGCCTAACCGAGTCACAAAACAAGACCCGGCTTGCTAGGGAATCCTACCAGCAGGCTACAAAAAGGCCAATATAGGAACCTAGAGAGCTAAGACCATGCTCTAACAACGGCAGAAGGACGGAAACGCATCATCGTAATGCCAAACAATGATCAAACAAAACACAGAAAAACCAGGGGCGTTATAGAGGAGAGTGGATGTACCCATAATTTTGGGGAACCCCTTTAAAATACTTGTGTGCTTTTCTGTGTTTGCTTTTATTTTCTTAATTGCAGGTGCTAAGGACAAGCTCTAGATCACTATAAGCTGAAAGCTTAAAGAAATAATCAAGTGATTTAAAAAGACTCTCAAAAGACCTAAGCAGACCTATTCACCCCCCTCTAGGTTGCTAGCTACCTTGAAAATAAGATCTTTCACTCGAAGTTTGCCCGGAAGCTGGCCAGGTGGGCCACAGAGGAGAAGAAGCCAAGATGTGGCAGAGGTAAGGAGGAGAGGAGAGTTGAACCCCGGTAGAGGGAACAGTAGCTGCAACCCAGGTGGGGTGCTAGGAGTCGAACCATCGGCTAGGTTAGAGGCTTGAGTGGCAGGACTAGGGTCCGCAGAAAGGTTTCCATGGAGGAGACAACTTCCACGGGTACCAGGGCAAGTTTTACCCTCCAGGTGGGAGGCAAGGCCAGAGATCTCCCCTCCCCAACAAAAATAAGGCTATGGCTATAGCCTTGGTGGAGAGGAGTAGAGCTCTGCGAAGAAGAAGAAGAGAAGTCAAGGTGGATTTGCCCTACTGTGACTTCCATAAAGAGGAGGGGCATGCTACCACCACGTGCCCGGAGTTCCTTGAGATGAGGAGAAAAAGGGAGAAGCAACAGCAGCAAGACCGCCAGGGAGTGCAAATCAAAGAAGTCCTGCCTCGGGCAGAGGAGGATAGGTATGAGGACCGGGCGGATGTTGGGACCCGGGGAGGGATCAGAGTGATCCATGGGGGGTGCAAATTTAGGCTTCCTGGAAGGCGAGCCTCCACAAAATGTACAAAAGGAGCGTTGGCTCCACATCCTAGAACCCACCCCCAGAGGAGAAGATCATCTTCTCGAGTTAGGATATGTAGGATCATGAGGATCCCTTTTGCGATGTGCTGGTCATCCAGATAACCATCAATAATTTCACTATCTCACGGATCCTCATTAACAACGGGAGTTCGTTCAACATCATCTTCAAGAAGGCGTGTAACGCCCCAAATCTCAGATATGAGTGGGCTGTGTCGACTAAGCAACACGGCCTGGGACACGGGCATGTCCAAAGCCGTGTCCTGCTCTGTGTTTGTCGGGTTGTGTCGACTGAGCAACACGGCCTGGTACACGGGCGTGTCCGATGTCGTGTCGGGCATACGACCTATGACACGGGCATGTCACATGGCCGTGTCCTGCTCGGGCTTGACGTTTTCAGCGTCGATTGAGGCACACGGCCTGTGACACGGGCGTGTCTAGGTTGGCAATGGCATGTTCATGGTTGACACGGGCGTGTTAGAGGCCGTGTACTGTTCTGTGATCGACGATTTCTCTTATGATTGTGAGACACGACCTGTGACATGGGCATGTCACAAGCTATGTGCGGACCCAAGAAGACGATTTTAAAGGCGAATAAGGGCCTTTCGTTTAATTAAAGAGTGATCTGACGGCCCAGAATCTCTCATGTTTATTTAAGGCTGGGAAATGAGGGTTTAGGCCTCATTTTATTTGGCCATTTCTCTTTCTAAGAGGCAGAGAGAGGGGAGAGCAAAGGGAGAAGGAGGAGGAACATGCTTTGGAGCTTCGAATTGTGAGCTGAGTCCAGATCCACGGTGGCGAGTCCGTTATGGTGGTTTTCATCCGGCTAGTTTTCCATGGCGCCAAAGCGAACCTCTAGGGTAACGATTTTCTACTTGGACATGTGAAGTCCTCTTCCTTTTTACATAGGAAACTCTCTCCCGTGAGTGGGTGGTGAGTGTGAGGTATTCCTTCGGGTAGATATGGTTTATCCTAGTCGTTTTACATTTAGAGTCCGGAATCGAAGTACGGACATAGGCATGGTGTGTGAAGCCTATCCAGACACGTTGGACTGGATCGGTGATGTTTTCATTATGCTTGTATTGCCAGAGAAGACTCTGTGTCATTTTTTTCGGGTTTTCTACGTGGTAGATTGCAACGGGGAGCCTTGGGGACAAACTCCAAGGTGCACCTGGAAAACTGGGTAGAAGCGCATTTCTGCCATCTTGGTGGCCTGGGAAGTAACCTTTTACATAACCGGGTTATGTAATATTGTTTGATCGATACTTCGGGACTCGGGGAATCTTGACCCGCGTCGATGGCTTAAGTTGACATGGCGGTGTGAGCAACGGGTTGAGTGGAACCGTACCCGCTCTATGTGGTTCGGTTAAAGAGACCTAAGGTACATGACACTTACTGATGGCATAGAGGGCGGGTCTTAGGCTTCAGTTGAAAAAGAGTTATTTTCTCACGATGGTTGCCGTCCTGGGGGTGGTGGTGGACTGGGTTCACCGAGAATGTGCCCTGAGAGCACGGGGTGTGTGGCCGTATGTACCTATGCCTGTGGTGAAGTGTGCTTAAATTGTACTTTCACAATCATGTTTGGTTATTCTAATGAAATGCAGGGAAGGAGCACTACCGCCCCGATTAAGAGGCGGGGTCATTATAATTTGGTCAGCTTTTGCTAACCATTGCCTTGTTTTACCACCGTTCGGTGGATTGTTCGTATACAGGAACAGGTGAGCCCAGTGGCAAGTAGCGGGCTGAAGCCCTTGATGCAGTGCTGGCCCTTGAAGGCCAAGGTGAAATGTTTACTTTATTATGCTCATGTGTGGCCGGCCTGCGTGCCGAAGTATGGAAATCATGTATTGTTTAAGTAAACACTTGTAAGGCCCTAAGGACGAGACTTTTCTGTTATTTGTTGTCATTCCTTCCTTGGGTTAGTGTTGACATTCATGCTATTGTATTTGGGTTCTTATAATTGTTTTAAAAAGCTTCCGCTAGAATGCTCTGAGTTAGGATGCGTGTTCCTTATGCTGTTAATTTAGTATTAATACGTAACTCCACTAACTGTCCGTGGTATATGGCGTGGGGCCCCTGCCAGAACTTCTATTATATTCCATGTGACGGATGAGGGTGTTACAATTTGGTATCAGACTAAGGCATCGGTCTTGCTTATTTGAATTCGTGGACAAATTCTTTTAAGGGGTGGTGAGCACATGTATGTGCGTCATCGTTATAACATGAAAAGAACCAATGAATGTCCACTCAGGAATGAAAATACACATGTTTGAGGAACATGTGTGTTCCTATGATTGCTTTTTGCAATTTTGTTTGCTCACTTAATGGCGGGTTGTATGACTATGGGTGACCAGGAGTGGCGCATGGTAGTCAGAACACCCGCTTTCTGAGGCAATTAGTGCACCAATAACGTGCTTTCAAACCCTCCTTCGGCAGAAACAATAAGACATATGGTTGAGTCAGGAAACGCCCAGACAGGAAGGCAAGTGCAGTATCCTTCCCCTGCAGGAGAGCAAGTACCACTCCGAGAAGCAGAACCTACAATAGTGGAACAAGTGGTGGTAGAACCTTTAATACCAAGAAGAGTAACAGAGAAGAAGCTCAAACATGTAATGATCTCTAATCCTTCGGTATTTTTGGGGACTGGAACCCCATCCCAGGCCGAAGATTGGCTCTCTCGGGTGAAGAGTGTCTTGACGGCCACTGAAACGGAGGAATGGATGAAGACCACATTAGACACTTTCCTGTTGGATGGAGAGGCGATGTTGTGGTGGGAAGAATTGGAGCTGCATCACTTGGTTGGAAGGCAACTCACTAATGTTTCGATGGAGGACTTCTTGAGGTTTTTCTTGGCAAGATGCCTTCCTTTAGCATAGAGAATCGAGATGGAGAATAAGTTCCAGAGAATGATGTAGGGAGATAGTAGCGTGGATGATTACCTCCATGAGTTTACGCGGTTGGGTCGTTATGCTAGCTCTACTTTTGCTGATGAGGAGCGTAAAACCAACCGGTTCTACGAGGGTCTGCGTGATGACCTAAGGCTACTAATCTCTGGGCCTATGACGCAGGGCTTCCTAACCCTGGTCAATACGGCCCGATCGTTGGAGAAAGATCTGAAGAGAGTCCAAGAGAAGAAGGACTCTAGTGCGAAGAAGACGGAGTTTAAGGTGTCGACCTCCTCAAATCTGTGTTCCATAAGTGGAATAAGAAGGCTAGGACTTCGGGTCCAACCCCTTATTCTGGTGCATCTAGGGCAACTACAGGCCGAACCCCTGGAGCATGTTATAACTGTGGGAAGCCGGGACACTTTGCCTGAGATTATTGGAGCGGACGTCCGAAGCCTGGGAAGAAGCCTTGAGCAACTTATGAGAAGAAGGGAAAGGCATTGGAGTCAACCGCATCACATTATGCCCCAGCCCAGCCTAGAGTGTACAAACTTGGCCAGTAGGAGGCCATAAAACATACAGACGTGGTGACAGGTATGGTTTAAATTAATAGCAGTTTAGCCTTATATACTTGTTGCCTTATGTGTGTTAGCTTATGACTGGTTATGCTAGGCTTTGTATCGATCTTTGATTTTCCGGCGAGAGCACTATTCGATACGGGAGCTTCATATTTCTTTTTGTCTGAAGAGTTTGTGTCATGCATCGGAGTACCTTCTTCGATGGCAAGGGACAAATTGGATGTGTTGCCGCATAACGGGTACTCAATGCGGGCGGATAGAGTGTGTTGCGTGAAGGTAGGGATTGGGAGTCCCGATTATGACTTGCAAGCGTCGCTACTGCAGATCATGGAGTTCGATGTGATCTTTGGAATGGACTGGCTATCGGAGCAGCGTGCGTACATTGATTGCAATCATAAAGTGGTCAGATTAGGACTTGATACAGATCATGAGACGATGTTCTCAGGCTTGAAGGGGTCAAGCAAGACTTTGATGACTGCTCTCTAGGTGGTTAAGGTAGTTCGTAGTGGTGCAGAGATGTTTCTCACTTAAGTGGAGGGTTCGAAGCCCCAGCCTGGTTTTGACAGCATCCCAGTTGTATCAGAGTTTCCCGACGTATTCCCTGAATATCTCCCTAGAGCTCCACCTCAGCGAGAGATCGACTTCACCATTGAGCTAGTGCCAGGTGCCAAACCTGTGTCACGCTCTCTGTATCGATTAGTGCCTAAGGAGATGACAGAAATGAAAGTACAGCATCAAGAGCTATTAGAGCAAGGTTATGTGTGTCCAAGTTCGTCTCCTTAGAGAGCGTCGGTCCTCTTTGTTAAGAAGAAGTACAGAAGCTTATGACTATGTATTGATTACCGGGAGTTGAATAAGCTAACAGAGAAAAATTATTATCCAATCCCACGGATTGATGATCTTTTTTGACTAGCTGGTCGAGTCAACTGTGTACTCGAAGTTGGATCTGAAATCCGGATACTATCAGCTACGGATAAGGGAAAGTAATATTCCTAAGATGGATTTCAACACACGGTATGGGCATTATGAGTTCATCATCATGTCGTTTGGGCTAACGAACGCGCCATCTCTGTTTATGGATTTGATGAACAGAACGTTCAGAGAATACTTGGACCAGTTCGTGATAGTCTTTATTGGCGATATACTGGTGTACTCGCAGTGCGAGGAGGATCATTTTAAGCATCTGCGTATGGTGTTGGAGATATTGAGGAGGAACCAACTGTATGCCAAGTTCTCCAAATGCAAGTTTTGGTTGTCCTCGGTAGCATTCCTTGGTCATATAGTTAGTGGAGCAGGAATTGCAGTAGATCTGGAAAAGATAATTGCGATACGCGAGTGGCCTGTGTTGTCTATGGTGGTGGAAGTCCGGAGTTTTCTAGGGCTTGCCGGCTATTACAGGCGCTTCGTGGAGAACTTCTCATGGATATCATTGTCCCTCACTACTCTGACAAGGAAGGATCGGAAGTTTGTTTGGACGCCTGAGTGCGCACAAGCTTTCGAAGAACTAAAGTGTCGTTTGACCACGACACCTGTCTTAAATATGCCTTGTGGTTTTGAAGGCTTTGAGGTTTATAAATATGCCTTTGGGCGTTGTTTAGGTTGTGTTCTGCTTCAACACGGGTAAGTGATATCTTATGGATAATGTCAGTTAAAGGTGCATGTGAGGAACTACCCGGTCCATGATTTGGAGTTGGCGGTCGTGGTATTCGCTCTCAAGCTTTGGAGGCATTACCTTTATGGAGTAAAGGTCGATAATATTCAGATCACAAGAGTCTGAAGTATCTGATTGATCAGAAGTACCTGAACATGCGCCAGCTAAGGTTGATGGAGTTCTTTGGGGACTACACCTACAAGATTCACTATATTCCCGAGAAGGGGAATGTTGTGGCAAATGCTCTGATTCATAGAACTCCTACATAGGACAACTGGTTACAGATGCATGACGAGCGGCTCATTCGTGAATTGGAGTCTTCAGAGATCTCCTGTGTTGACAAGATATCTAGTGCTAATGCATGTTTGAGGTTGACAGAGGTTCAATACGACCTCGCGGACAAGATTCGATAGGCCTTGGAGTATGACGTAAGCTTGAAACGTCGCTTGGCAGAGTCCGTGGATGGGTCGAATGACTAGTTTGTTGACGATGGCCTTGTATAGAAAGGTGGTCGGTTGTGCGTCCCTAACGTTGGGAAATTATGAGAAGAATTGATGTACGAGATGCATTTTGCCAAGTACTCAATTCATCCTGGGAGCACAAAGATGTTCAAAGACATGAAGAGGCTGTTCTGGTGGCCCGGTATGAAGAAAAACATAGCGCTATACGTGGCGAAGTGTCAGAATTCTGCCTTCATGAAGGCCGAAAGCCAGAAGCCAGGTAGATTTCTAAAGTCCTTGCATATACCAGAGTGGAAGTTTGATGACATCTCTATGGATTTCATGCACGATTTGCCGAGATCGCACAAGGGGAATGACGCAATTTGGGTGGTCGTGGATCGGTTAACGAAGGTGGCGCATTTCATACCCAATAGGAAGGATGATTCTATGGAGAAGCTGGCGAAGCTTTATGTGGATAATATAGTCCGTTTGCATGGTCTACCCCAGAGCATTGTTAGTGACCATGTTGGTCGGCTCACATCTAACGATTGGAGGCTCATTCATCAATTGTTGGGTACCAAGCTGAACTTCAGCACAGCTTTTCACCCGCAGACAGATGGGCAAACTGAAAGGGTGAATAGGACGATGGAAGACATGCTTCGTATGTGTGCATTGGATTTTGGGAAAAGGTAGGAAGACCATCTTTACATGATTGAGTTTGCTTATAATAACATCAACGAAGCCAGCATTCAGATGACGCCCTTTGAGGCTCTGTATGGAAGGAGGTATCGTACGCCATTGTCTTGGGTAGAAACGGGTGAATCAAAGCTTTATAAGCAAAGAGAGGTTGACGATGTTATGTCAACGATACGGTTGATTCGGGAATGGCTACTGATTGTTCAAGATAGATAGGCCAAGTACTACAACGCCAAGCATCGGAACATGGAGTTTACGGTGGGCGACTGGGTATACCTCAAGATAAATCCGTTTAAAGGCGTATTAAGAATTTGACGTTAAAGAAGCTTAATCCGAGGTGTGTTGGGTCTTTTAAGATCTTGGAGCGGGTTGGTGAAGCTGCCTATCGGTTGGCTCTTTCGGTAGAGCTGAGTGGATTACAAGATGTATTTCACATCTCGGTCCTACGCAAAGCCATGAAAGAACCAACACAAGTGGTTGTTGCGGATCAAGTGTCGGTCGATAGTGGGCTAACAACAAAATTTAGACCCATTCGGATAGAGGATACGAAGGTCAAACAATTGTGGAACAAAGCTATCAGGATTGTCAAAGTCCGATGGGACAATTGTGGTTGTGAGGAGCTTTCGTGGGAATGAGAGCAGACCATGCTTTAGGAGTACCCTGAGCTATTCTTCTCAGGTACCATTTTATTTTGTGTACCTTTCAATTCTCTAATTTCGGGATGAAATTCTTTTAAGGGGAGGAGAATTGCAATGACCAAAATCTCAGATATGAGTGGGCTGTGTCGACTGAGCAACACGGCCTGGAACACGGGCGTGTCCAAAGTCGTGTCCTGCTCTGTGTTTGCCGGGCTATATCGACTGAGAAACACAGCCTGGAACACGGGCATGTCCGAAGCCGTGTCTGGCACACGACCTGTTACACGGGCATGTCACATGGCCGTGTCCTATTCGGGCTTGACGGTTTCAGCGTCGATTGAGGCACACGGCCTGTTACACGGGCGTGTCCAGGTTGACACGGGCGTGTTCATGGTCTACACGAGTGTCTTAGAGGTTGTGTCCTGTTCTGAGATCGATGATTTCTCTTACAATTGTGATACACGGCCAGTGACACGGGCGTGTCACAAGCTGTGTGTGGACCCAGGAAGATGATTTTAAATGCGAATTAGGGTCTTTCATTTTATTTAAGAGTTATCTGACAGCCCAGAATCTCTCCTGTTGGTTTAAGGCCGGGAAATGAGGCTTTAGGCCTCATTTCATTTAGCCATTTCTATTTCTAAGAGGTAGAGAGAGGGGAGAGCAAAGGGAGAAGAAGGAGGAATCCCGTCATTATTGTAGCTTTGGAGTACCGAATCGCGAGCCGAGTCCCAATCCGCTGAGGCAAGTCCGTTGCGGTGGTTTTCATCCGGCTAGTTTTCTATGGCGCTGAAGCGAACCTCTAGGGTAACGATTATCTACTTGGATATGTGAAGTCCTCTTCATTTTTTGCATAGGAAACTCTCTCCCGTGAGTGGGAGGTGAGTGTGAGGTATTCCTTCGGGTAGATATGGTTTATCCCCTTCATTTTGCATTTAGAGAACGGAATCGAAGTACGGACGTAGGCATGGTGTGTGAAGCCTATCCGGACAAGTTGGTATGGATCGGTGATGTTTTCATTATGCTTGTATTGCCGGTCAAGAATCCTTGTCGTTTGTTTTTCGGGTTTTCTACGTGGTAGATTGCAACAGGGAGCCTTGGGGACTAACTCCAAGGTGCACCCAGAAAACTCGGCAGAAGCGCATTTCTGCCATCTTGGTGGCCTGGGAGACAACCTTATACATAACTGGGTTATGTAATATTGTTTGATCGGTACTTCGGGACACGGGGAAGCTTGACCCGCGCCGATGACTTAAGTTGACATGGCGGTGTGAGCAACAGGTTAAGTGGAACCGTACCCGCTCTATGTGGTTCAGTTAAAGAGACCTAAGGTTTATGGCACTTGTCGATGGCATAGAGGGCGGGTCTTAGGCTTCGGCAGAAAAAGTCTTATTTTCTCACGATTGTTTCCGTCCTGGGGGCGGTGCTGGACCGGGTTCATCGAGAATGTGCCCTGAGAGCACGGGGTGTGTGGTTGTGTGTGCCTACGCCTGTGGTGAAGTGTGCTTAAATTGTACTTTTACTATCATGTTTGGTTATTCTAATGAAATGCAGGGAAGGAGCACTGTCGCCCCGATTAAGGGGCAGGGTCGTTATAATTTGGTTAGCTTTAGCTAACCGTTTCCTTGTTTTACCACCATTCGGTGGATTGTTCGTATGCAAGAATAGGTGATCCTAGTGGCAAGTAGCGTGCTAAAGCCCTTGATGCTGTGCTGGCCCTTGAAGGCCAAGGAGAAATGTTTACTTAATTATGCTCATGTGTGGCCAGCCTCCATGCTGAAGTATGGAAAACATGTATTGTTTAAGTAAACACTTGTAAGGCCCTAAGGCCGAGACTTTTGTGTATTTTGCTGTCATTCCTTTCTTAGGTTAGTGTGGACATTCATGCTATTGTATTTGGGTTCTTATAACTATTTTAAAAAGCTTCCGCTAGAATTCTCTGAGTTAGGATGTGTGTTCCTTATGCTGTTAATTTGGTATTAATACGTAACTCCACTAACTGTCCGTGATATATGGCGTGGGGCCCCGACCGAACCTTCTGTTATATTCCATGTGATGTATGGGGGTGTTACAATTTGGTATCAGACTAAGGCATCGGTCTTCCTTATTTGAATTCATGGACGAATTCTTTTAAGGGGTGGTGAGCACACGTATGTGCATCATCGTTATAACATGAAAAGAACCCATGAATATCCACTTAGGAATGAAAATACACATGTTTGAGGAACCTGCGTATTCCTATGATTGCTTTTTGCAATTCTGTTTGGTCACTTAATGGTGTGTTGTATGACTATAGGTGACCAGGAGTGGCGCAGGGCAGTCATAACACCAGCTTTCTGAGGCAAGTAGTGCACCCAATGATGCGCCTGCAACCCCTCCTTCGGAAGAAATAATAAGACTTGTTGTTGAGTCGGTGTTTGCGATGTTAAATGCCCAACCAGGGACGCAAGTGTAGTATCCTGCAATCACCTCGACCTGGACCCAGAAGCTCGCCCCATCCAGCAAAAAAATAAGTCCATTGCGGACAAGCTGGCCGAGCCCATCAGGGAGGAGGAGGCCAAGCTTCTCAAGGCCGGCTTTGTATCCAAAATACAATACCATAGCTGGGTCTCAAATGTAGTAATGGTTAAAAAAGGGGACGGTCGGTGGCGTATGTGTGTCGATTTTTCTTTACTTAATAAATCATGCCCTAAGGACTATTACCCTTTGCCTCGGATCGACGCGTTGGTTTACTCAGCCGTTGGTTTTCCTGTAATGAGTTTTCTAGATGTATTTTCAGGTTACCACCAGATCAGGATGCACCCCCTAGACATCAAAGATGTCTCCTTCATCACGGGGGACGGGTGCTACTGCTACAAAATGATGACCTTTGGGCTAAAGAATGCAGGGGCAACGTACCAGAAGATGATGGATATGGTCTTCTAAGAATAGAAGGGAAGAAACCTAGAGGTGTATGTAGATGACCTCACGATCAAGATTTGAGACGTGGACTCTCACCTCCGGGACCTAGAGGAGACCTTCACCACCCTACGCAAGTACAAGATGAGGCTGAACCCCTTGAAGTGTATCTTCGGGGCCAGTAGGGGCAAGTTCCTGTGTCACCTTCTCACCCCCGCGGGGGTGGAGCCGAATCCTGACAAAGTCCGAGCAATCATGGAGCTGGAATCCCCTCGGAATGCCAAAGAGGTCCAGCGATTGATAGGGAAGCTGGTAGGGTTGAGCAGGTTCCTTTCCCGTGCTGGGGAGAAGTGTTCTCCCTTCTTCAAAGCATTAAGAGGAGGCAAGAAGTTCGAGTGGACTAGGGAATGCGAGGAGGCATTCCCGGCCTTGAAGAGGCAGTTGACTCAGGCCCCCCTGCTCTACGGACCGAAGGAGAAGGAGGACCTATCTTTATATTTTGGGGTCAGAGCAGAGGCCTTGAGCTCCATCCTTGTTCGGGAAGAGGGTAAGAAGAAAATCCCCATATACTATGTGAGCCGGGTCCTGAGGAAGGCAGAGCATCGATACCCCATCTTGGAAAAGCTAGCCTTTGCCCTAGTCATCTCGGCTCGAAGGCTCCAACTCTACTTCCAAGCACACTCAATTCGAGTGGTGAATGACCACCCCCTCCGCAACATCTTCGAGGGGGAAGTGTAAAGCCCCGAAACTCAAAAGAGTGATGGGTGGCGTTTTGAGCCATGTTTGGGATTTGGTAGAGGTGACACGGCCTGGGACACGGGCGTGTCCCAGGGGCGTGTCGTGCTCGGGTTTGGCGTTGGTCGCGTGGTCGATGAAATTGCAGTCAACGGTCGTCGGGGGGGTGAACACGACCTGGGACACGGGCATGTCCCAAGGCATGTCAGTCACTCAAAGCCTTTCACTCAATGATCGTTGAGTGAGGATGCACGGCCTGAGCCCAGGCGTGGTCGGGTCCGACACGGGCGTGTCAAATACCCGTGTCCTGCTCGGATAGTTTGGTGAGTTGTGATAAGGAGGCTTCATGGCCTGGGACACGGGCGTGTTCCATGTCGTGTATAGTACACGATATGTGACACGGGCGTGTCACATGGCCGTGTCGTGCTCTGGACAGTTTGGACCTATGTCGATGGAGGAACACGCCCATTGACACGGGCGTGTACTGGATGACATGGGCGTGTCAAGCCTGACACGGGCGTGTCGAGTGCCCATGTTCTTTTCGGGATGCAACGGTTTCAATGGCGAATGAGTGACATGGCCATGGACACGGGCGTGTCGCAAGCCGTGTTCGGCCCAGGAAGTTTATTTTCTGGGCGCATCGCAGCCGTTCGTTTCCTTACTTTTAGATCTAATGGCTCAGGCCTCTCCTAGTTGGGTTGTAAGTCGGGAATAGGGTTCAAACCCTCATTTGTGTTGGGGACACTCTCTTTCTAAGTCCTAGAGAGAAGGGAGAGCAAGGAGGATGAAGAAGGGGAGATTCAGCCGTCAGTAGAGCTTTAGAGCTCCGATTCTCGATCCGAGTCCAGATCTGTGAAGGCAAGATCATCACGGTGCTTTTCATCCGCGTAGTTTTCCATGGCACCGAGGAGAAATGCTAGGGTAACGATTCTCATCTTGAGCATGTGAAGCTCTTCTTCTTTTGCATAGATAAACCCTCTCCCGCGAGTGTGTGGCGAGTTTGCGGTATTCCTTGGGGTAGATATGTAAAGTCCCCCTTGTTTAGAGTCTGGAATCGTAGTACGGACATAGGCATGGTGTGTGAAGCCTACCCGGACATGTTGGTCTGGATCGGTAATGTTTTGCAATGCATATTATGCCGGAGAAGACTCCGTGCGTTTTGTTTGTTTTTGGGTTGCTATGCGATAGAATGCATCAGGGAATCTTGGGGATTAACCCCAAGGTGCACCCGAAAATCTTGGTGGAAACGCATTTCTGCCATTTCGGTGGCCTGGGAGCCAGCCGGGTATATAGCGGGGCTATTTACCGTGTTTGATCGAAAGTTGGGACTAGGGGAAGCTAGGCCCATGTCAAAGGCCAAAGGGCCACGACAGGGTGAGCAACGGGTTGGTGGAACCCTACCCTCTCCATCAGTTTCGGTTAAAGAGACCTAAAGCTACGTGGCACTTACCGATGATTTGGAGAACGAGTCTAGGCTGCGGCTGAAAGTACTAAATGGTCATGAGGTTTGCCGCCCTGGGGGAGGTGGTGGAGCCAAGGAACGGACAAGGTTCGAACTTGCTTCACTGAGTTAGTGCCCTGAGAGCACGGGGTGTATGTCCATGTGTGTGTGCACCTGTGATGTTGTGTTTATTCACTATAATGCTTGTTTTGCTAACAAGTGCAGCGAAGGAGCTTTGCCGCCCCGAGACTTGGGGGCGGAATCGTTATAATTTGGTCAGCTTTAGCTGACCGTTATTCTTGTTTGCCACTGTTGCGTTGAATTGTGCTTGTAGGTGCTATGGAGCCGAGCGGCAAATAGCGGGCCAAAGCCCAAGTTGCTGAGCCGGCCCTCGAAGGACTTATTTGTTTACTCATTTAATTCATGTGTGGCTGGCCTACGAGCCGAAGTTTGTAAGACACTGATTAATTATTTTAAACTTTTGTAAGGCCATAAGGCAAGTACATTTGTGTATTTTGTACTTCATTCCTACTGGGTTTTCTATTAGTGGACATTCATGCTTGTGTTGGGTTCTTTCCTTTGCAACTAAAAAAATTACTTCCACTAGATGCCCTGTGTAGGACGTGTGTATTGGTTGAATGGTTTCATTGAGTAACCCACCGGTCTGTCCGTGGTATATGGCGTCGGGCCCCGGCCGGACTTACTGCTATATGCTATGTGATGGATAGGGGCGTTACAATTTTGTATCAGACTCCCAGTTTTGGTAAGACTTAAATGAATTCATGGACGAATTCACTTTAAGGGGTGGTGAGCACATGTGTGTGCGTCATCGTTATAATATGAAAAGAACCCATGAATGTCCAATTAGGAATGAAAATACACACGTTTGAGGAACCTGCGTGTTCCTATAATTGCTTTTTGTAAGGTTGTTTGGTCGCTTATCGGTGTTTTGTACGACTATAGGTGACCAGGAGTGGTGCGGGGCCGTCAGAACGTCCAGTTTCTGAGGTGAGTGGCGCACCAAATGATGCGCTGGCAACACCTCCTTCGGCTGAAACCATACGGTTGGTAGCGAAGGCTGTGTTTGTGATGATCAACGCGCAACCTACGAGGTAGGTGCAGTAGCATACCCCTGCTGTTGAGCAAGTACCTCCACAAGCAGCAGAGCAAAGGAGAGTGGAGCAGGTGGTAGTGGAGCTAGTGTTTCCTAGGAGACCAACGGAGAAGCAGCTTAAGCACGTGATGGGCTTCAATCCTCCAGTGTTCTCGGGGACGGGAACCCCAACTCAAGCAGAGGATTGGCTCTCCAGAATTAAGAGAGTGTTGATAGCTACTGAGACAAAAGAGTTTCAGAAGAACACATTTGCCACGTTCTTGCTGGATTGTGACGCAAGACTATGGTGGGAAGGCTTGGAGCTACACCATCTAGGGGTAGACAGCTTACTGACATCTCGATAGAGTAGTTTTCGAGACTGTTCTTGGCTCGATACCTCCCCTCAGCTCAGAGGATTGCTTTGGAAAATGAGTTCCAGAAGTTGGTTCAAGGAGAGAGTACCGTGCATGACTATCTCCACGAGTTTACTCAATTAGGTTGGTATGCAAGCGCTACCTTTGCTGATGAGGAGCGAAATACCAACTGATTCTACGAAGGTCTAAGGGATGACTTGGGACTGCTACTATCGGGACCGATGACGCAGGTTTTCCTGACCTTGGTCAACACGGCCCGGTCTTTAGAAAAATACATGAAGAATGTACAGGTGAAGAAGGACTCCGGCGGGAGGAAGTCATAGTTCAAGGTGCCGCCTGAAATGTCTGGTTTTCAACGATGGAATAAGAAGGATAGGACGTCGGGTCCAGCCCCTTCTTCTGATGCCTCGGGGGAAAATACCAACTGAACCCTGGGTGCTTGTTTCACTTGTGGTAAGATGGGGCATTTTGCCCGTGACTGTTGGAGCAAACGTCCAAAGTCCGAGAGGAAGCAGGGAGCAACCTATGAGGAAATGGGAAAGGCGGTGGAGTCAACCGCATCCCATTATGCTCTGACTCAACCAAGAGTCTACAATCTGGGCCAGTAGGAGCCCATCAAACAAGCAGATGTGGTGACAGGTACGGTTTAAATTTATAGCAAGTTAGCTTTAAATATTGTTACCTAGTGCTTGTTAGCTTATTACTGTTTGTATAGGCTTTGTTCTGATTTACCATAGTCCGACAAGAACACTATTCGATACGAGAGCTTCGCACTCCTTTTTGTCTGAAGGTTTCATATTGCGCATCGGAGTCCCTTCTTCGATGGCGAAGGACAAATTCGACGTGTTGCTACGAATGGGTGTTCTATGCGTACGGACAGAGTATGTGCCTTAAAGATCCATATTGGAAGTCAGGAGTTCGACTTACTAGCGTCTTTATTGTTGCTAGTAGAGTTCGACATCATCTTTGGTATGGAATGTCTTTCGGAACAGAAGGAATTCATAGATTGCAACCGTAAGGAAGTCAAGCTGGGTGTTGGGCGGGGGACAACGTTTGCGGGATTGAAGGGGTCGAGCAATACGTTGATGTCTGATCTTCAGGTGGTCAAGGCAGTTCATGCTGGCGTAGAGCTGTTATTCACGCTAGTGGAAGCTGTAAAGCCTAAACCCACTTTGGGTAGTATCCCAGTGGTATGCGAGTACCTCGACATGTTCCCGGACAATCTTCCCGGAGTCCTACCACAGCGAGAGATCGATTTCACCATCGAGCTAGTGCCAGGTGCCAAACCTGTGTCACGCTCTCCTTATAGGTTGGCGCCTAAGGAGATGGCGGAGCTAAAGGTTCAACTAGAAGAGTTGATGGAGCAAGGTTATGTGCATCCAAGTTCGTCGCCTTGGAGCGCACCGGTCCGCTTTGTTAAGAAGAAGGACGGAAGTTTGCGGCTGTGTATCGACTAGAAAGAACTGAATAAGTTAACAGAAAAGAACAAATACCCGATCCCAAGGATTGATGATCTTTTCGATCAGTTAGTCGGGTCCTCGGTATATTCAAAATTGGATTTGAAGTCTGGTTACTATCAATTGAGGATAAGGGAGAGTGATATCCTAAAGACAGCGTTCATCACGAGGTATAGGCATTTCGAGTTTACGGTCATGCCGTTCGGGCTGACTGATGCGCCATCAGTATTCATGGATCTGATGAACAGGACGTTCAGGGAGTACTTAGACCATTTTGTGATCGTCTTTATTGACGACATATTGGTGTACTCGCAGTGCGAAGAAGATCACTTCAAGTATCTGCATTTGTTTTTGGAGGCGCTGAGGAGGAACGAACTATACGCAAAGTTCTCCAAATGCGAGTTCTCGTTGTTCTCAGTGGCATTCCTTGGTAACATAGTTAGTGGTGAAGGAATTGCGGTAGATCCGGCGAAGATTGTTGTGATACGAGAGTGGCCTGTATTGTCTTCGGTAGCGGAAGTCCGGAGTTTCTGGGGCTTGCCGGCTATTACAGGCGCTTCGTGGAGAACTTCTCGCGAATAGCGTTACCTCTCACGACATTGACAAGGAAAGATCAGAAGTTTGTGTGGACGCAGGAGTGCGTGCAAGCATTCGAAGAGTTGAAGAGTCGGTTGATGATGGCGGCTGTGCTAAGTTCGCCGAGTGGGACCAAAGGTTTTGAGATATACAGCGATGCCTCAGGCAGTGGTTTGGGCTGCGTACTACTGCAGCATGGTAGTGTTATTGTGTATGGCTCGCGTCAGCTGAAAGTGCACAAAAGGAATTATCCGGTCCACGACTTGGAGTTAGTGGCCGTGATTTTTGCGCTAAAGCTGTGAAGGCACTATTTGTACGGCGTAAAGGTCAATATTTATACTGACCACAAGAGCTTGAAGTACCTGTTGGATCAAAAGGATCTGAACATGCGGCAGCGGAGATGGATGGAGTTCCTGGGGGACTATACGTTCAAAATTCATTATGTGCCCGGGAAAGGCAATGCAAATGCGGATGCGTTGAGTCGCAGGGCTCTCTCCCAAGCCAACTGGTTGTCGGTTCATGATGAGAGGTTGATTCGAGAGTTTGATGCATTAGGCATCTGTTGTTATGACAAGCAGACTAGCGCCAAAGCGCTATTGAACTGGACGGAAGTTCAGTATGACCTGGCTGATCGGATTCGGCAGGCTATGGAGTTTGATAGCAGCATGAAGGAGGTCATGGATGCAGCTTCGGATGGGTCAAATTCCAAGTTTTCAGTTGAAGATGGACTGCTAAGGATGGATAGTCGTTTGTGCATCCCAAATGTGGGAAATCTACGGGCGGAGTTGTTGTACGAGGCTCATCATACCAAGTACTCAATCCACCAAGGGAGCACGAAGATGTACGGAGATCTAAAGAAGTTGTTCTGGTGGCCAGGACTCAAGAAGGATGTGGCATTATTCGTGGCTAAATGTCAGACCTGCGCCTTAGTGAAGGCAGAGTGCCAAAAGCCAGGGGTTTCTTGAAATCTTTTCCTATTCTAGAGTGGAAGTTCGATGACATTTCAATGGAATTGTGCATGGCTTGCCAAGGTCGCAGAAGGGAAACGACGCCATCTGGGTGATCGTAGATCGGTTAAAAAAAGTGTCGCACTTCATTCAACATAGGAAGGATGATTCAGTGGAGAAACTGGCGAAGCTATATGTGGATAACAATGTAAGACTACACAGTGTGCTCCGCAGCATCGTGAGTGATAGAGATGGACATTTTACGTCTAATGACTGGAGGTTGGTGCAGCAAATGCTAGGGACTAAGTTGAAGTTAAGCACAGCCTTCCATCCGCATACGGATGGGCAGACCAAGAGGGTCAACAGGACGATGGAGGACATGCTTCGCATGTGCGTTCTAGACTTCGGAAAGCAGTGGGAAGACCATCTGTATTTGGTGGAGTTTGCGTACAATAATAGCTACCAAGTGAGCATACAAATGGCGCCCTTCGAGGCCTTATATGGTAGAAAGTGTCACACACCGTTATCGTGGCTAGAAACAGGTGAGGTAAGGTTGTACAAAAAGCAAGAGGTGGAAAACGCTACTTCATTGGTGCGAACCATTCGGGAGCATTTGCTGATCGCTCAGGATAGACAAGCTAAATACTACAATGCCAAGCACCGGAACGTGGAGTTCGCTATTGGCGATTGGGTGTATTTGAAGATAAAGCCGTTCTAGGGTGTTTCGCGGGTACGATGCTTGAAGAAGCTGAGCCCGAGGTACCTTGGACTATTTGAGGTCCTAGAGCGGATCGGTGAAGCGGTTTACCGTCTGAAGCTATCGGTGGAGTTAAGTGGGCTACACGATGTATTCCACATTTCAGTGTTGTGGAAGGCGATTCGAGAGCCTTCGCAAGTGATTGCAGTTGATCAAGTATCGGTGGACGAGGGGTTGACAATTAGGGTCAAGCCTGTTTGTATTGAGGACTCTGAAATCAAGCAACTTCGTAACAGGGAGATCAGAATGGTCAAGGTCCGTTGAGACAATTGTCGTCGTGAGGAGCTCTCTTGGGAACGGGAGAAGACCATTCTTGAGGAGTACCTAGAGTTATTTCACTCAGGTACCGCTTTTGGTTTTCTGTTTTCTTTTCCTTTGGTAATTTTGTGGACGAAATTCTTTTAAGAGGGAGAGAGTTGTAACACCCCGAAACTCAAAAGAGTGACGGGTGGCATTTTGAGCCAAGTTTGGGATTTGGTAGAGGTGACACGGCCTGGTACATGGGCGTGTCCCAGGGGCGTGTCGTGCTCGGGTTCGGCACTGGTCGCGTGGTCGATGAAATTGCAGTCAACGGTCGTCGGGGGGGTGAACACGGCGTGGGACACGGGCGTGTACCAGGGCATGTCAGTCACTCAAAAGCCTTTCACTCAACGATCGTTGAGTGAGGACGCACGGCCTGAGCCCAGGCGTGTTCGGGTCTGACACGGGCGTGTAAAATTCGACACGGGCATGTTGAATACCAGTGTCCTGCTCGGGTCATTTGGCGAGTTATCCTAAGGAAGCTACCCGGCCTGGGACATGGGCGTGTCCCAGGGCGTGTCTAGCACACAGTATGTGACACGAGCGTGTCACATGGCCATGTTGTGCTCTTGACATTTTGGACCTGTGTCGATGGAGGAACACGCCAATTGACACGGGCGTGTACTGGATGACACGGGCGTGTCAAGCCTGACACGTGCGTGTCAAGTGCCCGTGTTCTTTTCGGGACGCGCCGGATTCGAAGGCGAATGAGTGACACGGCCTTGGACACGGGCATGTCGCAAGCCTTGTTCGGCCCGGGAAGTTTATTTTCTAGGCGCATCGCAGCCGTTCGTTTCCTTACTTTGGGATCTAATAGCTCGGGCCAATACTAGTTGGGTTTTAAGATGGGAATAGGGTTCAAACCCTCATTTGTGTTTGGGCCACTCTCTTTCTAAGTCCTAGAGATAAGGGAGAGCAAGGAGGAAGAAGAATGGGAGATCCGGCCGCCGGTTGAGCTTTGGAGCTCCGATTCTCGATCCGAGTCCAGATCTACGAAGGGAAGATTATCACGGTGCTTTTCATCCGTGTAGTTTTCCATGGCTCCGAGGAGAAATGCTAGGGCAACGATTCTCATCTTGAGCATGTGAAGCTCTTCTTCTTTTGTATTGGAAAACCCTCTCCCGCGAGTGTGCGGCGAGTTTGCGGTATTCCTTGGGGTAGATATGTAAAGTCCCCCTTGTTTAGAGTCTGAAATCATAGTACGGACATAGGCATGGTTTGTGAATCCTACCCGGACATGTTGGTCTGGATCGGTGATGTTTTGCTATGTATATTGTGTCGTAGAACACTCCGTGCATTTTGTTTGTTTTTGGGTTGCTATGCGATAGAATGCATAAGGGAATCTTAGGGATTAACCCCAAGATGCACCCGAAAATCTGGGCAGAAATGCATTTTTTCCATTTCGGTGGCCTGGGAGCCAGCCGGGTATATAGCGGGGCTATTTACTGTGTTTGATTGAAAGTTGGGATTGGGGGAAGCTTGGCTTGTGTCAAAGGCCAAAGGGCCGCGACGGGGTGAGAAACGGGCTGGTAGAACCCTACCCGCTCCATTTGTTTCGGTTAAAGAGACCTAAAGCTACGTGGAACTTACCGATGATTTTGAGAATGAGTCTATGCTGTGGCTGAAAGGACTAAATGATCACAAGGTTTGCCGCCCTGGGGGCGGTGGTGGAGCCAAGGAACGGACTGGGTTCGGACTTGCTTCACTGAGTTAGTGCCCTGAGAGCACTGGGTGTATGGCCGTGTATGCGTGCACCTGTGATGTTGTGTTTATTCACTATATTGCTTGTTTTGCTAACAAGTGCAGGGAAGGAGCTTTGCCTCCCCGAGACTTGGGGGCAGAATCGTTATAATTTTGTCAGCTTTAGCTGACTGTTATTCTTGTTTGCCACCGTTGCAGTGAATTGTGTTTGCAGGTGATGCGGAGCCGAGCGGCAAATAGCGGGCCAAAGCCCAAGATGCTTAGCCGGCCCTTGAAGGCCTTATTTGTTTACTCATTTAATTCATGTGTGGCCGGCCTGCGAGCCGAAGTTTGTAAGACACCTATTAATTATTGTAAACTTTTGTAAGGCCATAAGGCCAGTACATTTGTGTATTTTGTACTTCATTCCTACTGGGTTTTCTGTTAGTGGACATTCGTGCTTGTGCTGGGTTATTTCCTTTGCAACTTAACAAATTGCTTCTGCTAGATGCTCTGTGTAGGACGTGTGTATTGGTTGAATGGTTTCATTGAGTAACCCATAAGTCTGTCCGTGGTATATGGCGTTGGGCCCCGGCCGGACCTACTGTTATATGCTATGTGACGGATAGGGGCGTTTGGTGGTCTCTAAGCTTCGAAGAAAATAAAAGCAACCGAACTAGCAATCCAATGAGGCAAGTATACCTATCGAACTGTAGCTAGGGGACACAAGTGTCGTATTAAAATCTGGGAACTGTTGAGTACACTTACTCACACGAAGGTTATTATTTTATCGACCGAAAAACAAGGGTTTGAGAAACTAATTGCAATTAAGGAAATAAAAATATGCTAGAAAGAGAACTACTGCAGTTAATTAAAGGCCTATAAGAAGCAATTACAACGAAGGGCTGAAAATATTAAATGGAAATGCACTCGATCAAGAATCACCTCGGCTAAAGTCGATTAAGAAATGCGATAAAAACTTAAACTTAATAGGGTAAAGGTCCTTGACCGTTGAGGTTCCTAAAGCTTCAACACGCTTCTCTAAAAGTCGTGCCCAACTGAGTTTAGAAAGGTCTGACCGACTCTCGTCTTAATCGGAGGCTTAAAGCTCGCTTTACGCGGTGAACCCCACTATTGGATTTTACTCCAATCTGGGAGATTTGGATGTCTGTCTCTCTCGAGGGGTTCGTACAACTCCCTTTACTCTTGAATGCTCACATCATTCTATCGGCCTCTCGGCTAGCCCAGAATGAAAGCAAAGGTGGAGAGTATATATAGATAATATACCTCTAGCCCATGAAAAATCAAGAGTAATTCAAGACCTAAAACCTAAAAAAGAAAAGGTAAATTAAAACATCATAACTTAATCGCTCAAACCTCAGATCATCAAGATCGAGTACAAGGAGGATTATTTAATCATAATGGAGTGGAGAAGGGGGATTAGTAGTAAAGCATTAGGAACATAATGTAATAAAGAGCACTTATATTAATAAAGAGAGAGCTACACTTGAAAAAGGAAATTACAATTGCATGAAATTGAAAACCTATTCTAGCCCTACATTAAGCAACTAAAACAATGCATAAATTACAATAAAAGCTATTACAAAGGCTAAAACTAAACTAGGGTTAAGGGAAAACACAAAATAAAGAAGAGAGAGAGAGAGGGAAGAACATGAAAAAACTAAGAAACAAAGGGGCAGCACCTCCCCTCTTAACCCAAGCTTGCTGAAATGGAACGGGGGGTCTGAATTTATAGGAAAAGCTCACAGGTTGGTCACGCCCTTCGACATGCCCTAGGGGGCGTGTAAGGAGGCGTGATATGTACGGGGTTGACCTCGGGCTCTGGATTCTGGCGGGAAGGATGATTACTTCTGTACATCGGTGGACACGCCCTGGGTCTCGCCCGTATAAGGGGGGCATGACACGTACATCACGTCGAAATCATTGGTCGGAAATCCGTTAGTCATCGGAAAAGGAGGGGTCACGCCCTATATCACGCCCGTGACGGGGGGTGTGATAGTACTGTTGGCATGCTGAGGAGAAATAGCATTTAATGCGGTAGCAGGCTTCGGGTAGAGGGCGACACGCCCCGTGTCATGCCCGGGGACACGCCCGGGGAGGGCGTGTCAAGGGGGCATGATAGTCATTTTTCCTGGTATTTTCCTCTGGCTTCTGGATTCCTCTAGAACAGGTGACACGCCCTAGGTCACGCCCGAGGAGGGCGAGACAGGGGGGCGTGTCAGGTCAATTTTGATCAATTTTCAGGAAAGCTGAACAAAGAGAGGAAAAAGTTAGGGGCAATAAAATTAACATAAGAAAGATAAAAATAAAGCTTAAAATACAAGATTTGTACATTATAAACTAGAAAAATACGATAATAGTTAAGACTACAAAACGTATTATCAAATTCCCCCAAGATTAAGCTTTTCTTGTCCCCAAGCAAAAATATAAAAACTAGATAAAAATGAAATAGGACTAATCAGAAAGTTTTAATTATGCCCACACAAGTACCATGCGAAATTCTAAATAGGGAAAAGGCAAAACGCAAATATAAAACAATTATTTACTTACGGTTTAACTTTTATAAACTTTACTAACAAAAATAAATCATCCAAAATTTTAACAAAATTCTTTAAATAGATTTAAGAAAAGCAACGAAAATGAAAAAATGCATTTAGTTGTTACTAGATACAAGCAACGCATTATAATTATATCAATTAAATAACAAAAATCTAAGTTTAAATCCAAAACTAAAACTGATTTACTTTTCCTCTTTTTTAGTTATTAAATAAAATTCAAAAGGCGTGAATCAAAAGAAATTAAATAGGACAGAAACGTTTGGTTTAGGAATATGAGTAGGAGTGGAATTAAAAAATAAACGTGAAGGCTTAAAATCACGCTAAAGCAAAACAATGAGTTTCAAAAAATTTCATTTAAAAAAAAAAATTCTTTCTTTTCTTTCTTTTCCATTTTTTTCTTTTTCTTTTTCAAAAAAAAAGACATAAATACTTTTATTTTCATTTTGAAATAGCCAAACAAAAGCAAACATCTCTTTTAAACATACTTTTTTTTCAAACCTTTCTCCCAAAAATATCACAAAATATCCTATCATAATCATGAAAATATTTAATGAAACTCAAAAAGGCTAGTGTGATTAGGTAGGTTGGAAATTTTAACCTTGGTGAAAATGATATGAAAAGAGGAGCTATTAAATGAATTTGGAAAATGGCTCAAAAGCGGCTAACTAGTGGTAAAAGATTTTAGGTTGGCAGGAAAGCTCAAACGAGAACGAAAACGGCATAAATCATTTTCACGCTTTTAAATTTATTTAAAACAAAGATTTGAAAATTTTCAAAAAGCTAGTCCTAGATAATAAAAGAAGATTGATGAAATTATCTTGAAAATAGAAATAATAAGTGACTTGGATCGTTCACATCTACTACGCTATTCAAAAGTTGACCTTACAAAAATTATCCAAAAATGAAAAGGAAAATAGTGGATGCTGAATTTTTTAGAAAGTAAAGAAAATAAATAAGGAAAAACCATAATAGAAATGCGAGTTTTAGAAAAATATTTAACCTTAACATGCTACCGTAACATGACCAACATTTTACTTGTGAAACATATTTAAAAAGAACGATTAGAATTATTATAATTAACTAAGTTGTTTATAGGAAATTTTGAGGAAAACAAAAAAAACTAGGGGTATTATTGAGATACCAAAATGTCTAAACTATTAAAGTAAGAAAAAAAACAAATATATATATTTTTTAATTTTTTAAATATTCTCTTTTTTTGGATTTTGGAAATATTTTCTTTTTTTTTGGAATTTTAAGATATTCATTTTTTTGGTTTTTTGAAAAAACTATACACAAAAAGAACAAAAATATTTACACTAAGCAAAAAGAAGGAGGAAGTCCTCCCTCAAGCTTAAAACGGACATTGTCCTCAATGACAAAAGAAGGGGATTTGAGAAAGAGAGAAAATTAAAGTACAGAATCTAAAGACAGAATTGAAAAACAGGTACTTCCCCGGATTTATTTGCTACGAAAGCTGAGTGATGTCTCTCCCCCAAGCTTATTCTTTGGACTTTGTGATGGATTCAGCAACGTTGGAGCAGGCAATCGCAGAAGCTTCAACTTGTCGGAGCCGTCCGGGGCAAAAATTGTAAAATAAAGAAAACAAAAAAAGATAACTTTGGTTGCCTCCCAAGAGCGCCCTTTGTTTAAAGCGTCGTTGAGCTCGACGCATAAAAAAATAATATTGTCCAAAAATATTGTTGTCCAGAAATAAAATAGTTTTTAACAAAAAATAAAAGTTCAAAGCTAGAGTTCGTGCAGTAGATACTTAATAATGTTTGGACTGACATCATCATCAGCAGAGAAATAAAGTTTAAGATGCTGACCATTCACTTTGAAATTACCCTTATCAGGGTGAGAAATTAAAACAGTACCATAAGGAAAAACTTGCATAACAGAAAAGGGCCCCGACCAACGAGATTTTAATTTTCCAGGAAATAAACGCAATCGAGAATTATATAAAAGAACTTGGTCGCCCGGCTTAAAGGTTCTCGGATGACTCAAGTGCTTATCGTGCAAACGCTTCGTCCGCTCTTTATAAAGTTTGTTATTTTCGTAAGCGTAAGAGCGCCACTCGTCGAGTTCATTAAGTTGAAATTTTCTAAGGTCACCGACAGAGTGGGGATCGAAGTTTAAAAATATTAATGCCCAAAAAGCGTGGTGTTCTAATTTTACGATTAAATGACACGATTTTCCATAGACCAGCCGATACAGCATACATCTGAGGGCGGTTTTGTATGTAGTTCGGTAGGCCCATAGAGCATCGTCTAATTTGGCCAACCAGTCTTTCCTAGAAGTTGAAACAGCCTTTTTTAAAATTCTTTTTATTTCTCTATTCACTACTTCGACTTGTCCGTTAGTTTGGGGGTGGTAGGCAGTTGAAAGCTTATGTGTAACACCGTATTTAGTAAGGATTTTTGAAAACTGTGTGTTACATAAATGGGAACCCCTATCACTAATGATGGCTCGCGGCGTTCCGAATCGAGAATTTTTTTTTTTCAAAAAGGTAACTACTACTCGGGAGTCGTTCGTAGGAAGAGCTTGGGCTTCGGCCCAACGTGAAACATAATCAATGGCAACTAAAATATACTTATTTCCGAAGCTAGAGGGAAGGGGACCAACAAAATCGATTCTCCAGAGGTCGAAAATTTTGCACTCAAGGAAATAATTTTGCGGCATTTCATTTTAATTTGAAATGTTGCCCAACTATTTGCAACTATCACACCCACTCACAAAGGCTTGCGCGTCTTTAAACAGGCTAGGCCAGTAAAAACCCGCGCAGAGCACCTTATGAGCGGTGCGAGCAGCTTGATAGTGCCCACCTGTCGAACCTTCATGTAAGTGTTTTAAAATATCAACTCCTTCTTCATAATAAACACATCTCCTTATCACTTGGTCCGCACAGATTCTGAAAAGATGCAGGTCTTCCCAAAAATATTTCTTCAGCTCAAAAAAGAATTTCTTCTTTTGTTGAGAGGAGAAATCTTTTGGGAGCACTCGGGCCACTAAATAGTTGGTGATGTATGCGAACCAAGGAGAAGTAGATGTGTTAATTTAAAGCAGCTTCTAATCAGGAAAAAAATCATTAAAAGATTTTTCATTTAATTTTTCTATAAAGGGATTGTCTAATCTAGAGAGAAGGTCGGCGACAAAGTTCTCGGCTCCTCGCTTATCACGGATCTCAAAGTCAAACTCCTGGAGGAGTAAGACCCAGCGAATCAAGCACGGCTTTGCATCCGTTTTGGCAAGAAGATATTTGAGGGTCGAATGGTCCGTAAAAACAATAATTTTCGAAAGTGTAATATAAGGACGGAATTTATCGAAGGCGAATACTACAGCTAGGAGCTCATTCTCAGTCGTGGTGTAATTTTCATATGAAGATGTGAGCGTTTTACTAGCGTAATAGATGGGGTGGAAGTTTTTAGATATGCGTTGACCTAATACGGCTCCAACCGCAAAACTACTCGCATCACACATTATCTCAAATGGAAGTTCCCACATCGGAGCTATCATAATTAGTGCGTTAATTAACTTTTCTTTTATTAATTCGAAGGCAGAAAGACAAGAGTCATCAAAAATGAATGGGGCGTCTTTTTCTAGAAGATGGGTAAGGGCCTTGGTGATCTTGGAGAAGTCCTTTATGAAGCGACGGTAGAAACAAGCGTGACCTAAGAAACTTCTTATAGCTTTTATATTCGTAGGCGGCAGCAGCTTCTCGATAACTTCTATCTTCGCAATATCTACTTCAATACCTCTCGCAGAAATTTTATGACCCAAAACTAACCCTTCCCTCACCATAAAATGGCATTTTTCCAAATTTAGGGCAAGGTTTGTTTCTTCGCATCGTTTTAAGACTTTTTTGAGGTTTCTAAATATCTATCAAATGAATCGCCGAACACGGAGAAATCGTCCATAAATACCTCCATAATGCTTTCTACGTACTTGTCAAAGATAGCGAGCATACATCGTTGGAATGTAGCTGGCGTATTGCACAATCCAAATGGCATTCTTCGGTAGGCGAAGGTGCCGAAGGGACAAGTAAATGTAGTATACTTATGGTCCTCGGGAGAGATAGGGATTTGAAAGTACCCCGAGAGGCCATCGAGAAAACAATAGAAGCTATGACCGGATAATCTTTTTAAAATTTGGTCGATAAACGGCAAAGGAAAGTGGTCCTTGCGGGTGGCGTCATTCAGCTTCCTATAATCTATACAGATACGTCATTCCATCACCGTCCGTGTCGGGATTAATTCGTTATTTTCATTACTAACTACCGTTATCCCTCCCTTCTTTGGTACTACCTGAACAGGGCTAACCCACTTACTATCTGATATAGGGTAGATAATTCCTGCATCTAATAATTTCATAACCTCACCTTTAACTACTTCTTTCATGTTCAGGTTTATACGGCGCTGAGGTTGAATGGAGTTACGCGAATTATCTTCCATTAAAATTTTATGAGTGCAGAAAGATGGGCTTATGCCCTTGATATCGGAAATCTGCCAAGCAATAGCTCGACGATGTTTACGTAGAACTAAAAGAAGTTTTTCATTTTGGACATCCGTGAGGTAGGCCGAAACTATAACTGGAAGCTTGGAGTTCTTTTCTAAGAAGGCGTACTTGAGTTGTTCAGGAAGTTCTTAAAGTTCTAGGGTAGGGGGTTCTTCATAAGAGGTTTTAGAAATTCTTTTTTTTCAAATACTATATCTTCGTAGATTTTTTTAGACGGAAAATTAAAAGGGGTGGAGCTGGTTGCCAAGGCGGCTTCTTGCAGCGAATAAGTTGGAAGAGTAGAAGAGAAACAAAAATCGGAAAATTCTTTTTCAAAATCAAATAAAAGATAAGAGGATTCTAGACTTTCTTCACTTAGGTGTAGCGATTCAGTTGGAAAAGAAGAGGAGGAACAAAAAGCAAAAAATTCTTTTTCAAAATTAGAGAGGCAATAGGAGGATTCATCACTCACGGCATCTACGAAAAGGCAGGAGTCATCATTTACTAAGGTGTTTTCATCGAAGGTGTGATAGAGAAAGTGACTTTGTCGTCGCCTACTCGAAGGAAGAGCTTACCATTTCTTACGTCAATGATAGCTCGGGAGGTGGCAAGGAAGGGTCGGCCAAGGATCAGTGGAACCTCAATGTCTTCTTTGATGTCCAAAATGACAAAGTCCACCGGAAGATGAACTTGTCAACTTTTACTAGAACATCCCCCACTATTCCTAACAGGTACTTAACAGATCTGTCAGCGAGTTGGATGCTCATGCGTGTGGGGTTGAGGATACCAATTCCTGACTTTTTAAACAATAATAGGGGCATCAGGTTAATACTCGCACCTAAGTTGGCTAATGTTTTCTTGACAAAAAGATTACCAATGACACATGGAATAGAAAAACAACCCGGGTCACTTCTTTTCTTTGGTAAGTCATTTGTCAAAACCGTAGAGCACTCGGCATTTAACGTGACGTGTGAAAGGTTCTCTAACTTCTTCTTGTTGGTCAGGAGGTCCTTAAGGTACTTGGCGTACTTCGGCATCTGGGAAATCGCTTCATGGAAGGGCGGATTTATGTGGATTTGCTTAAACATCTCTAAGAAACAGGAGTATTGATTGTCCTGACGTTGTTTATTTAGTTCGGAAGGGTAAGGCGGATTTGGATTATTTTTAAAGATGAGTGGTGGAGTGAGATCGTTTTCTAAAACGGGGTGATAACTTCTTCAGCAGAGGGTGGAATTTTTAAAACGGGGACGGAGCTTTGATTTTTTAAAGCGGGGGCCGAGCTTTCCTAGGGCTCTTCACTTACCATACCGGGAACTTGCTTCCCATTCCGAAGAGTTATAGCTTTCACTTGCTCTCTCGGTTTGGGCTCAGTATTGGCAGGAAGAGACCCTGTGGGTCGCTCAGAAGTAATTTTAGCGAGCTGTCCTACTTGATTTTCAAGACTTTTAACGCTTCCGGTTAAAGTTGTTATCGTAGCATCATTTGTGGCGATTTATTTGGAAAGTTACTCCTCCAAGCTTGGAGGTTTTGGATAATTTTGAAGAGGTGGTGGTGCAGAAAAATCATTTTGTGGTGGTGGGCGCATAGCATTCGATGGATTACTCCACTAAAAATTCGGATGATTTCTTAAGGCAGGATTATAACTATTCGGAAAATTAAAACCAGGAGGATGAAAATTTGTAGCATAAAAATTATTAAAAGCATTTCTAGGCATATTTTAAACAAAATCTAATTGTTCGGGGGAAGGAGTTGTAGATTCCCATACCTGAGGGGCAGAGGCAGCAGTCATCTCTGTTATCTTTTTACATAGTATTTCAACTTGTAGAGCGAGCTGGGAGACGTTCTCCACTTCAAAGATACCTGCAGGTTTGTTTGGGCGAGACCTAGGCACATTCCACTGATAAGTGTTCATGACCATGTCCTCGAAAAGATCAAGAGCTGCTTTCGGGGTCTTATGATTTAAAGTACCGCCAGAAGCTGCGTCTATCATTTGCTTTGTATTTTGATTTAGCCTATTATAGAACGTCTGCACTTATAACCATACAGGCAGCGCGTGATGTGGGAATCATCTTAATAATTCTTTAAATCTTTCCTAGGTTTCGTATAAGGTTTCAGAGTCTATTTTTCCAAAAGTGGAAATGTCATTCCTAAGTTTTGCAGTTTTAGCTGGCGGAAAATACTTCGCCAAAAATTTTTCAGTTAATTCATTTCAGGTGGTTATGCTATTTTTAGGTAGAGTGTTCAGCCACTGCTTAGCTTTAGTTCTTAAAGAGAAGGGGAAGAGTCTTAGCCTGATTGCATCATTTGTGACACAATTTATCTTGAAGGTGTCACAAATTTCAAGAAAGCTTGATATATGTGCGTTCGGATCTTCATCTTGAAGTCCGTCAAATTGCACATACTGCTGCACCATTTGAATTATGATAGGCTTTAATTTGAAGTTATTATTTGCTATATCAAGGCGTACTATGCTTGATTCTGTTCCCTCGAGATTCGGTCGTGCATAATAGGACATAGTCCTTTGCAAGGCTTCATCTATGTTGGGTTCTTCCATTCTTAGAGTAGAGAATGACTCGGAGTCCTCAACCGACACTTGGATAGTAGGAACTTTAAATCGCGATCTTCTCCAAAGAGTACGCTCAATTTCGTGGTCAAATTCCAAAATAACGGACGGACTCTCGCGGGTCATGCACTAAAAGAAGAGAAGAGAAAGGAAGGGAAATAATTAAAAAAAAAGCTAGAAAGAAAAACTAGATTAATTTTTTTGAAATAGATTTTTTAATAGATTAACTCCCGAACTTCCCAAGGACTACCCGGTAAAGGGTTCGCAAGGTACTAGATAAGATAAAGGCACTTAAAGCTGCTTTGCCCTTTGTTGGAACACTTGTTTTGATTTGTGCTAGGTTCACTCTTAGGATGTTTAGACCCTCTTGTATAGCCAGGGTCTCTTTCTTAAGATCCCTTTTAGATCAGGTTTGGGTAGACCAGCATTGTAGTGGACTCAGACTCAAATTCAGAAAATGTTGTGAACTATCTATATCAGTTCGACTATAGTCGTACTCAACTCAACGATCGTCGATATCCCATCGACGATCTCAGAGTCTCCTACTCTGAACTGAGCTCGACGATCTACGAGCTCCGGTCGACGATCTCTTGTTTCTCTGCAGTAATCGAAGCTCGACGATAGCCATTCTCTGGTCGACGATCTCTTATCTCTGGTCGACGATCTCTGAACCGAGCCCTACGATTTTATGCTGCCTTCTTCTATCACTATTCTGAGATCAGTAAGAAGTCTTATTTTGGTTATGATAAATTTATTTTAAGGCAAGATATATTCTGATAATAAATGCTGATACTCCTACGGCTGATAGCCTATTTCTTGAAGCATTTATTATGGTATTCACAGAATATTGTATAGAGACAGTTATGGATTGTATTTATGACTGCCAGCCATTCTAGCCGTTTGGGCTACTCAATTCTTGCAGTAATTTATGCCTTGCCTTGGGAATTCAAATTCTAGCCGTTTTTCTTCATACTGACAGAACATATATCTCAATATAACAAAAAGAAGAAGATAGACAGGAATCAGTCAGTAATCAAAAAGAAAAGAATCTTCATTTACCCTCAGTTGATATTCCATGCTTTGCTAAAAAGAAGAAGAAGATGAACTTTTTCTGAACAACATTTCTCTCCAGTCTTCTTCTCTCTTCAGTCTTCAAAGATTCACAAGGAGTCACAAAATCAACAACTGTTATCAGATTCAAAAAGGCTTTACAACTTTTTCTCCTTAAAGACCTACACCCAGGGCCAAGCTTCATCTTCCTGGATCCATACAATATCTCAGGGGGAGCTTGGACATTCTTCTCAATCCACAAAATCTTCTCACTTGTCTGAGAAAGAGAAGATTCTCATAAACCTTTTCTTCTACCTCCATCTGTACAGGGTTATCTCTCCCTTCAAAAGTGAACTCTTTGGTGATAGGGCACCTGATCAAAAACCTATTGGATTTTGAGCTCCTGATCAAAAGCTCAAAGGTTCTCTAAATCTACCTGCAACATATCTTGTGGTGATAGGGCACCTGATCAAAAACCTAAGTGGATTCCTACCTGGGTGGTAGAAGAGTGGATGTACCCAGATTTGGGGAACCACTATAAATTTTCTTATGTCGTCTGTGTTGCTCTGTGATTTCTTTGTGTGTTGTGTTGTTTTGGTAGTCTAGCTTATTTCTTTTCTCTAGTTACTTTTATTAGTATTTTAATTTCGCAATAAATGTAAACATTTTTTTAAATACTCTATTCACCCCCCCCCCTCTAGAGCAAAACCTATCTATCCCTCACTTTCAATTGGTATCAGAGGGTGTATTTTTTTGAAGGTTGTACAGTCTAACATGTGAACCTAAGATCTCAGATAGATACATCTTTACTCTATTTCTCTTTGTTATACCATGGCACAGTACAAGGAATTTTCAAGCACCAGACCTCAAGTTTGCAACTTGCAAAAGTTTGGAATCTAGAAGGCAAGAATAAGACTTTATATGAACTAAATTGATGAAGATATTTATGCTTCTATCTTAACAGGAGTACCTTCACCACCAGCTGCAACCCCAAGTACTTTTACAAACATGACTGCAGTACCTCCTCCAGACTACAATGATGCATACAAGAAAGCAAAAATTATTGATTCAAAAGCAATGAATATACTGGTACAAACAATGTTTGATGACATATTTCAGAAGGTAGCTGAATGTGAATCAGCTAAGGCCATCTAGGATTCCTTAAACCAGATGGTTGTAGGATCAGCAGATGAAAGGAAGGACAGGAGAGCTCATCTCATCTCTCTGTATGAGAATTTTAAAAAGGAAGAAACTGAGCAAGTTTTTGAGATGTATAACAGACTCAGTATCATTATTAATGAACTGAAAACCCTTGACAAGGACATCTCAGTCACAGAAATAAATGACAAGATTCTCATGTGCTTCCCCAGCTCATGGGACTCTAGAATCTGGCCTATCAGAGAGACCAGAAGCACACATGAGATGACCTCTGAATCAGTCTTAGGAAAGCTGAAATCCTATGAACAGCTGCTGAAGACAAGAGAAGCTAAGCAACAAAAGACTGCTACACCAACAAGGAATGAGCAGAATATTGCTTTCAAAGCTTCAGAAGAATCAAAAACTTCTCCATCAAATGAAGAATTGATGAGTCTCTTTGCAATGAGATTCTTCAAGATGGGGAGAAAAGAATTCAGAAGGAAATCATCAAGGAGTGATGATAAACCAAGGTATAATAAAACCCCTTCTAAAGAAATTATTTGTTTTAGTTGCAGAAAAGCTAGACACATTCTTCCAGAGTGTCCAGAAAATAAGCATAAGGAAAAGAGGAAGGAGAAAGACTCCAAGAAGTACTCCAGCAAACCATCCTCCTACAAACACAAAAAGAAGGAGAGAGGATTTGTTGCAGAAACCTGGAGTGACACTGAAGAATCATCTTCCTCCAGTTCTAGTGAAGATGAAGAAGAAGCAAAGGCCAAAGAAATTTGCTTAATGGCCATCAATGCTTCAGGGAATGTCTCAGAAGAAGAAGAATCTGAAGAATGTTCAGATCGTGATCAGGTATTGGAAGATTTTGACTTTACCTCTGAAGACTTTAAATCAAACTTTAAATCTATGTGTAGTGATCTGATTAGTTCATAGAAGTAAATCAAACTTCTCAGAGATATGCAATTTAACTATGATAGTTTAGTATCAGAAAACAACAAATTGAAAAATGAAATAGACATGTATAGTGAACAAATCATTTTTCTTAAAATGGAATTAAGTAAGGCAAAACAACTAGAGGAAACATGAAATGAAAGAAGTAAACAGCTAGAAGAAATTACCATCACACTCAATGCTAGGCTTAATAAAAGTAAGTTAGGATTAGGTGCATCATCTAGTGAACCACCAGTTATTCAGAAAAATCATCTCTCATAACCTATAAAGTTTATTTCAGATAAAGGTAAGAAAAATACAGAGCAAATTAAAAGGTTAATAAGGTTCTAAAACAAGTTGAGAAAAATAAAGAAAAACAAACAACTAAGTCTCGAAAAAAATCGTCGAAACAAGATCGACGATCTCAGCATTATGCGTCGAACACCGATCGATGATCTCAAAACCAAAAGCTTGAGTTCAAACACTCTGTAAATGGAGATCGACGATATCACTATGTATCGTCGACCAGAGATCGACGATCGTGGAACCCAGATAATAGCTACTATTACTCTGAGAACCGAGATCGACGATATCAATGTTGGTCGTCAAACGCAGATCGACGATCTCAACCTAAATCGTCGAACTCAGAACAGAGTTATCAAAACTTCAATTTCAACAAAAACAGAAATTTCAATATGAACCCCAACTCTAAATCATTTCATCCCTTAACTAACTGGACAATACCACCTAGGAGATTTCATCCCTTAGGCTATAAATGTCAACCTGAATACTCTTATATTTAAAGTTTTAAGTATAATAAGAAGCCAGGACCCAAGGTTACCTGGGTCCAAAATGTATAATCTGTCATTTTGCAGGTGAACACCTATCCTACCATACAGGATAGATGGTATCTGGATAGTGGGTGCTCCAAGCACATGATAGGAAACAAGGCCAACCTAAATAACTACAAGGCAAAGATTAGTCCAAAAGTTGTATTTGGTGACTCAAGTTTTGGTCAGACAGAATGCTATGGAGAATTCACACTTGGAGATGTCATATTCAGGAAAGTGGCATATGTAAGTGGTCTGAAACATAACTTGATATCCATAGGTCAGCTATGTGATGCAAGTTATGAGGTATGTTTTACTGAATCAAAATGCAACATTTCTTTAAATAACAGCATTGTGTTGTCAGGATATAGGTTAGGCAATATTTACTTAGTTGATTTTAATTCTGCTTATTCAGAAATTTGTTGATTTAATTAGGTTAGCAATAATAACACATTATGGCATAAAAGGCTAGGGCATGTAAATCTTAGAAACATTGCTAGGTTATCTAGGGACAACCTTGTTAGAGGATTGCCCTCTTACCCCTACAAGAAGGAAAGCCTTTGCAAGGCTTGTCAAGTAGGCAAGCAAACTAAAAATAGATTTAAATCAGTTAATAAGAGTGATTCACCTAGGATTTTATATCTGCTTCATTTGGACCTTTTTGGACCAATTGTTGTACAAAGCCTGGGAGGGAAGTTCTATACTTTTGTTGTTGTAGATGACTTCTCTAGGTTCTCTTGGGTTTTCTTCTTGAGAAATAAGTCTGATAATTTCAAGGTTCTTACAGACTTTCAAAAATGCATAAAGATTGAGTACTCTACTCAAGTTGCATTGTTTAGAAGTGATCATGGCACTGAGTTTGAATCTCTTCCTATGCAAGAATTCTGTGAGAAGGAAGGTATCAGGCACTACTTCTCTGCTCCCATAACTCCTCAAAAAAATGGGGTAGTTGAAAGGAAAAACAGAACACTCATTGAAGTTGCAGGTACATTGCTTGCTAATGCTCACATGCCTCTATCCTATTGGGCAGAAGCTGTAAGCACAACAAACTATGTCCTGAATAGAAGTTTGATACACAAACTTAAGGGCAAGACTCCCTATGAATTACTCAAAGGGAAGAAACCTAAAATAGATTACTTTAGAATTTTTGGCTGTATTTGTTTTATTCATAATAACAACAAAGATTATCTTAGAAAGTTTGCAGCCAAAGCTACAATGGAAATTTTTCTAGGATATTCCCAAGTTAGCAAGGCATATAGGGTCTTCAATAAATCATCTTTGAAAATTGTAGAATCTATTCATATTACTTTTGATGAAGCTAATATGTTTTATAATGAGAAGGAAGCTTCTACCAGTAATTATTTGCAGGTACCAAATCTATGTGAGAAATTGGATGAATTAAATCTCACCCAAAAGGTGATATCTCATCCCTCTCCATAGATTGATGAAGATAGTGAAGAAGAATCTCTGGAAATTGCTGATGGCTCTCCAACAGCAAATTTAATTCCCCAAGAGGAATAAGTTCATGATGCTTCTGTTGTTGAACAAACTCCACCTCCTGACTATGTTACACTTAGAGATCATCCCATATCTCAAGTGATAGGAGACATGTCAGTGGGTGTGCAGACAAGGAATCAACTCAATGAAGATGTGATGCATGCCTGCTTTTTATCTCATATTGAGCCCTCATCCATTAAAGATGTACTGCAAGATCCACACTGGATTATTGCAATGCAAGAGGAGCTAAATCAGTTTGAAAGATGCAAAGTTTGGAATTTGGTTCCTAGACCCAAAGGATAGCTAGTTATTGGAACTAAATGGGTTTTCAAAAATAAATTGGATGCCCAAGGCATAGTTGTTATAAACAAAGCAAGATTAGTGGCACAAGGCTACAGGAAAGAAGAAGGTATTGACTATGATCAGACCTTTGCACTTGTTGCAAGGCTTGAAGCTATCAGAATTTTCTTGGTCTATGCTGCTCACAAGAAATTCAAGGTATATCAAATGGATGTCAAAAGTGCATTTATCAATGGGGAACTTAAGAAAGAAGTGTATGTGAAATAGCCACCAGGTTTTATCTCTTCAACTCATCCCTCTCATGTTTTCAAATTGCATAAGGCTCTCTATGGTCTAAAGCAAGCTCCAAGATCTTGGTATGAAACCCTAGCTAGCTTTCTTTTAGAGAATAAATTTTCTAGAGGCTCTATAGATAGGACTTTATTTATTAGACATCATCATGATAGGATTCTGTTAGTTCAAGTATATGTTGATGATATTATATTTGGATCTACTGATTCTAAACTTTGCAAAAGGTTTTCTGATCTTATGCACTCCAAGTTTGAAATGAGTATCGTGGGTGAACTTTCTTATTTTCTTAGTCTTCAAGTAAAGCAAGCTCCGGATGACATCTTCATTTCCCAGTCTAAATATGCTAAGGAATTAGTAAAAAGGTTTGGGATGGCTGATGCCTTAGCTATGAAGACACCCATGGCTTCTAATGCAGTAATTGATTCTGATGAAAAGGGTAAACCTGTTGATCAGAAAAATTTTGGGGCCATTGTTGGGTCTATATTATATCTTACTGCTAGTAGACCTGATATAATGTTTGCAACATGTTTTTGTGCTAGATTTAAGTCAATCCTAAAGAATCTCATTTAATTCTTCTAAAAAGAATATTAAGATACTTAAAGGGTTGTCCAAATCTAGGAATTTTGTATCCCACAGAGTCAGAATTTGAATTAACTGGATATTCTGATGCTGACTATGCTGGATGCAGAGTTGACAGAAAAAGCACTTCAGGAACTTGTCAGTTCCTGGGTGATGGATTAGTATCCTGGTTTTGCAAGAAACAATCTTCTGTGTCTACATCAACTGCTGAGGATGAATATATAGCTGTTGGTAGTTACTGTTCACAAATCTTGTGGATTCAAAATCAGCTACTGGATTATGGGTACTCTCTCAAAGATTCCACCATCTTTTGTGACAGTACTAGTGTCATATCTATTGCACAAAATCCAGTCCTACATTCTAGGACCAAGCATATAGAAATAAGGCATCATTTTCTTAGAGATTGTGTTGACAAAAAAAAAGATTAACCTCAAGTTTATCTCCACTGATTTTCAAAGAGGAGATATTTTTACCAAGCCTCTGGATGTGCAAAAACACCTATACTTTTTGAATAAGTTTGGAATGATAAATGTCATGGATTAAACTTGACTTTTGTCTTTGTGAAGATGTGGTCAACGATCATCAAACAGAGATCGACGATCGTCGAACTCATCTTGAGCTCAATCGTCGACCTGAGATTGACGACAGCTCTGTATGAAGACAAAAATCGTCGAACGGAGATCGACGACTTTGCTTCAGTAAAATCAATCGTCGACCTAAGCTCGACTATCGATTTTTTTTACTGAGATCAGAGACCAAAGATATCATTTGCTTTTAAATTAAATCTTTGACCTAAGATCGATGTTTTTGCTTTTATCGTCGGCCATGGATCGTCTCTTCATATTCCAAAAACCTATATATAGGTTTCTTCTCGATCTCTGTCCTGCGCTTTCATATTTCCCCTCTGCTCTTGATCTTTGCTCTCTCGAGTTTACAGGTTTCCCATGGCGATCTCTGCAGCAGTTCTCGCAGCGATGAAGTTCGACACAGGATTTGATGTCGACTTCGACTCTTTCAGTCATTTTGATCTTGTGTTTCAGGAAATCCTACAGCTTTGCGATGATCAGGGTTTTAAGAAACTTATGACTACAAGGATAAAGCTATCTATTGCTGAAATAAAGGAATGGGTTTACACCACCTCTTTCAATGACTCTTCGATGATTGATTTCATCTCAGGACAGCAGGTGACTCTAAACCCTTCAATTCTTACAGAGATTTTTGAATTAAAGAATGGAACAGATGATCTGGATCAGGATAGTTCAGAGTATAGCAGGATTCTCTTGGATATGGGTCATGCCAAGGGCATTCCATCTAAGTTATTAAAGAAAAATTTATCTGTAGGTTTTAAGTTTCTTGCGGATGTAGTGGGAAAGGTTTTGTTGGGCAAACATTCGGCCCATGATAACATCAACAGGCAACAGTTCGCTATCATGTCTGCTCTAGTTAACAGGAAGGCCATTGATTGGGCCGGTTTGTTCTTCAATTTAATCAAGAGGAAGATCAATAAAAAGGAAGTCTGCTTAGGGAGGATTATAGGAATCTTTCTTCAAAAGGAAAGCCCCGGAGCTATTAGTGTCTTCAACCATAGCTATTAATGCCAGCAAGAGGTTGGATTGCTCTTTGTTCGGGAAGTGGGAGAGGTCGATTCAGAAACACTCCAGGGCTGGAACCTCCTCTCATACATCTGAGGACACAAGGACTTTCATAGTCACTCCTCAACCTAGTGAAGAAGTTCCCTCTCTTCCTCCTCCTCCTCCAGCTTCCCCAATCATCCCAAATGTCTCCTCTCAACTACCTCAGTTATTCCAACTACTCCTTCATCTCCAGTTATTATCTCTTCCCCTACTCGGTCACTCCTTCCCATTTCTTCTACTGAACCACACTCCCTTCACTCCTTGTCCATTCCAAATTTTAACCTGCTCTCACCAAACTCATCCCCTTCTCGTCAAGCTTACTCACCCATCAACACTGAAGTATATCCTCACAATTCCCCCCATACATTCCTCCAGAAACTCCCCTCTTCAGGATGACATAATGACAGATTTCTCTTCTCCTCCCTCCCATATTTCTGTTTCAACTCAGACTTCAACTGAGTTTCCTCAAGTTGATCCAACCTTTCTCTCTCATCTTCTGGACCTCCTCAATCCTACCCTCAAATCCTTGATAGCAGAAGCACTCTCACCCCTTTCTCAATCTATCTCATCTCTTTATGCCTCCCTATCTGCTTCTCTCTCTGCTTCCTCTGCTCCTTCTTCATCTAGGGGCTTGGCTCCAGTTGTCACTGAAACCAGACAGGGGGAGATGTCCTATGAAGATGTTAAAAGTTAGGATAGATACAACTCTAGAGGGGGGGTGAATAGAGTATTCAAAAATTATGACAATCTACTCAACTCCCTTAGAGTTAGTTTGCGGAATGAGTTTATAGATATTTGAAACCCTAAACCCTAACACAAAGTGTGGTGCACAAGAGAAAGCTAACTGTAATTACAGTTTCAGCTTTAGTCCTAACACAGTAACTAGCAATCCTAGTTAGTTCTACTCACAGCCACAGTGCAATAATTAAAGTAAGCAACACAGACAACACAAGAGGTTTATAGTGGTTCCCTCTAAATAGGTACATCCACTCTTCTATCACCCTTGTAGAAATCCACTACAGGTTTTTGGTCAGGTGCCCTGCCACCAACTGATCTGATTCAGGTAGATCAAGTAGACCCTTTGAGCTTTTGATCAGGAGCTCAAAATCAAACATAGGTTTTTGCTAAGGTGCCCTGCCACCAAGGTTCACTTTTGAAGGGAGTAATAACCCTTTGTACAGGAGGGTGAGAGAGTTAGAATGTCTTCTCTATTGTAAAACAAGATTAGAGAAGCTAGTGGATTGCACAGAGCTAGAAAGCTCTAAGGAATCAAGGCTCCCCCTGGCTTAGAGAATATCCAGGAAGAAGTCTTGCTTCAGGGTGCAGGAACTCTTCTGAACTCTTGACAGATATAATCTGTTGTCTTGAAGTTCTTGAAGGAGCAGCTTGAAGAAGACTCTTGATGAGAAAAGGTTGTTCTTCTTCAATCAGCTTTTCTTTCTTCTTTTTCTTCTTCTAGAGGCACTGAGTGTGAATGTTCCTGGAAGCAGGATGAATTCAGGATTTGAAGAAGAATGCTGAAGAAAGTAGTTCTTCTCAGTTGAATGTGAAATGATCTGAGAGCAGTATCTTCTTCTTTTGAATATGTATATCAATATCTGTGTATGTGTCTGTATCTCTCTCTATATATGTATCTATATGTTAAAACTTCTTTCAAAAGAGCTCTTTATATATTAGCCTTTGTAACGGCTCTAATTCTTTGTCTTCTTCTGAGATCTGCAATCTGGGCTGCAAATAGCACAATACAAAATATATCTTGCAGAAAGACATCCTATAAAGGGATAAAGCTTTCTGAGAAGCTGCATATCCAATCTGATAAAAGAAAACTAGAGAAAGTCACATTAGACCAAACTCTTTACGGCCAGAGAAGACTTTTGTGTCTAACGGCTATAAAGTACAGCATGGCAGATAAAGCATAAAGATATATCAACTAATAAGACAAAAGACTTTGTCAGAGTAGAGCTTGACTTATGCAAAAAGAATGGGGCAAAGATTGCCTTGAGATGTAAGCATAAAATCAATGAAAAAATCTTTAATAAAATATGTCAGATAAATAAGAAATAGATCACAGAAGAAAAGGAATATAATATTACTAAAAGCAGACAAACAAACGTCGAATGATCCTAGGAGATCGTCGACCGAACCACAGAGATCGTCGACTGAACCACAAAGGTCATCGACCTAACTACAGAGCAGATAGTCGACCTATCAGAACAGATAGTCGAGCTATAAGATAGTTGAGCTATCAAGACAGATAGTCGAACTATCACAACAGATAGTCGAGCTTAAAGATAGTTGAACTATCACAGAGATAGACGATCTGCTAACTGACGATAGTCGACCAACTGATAGACAATAGTCGAGCGGCATTCGACTATAGTCAAACCAAAAAACAACTTAACCAGAATTTCACTGGATAAGTGACAACTATACAACTGAGGGAATCTATCCTAACAACTAACCTTTGACCATAGATAAATCTTGGGTCAAGAAACTAGTTGAGAGGACTTAACACAAATCCAAACTAGGGTACCAACAATCTCCCCCTATTTGGGTCAAGTCGCTCAAAACAACAAACAAAAACAAATGCTATAAAATAGATATAAAAACAACATTAACCTGTTAGGATCAACGGTGTATCATATCATAAATAAGCATCAATTGTATCAAACAAATAATCAAACAGACAGTCAATAAAAATAAACAACTCAAACAGTATCAGAATCTGATTTAGAAATAGAAGAACCAGGAAGAAAAGAAATTTTCCTAAAGGGATCTGGAGCATCTTTCTTTGATGTCTTCAAGTCTTGTTCTCCAATGATCTTGGATTCTCCTGCTCTTGGCACAACAGCTTCTGGATGCTTTTCCATATACTTTGAAGCATCAAAAACCTCAGGTCTAACCTGGAATCTGTCTAGTTCCTTCTTCCTGAACTTTGACATTATAGTTAAGCCTATTGCATCTTTGCCTTCAGCTCTGGCTTGTCTGATCTGGGCTGATCCAACAAATTCGAGAAATCTTGCCATCCTGAAATCAGGATTAAGCTCTTGGCTTTCATATTCATTATCATCAGCTGGATCAAGAGGTTGTATGGTCTTGAATTGAGTAGAGAGGTCTAACAAGCTTGCAAGTGGCTCTTTGTTTTCTTGAATAACAAGAGAAGATGGAGGAGCAAATTCTGTATATTTCTTACTTGATTTTTCAGAGTAGATAATTCTTTTTCCTTTTGAATCTGTTTGCTTTTTCTGAATTAGTTTTCTGGATAGTATACTTTTCTTTTCCTTGGGAGGTGAAGATTTTCTCTTGGTTGAAGGAGGAGGAGAAAAGGTTGGTCTTTGATGAACCATTTCCTTCACTTGTTCTTTTGATTCAGCCTCTTGTCCTTGTTGGCCTGACTTGGATTTGCCTTGGAAACCTGGATTACTTCTTCTCTGATGTGCTTGAGAGGGAGTGAATCTTACAGAAGGAGCTGAGGGATTGGCAGAAAAATTTCCTGAGGCTCCTGCACTAGGAGGAGGAGGAGGACCTCGAGGATTCCACTTTGGAGCTGGAGAGTCATATCTTTTGCTTTTCTTTCTCTTCTTTTGTTGGTTCCTGGACAGTCCCATCCAATGTTGGTATTCTTTTGATTTTGGATCAATCCCTTTCAATATGTAGTATGGGATATCATGATCTGGATTTGGTGGAGGAGGAGCAACAGCCTTCCTCTTCCTTTTAGCGATTTTCTTCTTCTTTGAACCTTCTGAATCATCAGAATCATCCTCATCATCAAAGTGAGATGACTGAGGTTGGTCATAAGGGTCTAAGGCATCTTGATCAGCAATTTATTTTGCTTTTAGGGCAGCTTTCTCTCTTTCTTATTCTAAGGCATCCTGTGCTAGAAGAGTATCAAGGTCTAGTCCTGGGGTGTCATCCCAGACAGTAGATCTTTCTTCTTGTTCATCTGTAACTTTCTCTTGCTCAACTGTAACTGTCTTGAGGACCAGTTCTTCTGGAGCTTGCTCAGCTTCAGGTTCTTCTATTGCGGCAGGTTCTTGAGCAGATTCTGGAGCTGGTTCTTGAACAAGTTGATCTTCTTGAACTTGATCTGTAGCCAAAGGGAGACAAAAATGTTCTAAATGGGCTAGAAACATTCCTTCAAGATACTCACAGGTTAACATGTCAGTTAACAAGTCAGTAAATTAAGATAAAGAATTACCTGCAGGATTTCCTAACTCCCATAAGTCATCTAGGAAGGAGGTAATGACTCCTTCCAAGTATAGGGCAACAATGGGAGTGGAGGATTCTTCAAGACAGGCTTTACAAGCAAATTCTGCTTCCATGATAATATCAACTGGCCTCTGTCCTGAGACTTGAGCTACTTGAACAACTGCTGGAGGAGAGACTAGGGGAAGTCCTGAGACATCTTCCTGGAACATCTCCCCCTGCCTGATTTCAGTGGGTACTGAACTCAGGCCCCTAAGTGAAGAGGGCTCAGCAGAGTTGGAGAGGGCATTGATGGATGATGTAAGGGAAGAAATGGAAGAGACAAGTGGGGCAATTACTGCTTCAATCATGGATTTGATTGAAAGAGTAATTAGCTCCAAGATGCTGGCTATGAATGCTGGTGTGATTTCAAAAGAGGTGGATGGGGGAATCACAACAGATGGAAGATCATCAGGGATGATGTTCTCCTGATGAGATGCAGATGCATGAGCTGGTGATGGAGATGTAGATGTATGAAGATCAATAGATCTTGATGTGAAATTGGTGACTGAGGTGGAGTTGGTAGAGTCTCAGACGCCAACAGATCAAAACTAGGATATGAAATCCCAGCAAGATGTGAAGGGGGTGGAGATGCTAGTGGGGATGCATGGAGAATAGTTGAAGAATCCAATGGAAGAGAGGCAGTGGATGTAGATGGCAATACAGATGAAGGTGGAATGGGGGGAATTGAAGAGCCTTCTTCAGGTAGGTGGGGAGTGACTGGTACAGTCCTAGTGCTCTCAGATATAAAAAGAGCAACCCCAGTAGGTGAGGGCTTCTGAATATTCCTTCTCCACTTTATGAACAAAGTGGGATCCATCTTCTTGGTTGCATTTATAGAAGTAGAAACAGTTCCCAACAGTTGGGGATACTTCTCTCTTAGAAATATTCCAATTACCCTTCCAAGGGTTACCTCTTTCTTAGAGTTCTTCTTCCTGATAAAATCAAAAACTATTCCTGCCTAATTAATTTCTTTATTGTTGACAAGGGCACACATCAAGGAAAACTGCTGCCTGGTAATATTGTCATGAGCAGAGTGCTTACCCAATAGCACTTTTCCAACTAGTTCTGCTAAGAACTTAATCCTCATCGGAAACTTTACTTTCAGTAACTTTGAAGGAATGCCTTCGGCATGACCTAGCTCGACAAGCATCCTTCCATACTCTTGAGTATCTTGGTCATACTCCTCTTGACCATTAATCAAATCAAAAATCTCAGTCAAGACGATAGGAGTCAAGGTTACCTCCTCGCCGCCGATGGTCCCGGTCATGGATTCGTCACTAGACGACGAAGTGTAGACCCATTCTTTAATCTCTGGAATATTAATCTTAATCCTTATGGACATCAGCTTCTCTAGTCCTTGATCCTTGCACAGCTGGAGTATATCTAGAATCTCAGCATCACAGGCACTGAACGAATCAAAGTCCACGCTGAACCCGGCGTCAAACTTCATCACCGTCAGAAGAGCTGGAGCAATCGCCATCGATTTGGTCGGAGAAGACGAGAGAAACGAAGAGAAAAGAGCGCGGGGCAGAGCTCAAGTCAAACCTTACAAGAAGGAATGAATAATACGAAAAGACGAGCTCTGTCGACTATAAAAAGAACGACTTATTAACCTAGGTCGACCATAGGTTTTATATTAAAACGACAATCGTCGACCTGTTTTAACAGATAGTAGAAGCGATAGTCGAACGGTCGTTCGACGATCGTTTCCTAAAGCAGAGTAGTCGAGCAATCGATCGACTATTTTTGTCTTCACAAGCAAATGAGCCGGCATCAACCATAGGTCGACGATAGGCTCAACCTGTTTGACTATCGTCGAACGTCGTTCGACGATCTTCAAACAGATTTCAACAAAGGCAGAAGTCACACTTAGTCTTTTCCATTTATCATGCCTAGTTGAACCAAAAAGAACAGATGCTTCTGTTTATCTAAGGGCTTGGTGAAAATATCACCTCTCTGAAGGTCAGTGGATATGAACTCAAGGCTGATCTTGTTCTTTTCCACACAATCTCTTAGAAAATGGTGCCTGATCTCAATGTGCTTGGTCCTAGAGTGGTGCACAGGATTTTGTGCTATGGAAATAGCACTGGTACTGTCACACATGATTTTTGTGTTCTTATGTGTGTACCCATAATCCAAAAGCTGGTTTTGAATCTACAGGATCTGTGAACAACAACTAGCAGCTGCTATATATTCAGCCTCTGTAGTTGAAGTTGAGACAGAAGCATGTTTCTTCAAGAACCAAGAGACTAATCTCTCTCCCAGGAACTAACATGTTCCTGAGGTACTTTTCCTGTCAACTCTACAACTAGCATAGTCAGAATCAGAGTATCCAATTAACTCAAATTCTGATTCTGCTGGGTACCATAGTCCTAAATTTGGACATCCCTTCAGGTATCTCAAAATTCTCTTGAGAAGAATCAAATGAGATTCCTTGGGGTTGACCTGGAATCTAGCACATAGGCATGTGGCAAACATTATATCTGGTCTACTTGCAGTTAAATATAATAGGGAACCAACAATGGCCCTATAGTTTTTCTGATCAACTGGCTTACCCTTATCATATGAATCTATAACTACAATAGTAGCCATGGGTATATGCATTACTGAAGCATCAGCCATCCCAAACTTCTTTACCAATTCCTTGGAATATTTGGATTGGGAGATGAAGATGCCATCAGCATCTTGCTTTACTTGGAGACCAAGAAAGTAAGACAACTCACCCATACTACTCATCTCAAACTTAGAATGCATAAGGTCTGAGAACTTTTTGAAAAGTTTGGGATCAGTGGAGCCAAAAATAATATCATCCACATAAACTTGAACTACAGGATGGTGTCCTTGTGATGCTTAACAAATAGGGTTCTATCAACTACTCCCTTAACAAAGTTATGCTCTAACAGGAAACTAGCTAGAGTCTCATATCAGGCTCTGGGTGCTTGCTTAAGTCCATAAAGAGCTTTTTGCAACTTGTAAACAAATGAGGGGTTAGTTGAAGAGACAAACCCAGGAGGTTGTTCAACAAACACCTCTTCGTTTAGCTCACCATTTAGGAATGCACTCTTGACATCCGTCTGAAAAACCTTAAACTTCATATAGGCTGCATAGTCTAGAAAGATCCTTATTGCCTCTAGCCTTGCAACTGGGGCAAAGGTCTGGTCATAGTCTATACCTTCCTCCTATCTATAGCCCTGAGCTACAAGCCTAGTTTTATTCCTTACAATAATTCCTTGGGCATCCAACTTGTTTCTAAACACCCACTTGGTGCCTATGATCAGGGTGCCTTTAGGTCTTGGAACCAAAGTCCATACTTTACATCTTTCAAATTGATTAAGCTCCTCTTGCATAGCAATGATCCAGTGGGGATCTAGATCAGCATCTTTCATGGTTAGGGGCTCAATCTGTGAAAGGAAACAAGCATGCATCACATCCTATCTTAATTGATGTCTTGTTTGCACACCAGCTGATATGTCACCAATCACTTGAGATGTAGGATGATCTCTAAGTGTGACAATATCAGCAGGTGGGATATGATCTTCAACAACAGTTTGGATTAATTCCACTTGAGGAATTGGATCAACTGTTGGTGGTACAGTAACTGCTTCCACAGTGTCTCCATCACTGTCTGAATCAGTGATATGAAGAGTTGAAAGAGGGATAATCTCTTGAGTGATATCTTTGCATGACTCAGGTACATGCAATGAGCTTGAGGAAGGAGAAGTTTCCTTCTCCTTGTAAAACATCTTTGACTCATCAAAGGAAACATGCACAGACTCCTCTATTTTTAATGTTGATTTGTTAAACACCCTATAAGCTTTGCTTACTTGGGAATATCCAAGAAAAATTCTCATTGAAGCTTTTTCTTCAAACTTTCTAAGGTATTCTTTGTTGTTATTGTGAATATACACTACACAACCAAAGACTCTAAAATAATTAATTTTAGGTTTCTTTCCTTTAAGCAACTCATAGGGAGTTTTACTCTTAAGCTTGTGTATAAGACATCTGTTCAAAACATAATTAGCTGTGCTAACAGCTTCTGCCCAATAAGAGAGAGGCATGTTAGCATCTGCCAACAATGTTCCTGCAGCTTCAATTAGGGTTCTATTCTTCCTTTCCACTACCCCATTTTGTTGGGGAGTTCTAGGAGCAGAGAAGCTATGTTTGATACCTTCTTTCTCATAGAATTCTTGCATGAGAAGAGACTCAATCTCAGTACCATGATCACTTCTGATTAAGGCAACATGAGTAAAATACTCAGTCTGCACACATAGTAGAAAGTCTGTAAGAACTTTGAAGTTATCAGCCTTAGTTCTCAAAAAGAACACCCAAGTGAACCTAGAGAAGTCATCTACAATCACTAGAGTGTAAAACTTCCCTCCTAGACTCTGTACATTTATTAGGCCAAAAAGGTCCAAATGTAATAAATACAGGATTCTAGGTGAATCACTTTTATTTATAGATTTAAAGGAATTTTTGGTTTGCTTGCCTAATTGACAAGCCTTGCATTGGCTTTCCTTCTTGTAGGGGCAAGAAGGTAAACCTCTAACAAGGTTGTATTTTGATAACCTAGATATGTTCTTGAGGTTAACATGGCTAAGCCTCCTATGCCATAAGGTGTTATTATTTGTTACTTTATTAAACAGGCAGATTTCAGATTGAGTTGAGTTAAAATCTACTAAATAAATATTACCCTGTCTAATGCCTACTAACACTACATTACTATTTAAAGTAATATTGCAAAGAGTGTCAGTGAAAGATACCTGATAACATGCATCACATAACTGGCTCACTGAGATTAGGTTGTGCTTCAGTCCAGTTACATATGCAACCCTTTTGAATGTTACTGCTCCAATGGTAAACCTACCATATCCTTCTGTTTGACCACAGCTGGAATCCCCAAAGATCACCTTTGGTCCAAGCTTGGCCTTGTATCTTGACATATTTTCTTTGTTTCCTGTCATGTGTTTGGAACAGCCACTATCCAAATACCATTTGTCTTTAGTAATTGGATAGGTCTTCACCTGCAAATTAAACAGTTAGACATTGTGGACCCAGACAACCTTTGGTCCATTATTCTTCACATAATGAAAGTTTGAAATAAAAGAATAAGTAGGCTGGGGTTTATATCCTAAGGGATAGGATCTCCTAGGTGGAATACTCCATGCAGTTAATGGGTCAATAAACCTTGGGTTTCTATTTAAATTAGGATTTCTAAGGTTCAGGTGATTATTTTGAAAATCATATTGAGATCATCGATCATCGTTTGACGATCGATGCTCAGATCGTCGAGCATCGTTCGACCATTGAGCCTTCGATCGTCGAGCATAGTTCGATGACTTTTGTAGTTCTTTAAATTTTTGTTTTCTCTTTTCTCTCTTAGCCTTATTTAAAGCTTTGTAAAATTGAATTACTTGCTCAGTATTCTTTATTCCATCAGCTGAAATAAAGTTTACTGGAGTTGAAAGATGGTTTTTAATAACCAAGGGGGGTTCACTTGGTGAAGCTCCTAAGCCTAGTTTGTTATTACTTGTCCTAGTGTTTGACATGATAGTAATTTCTAGTAGCTTAAGACTTCTACCATTTAAAGATTCTTCTAATCTTTTGGATTTGGCTAGTTCAGTTTTGAGAAATTTTATTTCTTCACTACATTTAGTGAGTTCAGCTTCTAGCCTAGCATTTTCATTAGAGATGGTTTCTGATTCTGCTATCCTATTTCTAATCTCCTTAATTTCTTTTTCTTAGCTAATTAAATCTAAACATAGAGATTTAAATTCAGATCTAAATTCAGCAGAAGTAAAATCATAAGAAGACAATACCTGATCTTCTGTAGGAATTTCTTCTTCATCAGAACTCTCTGCAGCTGAATGATTGCTGCAGGCATCAATTGCCATTAGGAAAATTTCCTTTGCCTTCTTCTCTTCCTCATCTTCACTGGAGCTTGAGGAGGAAGATTCCTCATCTGAATCACTCAAGGTTTCAGCAACAAATCCTTTCTCCTTCTTCTTATTTTTGTAGGAGGAGGACTTGGAGTGCTTCTTCTGATGTTCTTTTTCTTTTCTCTTATCCTTGTTCTTTTCCTCTGGACACTCTGGTAGAATGTGTCCAGGTTTCCTGTAGCCATAACAAATTATTTCTTTAGCAGGTGATCTATCATACCTTGGCTTGTCTTCATATCTTGAAGACTTCTTTCTGAAGTCCTTTCTGCCCATCTTGAGAAACCTTTTGGCAAAGAGTGTCATCAGCTCCTCATTGGATTGGCTTCCTTCAGAAGCATCAACAGCTTTGAGAGTAAGAGTTTGCTCTTTCCTTGTTGGAGTGGGAGTCTTAACTTCAGCTTCAGCTTCCCTGGACTTTAGAACTTGCTCAAAAAATTTGAGCTTGCCAAGGAGGGCTTCAGTTGAGATCTCAGTAGTACTTCTGGCCTCCTTGATGGGCCGGATCCTAAGATCCCATTTGCTGGGGAAGCACATCAGTATCTTATCATTGACCTCTGTCAATGTTATCTCCTTATCAAGGGTTCTAAGCTCATTGATGATGGAGCTGAGCCTGGTGTACATAGCTTCAACTGATTCAACTTCAGTCTTCTTGAAGTTTTCATATTGAGATATAAGGTTGGACCTTCTTTACTTCCTCTCATCAGCTGAACCAGCTACAATTTGGTTCAGTGAGTCCCACATGGCTTTTGCAGAAGTGCAATCAGCCACTTTCTGAAAGGTTTCATCAGACATGGTCTGAGCCATAATATTCATAGCTTTTGCATCAGCTATTTTTGCTTTCTTGTATGCATCATTATAGTCTGGAGGTGGCACTGCATTGAGATCTGTAGATGTTATAGCAGTGGCTGCAGCAGGTGGTGTTGGAGGTCCTGTCAAAATAAAAGAAAAAATATCTTCATCAATAGAATTCATATATAACCTTATTCTTGCCTTCCAGATGCTTAACTTAGATAAGTTGCAAACTGGAGGTCTGGTGCTAGAATAATCCTTGTACTGGGACATGAAGTGAATTTCTATAAACTTGGTATCTATCTAGATCTTGTGACTCAGGTGTTAGCCTGTACAGTCAGTTAACCTCGCTCTAATACCAATTGAAAGTGAGGATAGATACAACTCTAGGGGGGTGAATAGAGTATTCAAAAATTACGACAATCTACTCAACTCCCTTAGAGTTAGTTTGCGGAATGAGTTTATAGATATTTGAAACCCTAGAGCCTAACACAAAGTGTGGTGCACAAGAGAAAGCTAACTGTAATTACAGTTTCAGCTTTAGTCCTAACACAGCAACTAACAATCCTAGTTAGTTCTACTCACAACCACAGTGCAATAATTAAAGTAAGCAACACAGACAATACAAGAGGTTTATAGTGGTTCCCTCTAAATAGGTACATCCACTCTTCTACCACCCTGGTAGGAATCCACTACAGGTTTTTGTTCAGGTGCCCTGCCACCAACTGATCTGATTCATGTAGATCAAGTAGACCCTTTGAGCTTTTGATCAAGAGCTCAAAATCCAACACAGGTTTTTGCTAAGGTGCCCTGCCACCAAGGTTCACTTTTGAAGGGAGTAATAACCCTTTGTACAGGAGGGTGAGAGAGTTAGAATGTATTCTCTATTATAAAACAAGATTAGAGAAGCTAGTGGATTGCACAGTGCTAGAAAGCCCTAAGGAATCAAGGCTCCCCCTGGCTTAGAGAATATCCAGGAAGAAGTCTTGCTTCAGGGTGTAGGAACTCTTCTGAACTCTTGACAGATATAATTTGTTGTCTTGAAGTTCTTGAAGGAGCAGCTTGAAGAAGATTCTTGATGAGAAAAGGTTGTTCTTCTTCAATCAACTTTTCTTTCTTCTTTATCTTCTTCTAGAGGCACTGAGTGTGAATGTTCCTGGAAGCAGGATGAATTCAGGATTTGAAGAAGAATGCTGAAGAAAGTAGTTCTTCTCAGTTGAATGTGAAATGATCTGAGAGCAGTATCTTCTTCTTTTGAATATGTATATCAATATCTGTGTATGTGTCTGTATCTCTCTCTATATATGTATCTATATGTTAAAACTTCTTTCAAAAGAGCTCTTTATATATTAGCCTTTGTAACGGCTCTAATTCTTTGTCTTCTTCTAAGATCTGCAATCTGGGCTTCAAATAGCACAATACAAAATCTATCCTGCAGAAAGACATCCTATAAAGGGATAAAGCTTTCTGAGAAGCTGCATATCCAATCTGATAAAAGAAAACTAGAGAAAGTCACATCAGACCAAACTCTTTACGGCCAGAGAAGACTTTTGTGTCTAATTGCTATAAAGGATAGCATGGCAGATAAAGCATAAAGATATGTCAACTAATAAGACAAAAGACTTTGTCAGAGTAGAGCTTGACTTATGCAAAAAGAATGGGGCAAAGATTGCCTTGAGATGTAAGCATAAAATCAATGAAACAATCTTTAATAAAATATGCCAGATAAATAAGAAATAGATCACAGAAGAAAAGGAATATATTATTACTAAAAGTAGACAAATGAACGTCTAACGATCCTAGTAGATCGTCGACCGAACCACAGAGATCGTCGACCTAACTACAAAGCAGATAGTCGGCCTATCAGAACGGATAGTCGAGCTATAAGATAGTTTAGCTATCAAGACAGATAGTCAAACTATCACAACAGATAGTCGAGGTTAAAGATAGTTGAACTATCACAGAGATAGACGATCTACTGACTGACGATAGTCGACCAACTGATAGACGATAGTCGATCGGTTGATAGACGAAAGCCGAGCGGCGTTCGACTATAGTCGAACCAAAAAAACAACTTAACCAGAATTTCACTGGATAAGTGACAACTATACAACTGAGGGAATCTAACCTAACAACTAACCTTTGACCATAGATAAATCTTGGGTCAAGAAACTAATTGAGAGGACTTAACACAAATCCAAACTATGGTACCAACAGATGTTGCAGGATAAGATTCAGCAGACCTTCAGGTTCATCCTCCTCCAGCAATTCAAGAAGAAGTAGTGCAGGAAGAAGAATTGTTTCAAAAATTTTGTACAGACATAGTTCTATATTCAGACTTGCTTATGTCAGATGAAGACACCAATATGTCAATTCCTGAGATATCCAGTGGTTATTGCTTTATTAATCCCTCCATCAATTTACAATCTCTTTTACATTCTTTCTCTTTGTTTAGATGCTGTTTGGAATTCAGTTGAGACAATTTCCTCCAAGGCCATGGTCTGTTATATTAGACCCATGTGTCCTTCAGTTGTGAAACATCTTCTGCAGATTCAATCAGTTCCAGCTTGTTCAGATATTCAATTAGTTATAGAATGTACAGATATGTCATCCCCTATGGATGTAGAGTTTTTGCATATGTAAGAAGAGAAGAATGAGATTGATGCTCTATCAGTTGCTGATGAATCACTTGATCTAGTGGTCTCAGAAAATCTAGCCTTAGCCCTAGAAATAAGCTTAATAAATCTTTTTGAGCCTATTAGTCCTTATCCATCTTTGGATGATTTCATTGTTATTGATATTCAGGAAGAAGACAAAGAAAAGGCTTCTAAGAAGTCAGATGATAAGAAAATGAAGGAAATAGATGAATTATATGACAATCCTCAGGTTTTATCTGAAGATGATGATGATGATTCAAATGATAGTAATTATAAGAAAAAGAAAGCTTCAAAGAAAGAAAAGCTGCTCCCCAGGCTGCTCCTAAACCAAGAAATACAAATGACACCCCTTACTACATTTTGAAAGGGATTACTCCATATCCTGGCATGGAGAGCTGGATGTGGTTATCCAAGAATAAGCAAAAAGCCAAAAAAAAAAGAGCAGGAGATATTCTCCACCTCCTCAGAAATTCAGAAGAGTCCCTCCTCCTCCTCCTCCTCCTCCTCCTGCTGTTGGTGCTTCAAGTGCTATCTCTCAAGTTTTTGGTGCATCTTCCCAGCCTTCCTCTTACTCAAGATCATATCAAAGGTAGGACAGATCCTCCAGGACTCAGTTTCAAGGAAGTAGTCAGCAGCACAGAAGTCAGAGCTCCTCAGAACAAGTGAAAGAAGTCATTTATAAGAATCCCTCTTCTCCTTCTCACCAACAAGTTGCTTCAAAGATTCAAAAGACAACTGCTTATCAAGTCAGAAAATCTGATGTATCCTTCAAACCTAAAAGAAAATATAGTGAGGCTGCCCCTCCTAGATCTCTTTACTCCCAAAGTGATGATCAGCTCAGCTCAACATACTTTCAAGCTCAATCCACTCAGTTCAAAGAAGTCACTGTATTGCCTCCTCAAGAAGATAAGTCACCTGTTGAATAGGAACTTGATCCAAACTTTAGGATGGCCAGGCTTCAGGAACTGATTGGTCTTTCTCAGATTAGAAAAGCAATAGAAGAAGGAAAAGATCCATCTTCATTCTCAACTATGTCTTCTTTCAGAGAAAAAGAGCTCGATGAGCTTCAAGTGAGCAAGAAAGTCTTCAACCCAGCTGAATATATGGCATTGCATCCTGAAGTAATGGTGCCCAGGACTAGCACTCAGACATCTCTTGGTGGGCAAGACTTGATGACATCCAAGAAGAATGTACCAGACCCTAGCAGGAAGATAATATTCTCAAAACCTTCATCTGGTTCTTCATATGATAAACCATAGTTTATGTTATTTGTTTAATGATTAACTGATTATGTATAATGTACTGTTATAATATATCTGTTGATGTTATTTTATCCCTTCAGATATTTATGGTCTTTGTATTTTATTTCTTTTCAGTTTTGTTTTTGAGTGACCTCACACAAATAGGGGGAGATTGTTGGAACCCTTGTTTTGATTTGTGCTAGGTTCACTCTTAGGATGTTTAGACCCTCTTGTATAGCCAGGGTATCTGTCTTAAGTCTTAGTTAGATCCCCTTTAGATCAGGTTTGGGCAGACCAGCATTGCAGTGGACTAAGACTCATATTCAGAAAATGTTGTGAACTATCTATATCAGTTCGACTATAGTCGAACTCAGCTCGACGATCATCGATCTCCCATCGACGATCTCAGAGTCTCCTACTCTGAACTGAGATCGACGATCTACGAGATCAGGTCGACGATCTCTTATTTCTCTGCAGTAATCAAAGCTCGATGATAGCCGTTCTCTGGTCGACGATCTCTTATCTCTGGTCGACGATCTCTGAACCAAGCCCTATGATTTTATGCTGCCTTCTTCTATCAGTGTTCTCAGATCAGTAAGAAGTCTTATTTTGGTTATGATAAATTTATTTTAAGGCAAGATATATTCTGATAATAAATGCTGATACTCCCAAGGCTGATAGCCGTATTTCTTGAAGCATTTATTATGGTATTCACAGAATATTGTATAGAGATAGTTATGGATTGTATTTATGACTGCCAACCATTCTAGCTATTTGGGCTCTTCAATTCTTGCAGTAATTTATGCCTTGCCTTGGGAATTCAAATTATAGCCATTTTTCTTTATACTGATAGAACATATATCTCAATATAACAAAAAGAAGAAGATAGACAGGAATCAGTCAGTAATCAAAAAGAAAAGAATCTTCCTTTGCTATCAGTGGATATTGCATGCTTTGCTAAAGATAAGAAGAAGAAGAACTTTTTCTGAACAACATTTCTCTCCAATCTTCTTCTCTCTTCAGTATTCAAAGATTCACAGAGTCACAAAATCAACAACTGTTATCAGATTCAAAAAGGCTTTATAACTTTTTCTCCTTGAAGACCTACACATAGGGACAAGCTTTATCTTCCTGGATCCATACAATATCTCAGGGGGAGCTTGGACATTCTTCTCAATCTAAAAAATCTTCTCACTTGTGTGAGAAAGAGAAGATTCTCATAAACCTTTTCTTCTACCTCCATCTGTACAGGGTTATCTCTCCCTTCAAAAGTGAACTCTTTGGTGATAGGCACCTGATCAAAAACCTATTGGGTTTTTAGCTCCTGATCAAAAGCTCAAAGAGTCTCTAGATCTACCTGCAGCAGATCTTATGGTGATAGGGCACCTTATCAAAAACCTAAGTGGATTCCTACCTGGGTGGTAGAAGAGTGGATGTACCCAGATTTGGGGAACCATTATTAATTTTCTTGTGTCATCTGTGTTGCTCTGTGATTTCTTTGTGTGTTGTGTTGCTATAGTAGTCTAGCTTATTTCTTATCACTATTTACTTTTGTTAGTATTTTAATTCCGCAATAAATCTAAACATTTTTTTAAATACTCTATTCACCCCCCCCCCCTCTAGAGTAAAACCTATATATCCCTCACTTTCACCCTTTTCGAGAGAATTAGGTGGCGTAGAAAAATTCTGATGTTGGTTACTATTAAGAGCGGTAATAAATTTTTTATTATTATTTTAAAAAATTTAAGAAAGAGGATGAGAAAGATAAGAGATAAAATTAATCGGTTCCTGTTTTCAATATATCAATGAAAGTTGCTCACCGGCAACGGCGCCAAAAACTTGGTGGTCGCTAAGCTTCGAAGAAAATAAAAGCAACCGAACTAGTAATCTAATAAGGCAAGTATACCTATCGAACTGTAGCTAGGGGACACAAGTGTCGTATTGAAATCCGGGAACTGTTGAGTACACTTACTCACACGAAGGCTATTATTTTATCGACGGAAAAACTAGGGTTTGAGAAACTAATTGCAATTAAGGAAATAAAACTATGCTAGAAAGAGAACTACTGTAGTTAATTAAAGGCCTATAAGAAGCGATTACAATGAAGGGCTAAAAATATGAAATGGAAATGCACTCTATCAAGATTCACCTCGGCAAAAGTCGACTAAGAAATGCGATAAAAACCTAAACTTAATAGGCTAAAGGTCCTTGACCGTGGAGGTTCCTAAAGCTTGAACACGCTTCTCTCGAAGTCGTGCCCAACTGAGTTTAGGAAGGTCCGACCGACTCTCGTCTAAATCGGAGGCCTAAAGCTCGCTTTATGCGGTGAACCCCACTATTTGATTTTACTCCAATCCAGGAGATTTGGACATCTGCCTCTCTCGACAGGTGTGTACAACTCCCTTTACTCTTGAATGCTCACTTCATTCTATCAGCCTCCCAGCTAGCCCAGAATGAAAGCAAAGGTGGAGAGTATATATCGATAATATACCGCCAGCCCATGAAAAATCAAGAGTAATTCAAGGCCTAAAACCAAAAAAGAAAAGGTAAATTAAAACATCATAACTTAATCGCTCGTGTAACATTCCATTTCCAGCTAGACCCCTAGGAGTGGTTTTTTCATGACTAGGTCATGACAAAACCCTAAAAAGCCTAAGAAGACCAAGTGAGCTTAGGCATGAAGGTGGAGATCACCATGGTCTGCAAATAGTAGAATTCTAAACACTAGTTTATGATGACCATAGGGCTTCACCATGACTCCATGACTCCACCACAATATCCCTAAATTATTGGAAGGTCCATTAGAGCCCTAAGGGTCCATTGAAATCAACCCAGGTTGGCCAAGTTGACCTAGGATCATCCTAGGCCTAAATTGGGTAAGGTGCCCTAATTAAGGGCAATGTGCCCCTAATATGACCAACGAACCCTACCTAAGTCTTCCTAGACCTTAAGTGAGGTCAATGGGTCACCAAGGACCCATTGGGGACAACCCAAGAGGCTAAGTTGACCCAAGTCAACTCTAGCCTCAAAGTGGTCAAAGTGCCCTTACTAAGGGTCAAGTGACCTCCAAGGTGCCAAGTCAACCATACCCAACCCTACCTAGACCTTAGAGGAAGCCAATGGATCACGAAGGACCAATTGGGGTCAACCCAAATGGTCAATTTGACCAAGGTCAACTCAATCTTTGAAATAGGTCAAATTAGCCTAAATGGGCTAACCCAAGCTCAAACTCATTTCCCCCACTTGGGCTAATCTCATTTTTATTATTCATATGGGTTATGGGCTGCCAATAGGCTAGGGAGATGAACAAATTCGGCCTTGATGACTAGGAGAGAGAAAACTCCATTTTACCCTTTAAGGGAGGAGAGAGAAAGTGGTTTAAAGGGGTCATTCATGGCCAAGGGAGACCAAGGGCCTCTCCATTTGATTCCAAGGGCTGAATATATTCTCCCTCATCACTTTTGACGAGTTTAATAACCATAACCAGCCATAAAAGTGGCTGAATTTAATTTCTCTCATAAGGAAGAGAGAGAAAGAGGGGAGAGAAAGCCATTAATGGCCATGGGAGAGCAAGAGTTCCTCTCCAATTGATTCCAAAGCCTTGATTCATCTTACCCTCATTATTTAGAGGAGACCAAGGTTTTTCCCCAGCCTCTAGATGGTTGAATACAAGGGATATGCCATGGCCAATTTCACCTTTCATGGCCATAAATGGCTTTGAAGCCATGACCCTTCCTCTCCCCCCATTTCAACCTTTTAAAAGCTCCCCTAGGACAAGAGCATTCGTTTCCACCATCTCACTGAAGAAAACGAGGGAGTTCACGGGGTTGTTGTAGAGCATCGGAAAGCTCCACCACCGGCCATGGCGCACCACCACCAAACTCGTCGGCAAGCACGGTTAAAGGTCCTCCTCTACTCCTTCTATGGATAGATCTTAGGAATCAAATAGGAGAGAAATTGGGCTCAATTGAGCCGGATTGTGTGAGCAAAATTTCAGATTTTTCATGGTTTTTATACCACTCGGGTTCGTCGGAAACCGCCCCTCCGACGGCCATGTCGCTGCCCGGCGATAGCCCCCACCTCAATGAAGGTGGTGGCGGTGGTGGCCGGCCAGGGAGGTGGATGGGTGGCCGGGAAACATGGCTATAAATAGCTATAGGTTTGGCCATTCCCAGACCTTGGCTGGAGGAAGAAGATGACCAGGATCCCTCTGATCTGCTTTAAGATTCATGCTGCATCATTTTATATTTAGTTTTGATTTTTTTGTATTTTCTGTCCTGTTTACTAGGTTGTATTAAATTAAATATTACAAATACATAGGCCCTCATACAGAAACAATGGCCAATAGCAAAGTTATAGCCCGTGAAGTCTAGTTTATTTTAAAATTTGTTTGAACCCATTTGGATAAGTAGTTTAACCACAGCACCCATTTTGGTGGGGTCTATACAAGGCTTGACCAGAACTTGGTTTGAGTACCCCCACCAATCCAGCAATTAAAATGACGTGAAATTTTGGATGGGGGTCACTTTTACCTATACCTAAAATATATCCAAAAATAGTAATTTTTGGAGAACATTTTTATATAGTTTTTGTAAAAAATTAATAATCCATGAATAAATTAATTAGATGTCCTAAAAGTCTCAAAACTACCCCAAATTTGGGTGGGCAGTCTTAGAGGGAATGTTAGGGCTCTGGTTAAAATCTCATCTCATTTGGAGATGTTTTAATTAGGTATTGATTCAACCCTAGGTTTACCCTTATAGGGTTATTTAGGTCAAAATGATCTTTTTGGTGTTTGAGTTATCAAATCCCCTCAACAGAGGCTGATATTTTGGCCACTGATTTTATATGGCATGTAACACCCTCCAATGGGATTTGGGGTGGTTTGGGGTAGCGTAGCCCTAGAACTCTAGGGTAGGCTCCTTTTATGGAGATTTTTAGGGATTGAAGGTAATGGGGTCAAATGACCTTGGAATGACTTGAGACTTGGTGGAAGGGATCCTAGGGTGGCTATGGTCCTCTGGTTGAAGTTTTATTGAATTAGGAAGCCTTTAATCCCTTCAAATCCATAATCCTAGTTTAGGGCACAATCCCAATAGTTGGGTTTAGGCAATCAAAACATGTCACAATAACTTAAAACTTCGACAGGGTATTTCCCTGATAAAAAGAGTTCTAAAATAATTTTGGTGGAATTTTTGGGCTAATAAAATCAGTACTTTCTTAATAACCCTAGTTGTGTCCTTAAGATTATTTTGCTTGTCATGATATTTTTGTCCACTGAAAAGTTGTGAAATTTAGTATTTGGAAGTTTTACATCATGATAGTTCCCTATGAATTTTTATTGGAATTTTTAGATGATTAGTTTATGTACTTGTTTCATACAATATGAATTGTAGATTTCTGATCAAAAATAAATTTAGAGCCCAATATTTCTACAAAAATTATGAAACTTGGTCAGTGAGTGTTTTATGTCATTATGTTGGCTCTGGAATTTTCTCATAATTTTTAGGCGATTAAAAACAGTACTTGTTTCACAAAGTTATAAATCTGGAAGATTACTTTTAATTAGATTTAGAGTAACTCATGTTTTATAAAGTTGTAAAACTTTGTTAGGGTTATTTTTAGATTATTATATATCTCCTGGAATTTTGTCATAATTATTAAATGAATTATTACAGTACTTGCTTCAATAACTAATGGCTATGGAATCATTGATTTAAAATTAAATTAGGGGCTACTGTTCACTGGAAAACTGAGAGAATACTTCTAGAGTGTTTTTAGGCCATGTTGGACTTACTGGATTTTTAATATAATTTTTAGAATAATATTGCTGGCCTTTGCTTCTTAAAATGGTAATATTGACTATATGTTCTAAATTGTGTATTTGGGGCCTAAACAATTCTGAAAATTCTTAGACCTTGGATTTGTTATAGAAATGTTACCTAGTATTTATCATAATTTTTTGGTGATTTGTTTCTGATTTAAAAGTGCATTTCATGTTCAAAGTAGGGCATTTGGAGTCTTAGGTTAATTAGATTAAATGCCCAAATAATTAGGAAAATTATGAAACTCTGAAGTTAGTCTAAATAGGTCATGGTAGACTCCCAAAAATTGTTATGGATCTGTTGGATGAGTAAATGGAGTACCCCCTAGTGGGAGCACCATGTAGCTTATCACGGTATGCATATAGTACATAGAACTGAAATAGGCTAGCTTGGAGAGCTTAAACACACTTAGGGGAGTCACACTAAAATAAAAGAGAGGATTGGTCATGGGTGAAAATCAATAATATTAAGTGCCTTGCGAAAAGGAGCTTTGGGCTTCAGCCCATCGTAGTTCCTAGTGCCTTCGAGAACCCTTCACGTGGTATGCCTTGGGCAGTCCTGGGCTAATGTAAACCATAAGAAAAATAAATGTTAAAGAGTAACTTGTATAACTAGGGGTTCACTTTCACACACATCGGTGTCTCGGGAAGATGGGGTGACTAGGATGTTCGGGCGGTAGGCTCGGTGGTTGTGGAAAAGGGCAGGGTAGCCCGGTGAGCCAATGGCTCGGTAGATATTTGTGACGGGCAGGATAGCCCGGGGAGCTTTGGCTCGGTTGTTGGCTGCGACGGACGGGATAGTCCGGGGAGCTTTAGCTCGGTGGATAATACATTAATATTGCATGTGCATAAGATATAAGGTGGTGGGTCTTCGGTATTGGAGATTCGTTACACCGACACCAGTACGTTGACTCGATGAGTGTGGTTTTACACTTAGCCAAATAAAGTCTGGTGCACTAGCCGGCAAGAGTACGCAGGAGCTCCGCTTCGTGCACCAGCGTTGAGGCGTACAATAGGTCTGACTGGTAGTGTTGATACCGGTTTAGAGGTGGGCGAGGCCCAACCCACCGCTTCCGTTTTCCACTACGGAGGTATCCTGGGAGGTTAGGCTCCAGAAAGGGGAACTAAAGGTCTGTGTGCACAGAGTCGGGTGGGTGAGTTGCACTTGCATGATCACATCATAGCATATTTGCATGTCATAGCATCATCATTGCATTAACCCCTGACACCTATTGTATAAAGTGGTATGGGACGCTTTATACAATAGGCCCTGCAAAACGACCCCTTGGCTTATAAGTTCGCGTGAGCGTGCTTATAAGTTAAGGTTTATATTCTGTATATAAATATTGCTTGCTTGTAAACCGACACCCCATCGTATAAATTTTATGGGACTTTTTATACGATGGGAGCCTTGCAGAAGATCCTTTAGCTTATGTGTTTTCATATAAGTTAAGATTACATATTTCATGTTCTGTCTTTCATACTTTTATTACTGATGCTTATTCTCATAGAACTGCTAAATTAGTTCCGTCGCCACCTGCTTACATTTGTTACTCTCCACCTTCATAGCTTCCCTTTCCTTCTCCCCGCTCGGTGCCTAGGAGCCATGGCGGAGGGGTGGGGGATGATAAGACTTAGTATTTTAGACTAACGGTTTTCAGACCAAATCATTTTAGGGGATCATGTAGCCGAACTTGGAGATGTAGCCCCAGAGGTCAGTGCACATGAGACGGGACAGTCTAGTATCGGATTTAAGACAGCTAGGACAATGAGTCCCGATCATTAGTAGTTGTTCTAGTTTTGCTTCCGTGATGAGTGACTTGTAGTCAGGATTTGGATGTATCGGGCATGAGCCCTATTTTCAGTACTTTATATATTAATGTTGTGGACACTCCCTTCGTGGAGATATTTATTTTATATACATGTGATTATTGTGGACTAGTTTTGAGTTCATTCTTACTCTTATACATTATTCTACACTTCTGCGATCGATCGGCCGGGAGAATCGGCGTTTTGTAGTGGCGGCCTTCCCGGGTGTGAAGGTGCCACCGCAATGCGGCGGTTTTGGGCCTAAGACCCCGGTGATTTTTAAAAGAAAAAAAAAGGGGTCTTACAGCTCGAACGTCGGATCATCAAGATCGAGTACAAGGAGGATTAGTTTATCATAATGGAGTGGAGGAGGGGGGATGAGTAGTAAAGCATTAAAAACACAATGTAATAAAGAGCACTTATATTAATAAAGAGAGAGAGCTACACTTGAAAAAGGAAATTACAATTGCATGAAATTGAGAACCTATTCTAGCCCTACATTAAGCAACTAAAACAAGTGCATAAATTACAATAAAAGCTATTACAAAGGCTAAAACTAAATTAGGGTTAAGGGAAAACACAAAATAAAGAAGAGAGAGGGAAGAACATGAAAAAGACCAAGAAAAAAAGGGGCAGCACCTCCCCTCTCAACCCAAGCTTGCTGAAATGGAAGGGGGGGGGACTGAATTTATAGGAAAAGCTCACGGGTTGGTCACGCCCTTCGACACACCCTAGGGGGGTGTGTCAGGGGGCGTGACATGTACGGGGTTGACCTCGGGCTCTAAATTCTGGCGGGAAGGATGATTGCTTCTGTACGTCGGTGGACATGCCCTGGGTCACGCCCATGTAGGGGGGGGGGGGGCGTGACACGTACGTCGCGTCGAAATCATTGGTCGGAAATCCGTAAGTCATCAAAAAAGGAGGGGTCACGCCCTATGTCACGCCCGTGATGGGGGGCGTGACAGTACTGTTGGCATGCTGAGGAGAAATAGCATTTAATGCGGCGACAGGCTTCGGGTGGAGGGCGACACGCTCCGTGTCACGCCCGGGGACACGCCCGGGGAGGGCGTTCAGGGGGGGCATGACAGCCATTTTTCCTGGTATTTTCCTCTGGCTTCTGGATTCCTCTGGAACAGGTGACACGCCCTAGGTCACGCCCGGGGAGGGCGTGACAGGGGGCGTGTCAGGTCAATTTTTACCAATTTTCAGGAAAGTTGCACAAAGTGCGGAAAAAGTTAGGGGCAATAAAATTAACATAAGAAAGATATAAATAAAGATTAAAATACCAGATTTGTATATTATAAACTAGAAAAATACGATAATAGTTAAGACTACAAAACGTATTATCAGCGTTACAGGCAGAGCATTCGGGCAAGTTGGCTAAGTGTTCGGTGGAACTAAGTGAGTTTGATATATCCTTTGTTCCCCGCCTCTCGATCAAGGCCCAAGCAATGGCCTACTTCCTAGCTGACTATGTAGTCGAGGTGGCGGAGGAAAAACTCACCTGCCCAATTCCCTGGAAGGTGATGGTGGATGGTTCCTCGGGTAAGCATTCCCTGGGGGTGGGGGTGATTTTGGAAATCCCCCAAGGGACAAAGATAAAATAAACGATAGTTATCCATTTTCTATTACTGACAATCAGGCCGAGTACGAGGCGGTGATTGCAAGGCTCCGCCTGGCCAGGGAGCTACGAGTGCATGATGTGGAGGTCATCATTGACTCCATGGTTGTGGCTTCCCAGATCAATGGGGATTTTGAGGCAAGGGATCCTACCCTTCAGTTATACTTGGCAAAGGTGAAGGGGGTCATCGGCGCGTTCCAGACCTTCACTGTCTGATATGTTCCCAAGGAAGAGAACAAGCAGGCAGACCAACTAGCGAAGCACGGTCCCCGGGTGGAGGGTACCATCACTGACCTGTTCTGGCCCTTCCTTTGAAGAGGGAGAGCTGATGGAGGTGGACCAGCACCCCTTGTGGATGAACCCTTTCGCAACCTTCCTTTCCACAAGGGAGTACCCTGAAGGGATGGATACAAAGAAATTCAAGCACAAGTCGGTATACTATCTCATCTGCGATGGGATACTATACTGAAAGACCCTCTCGGGGATGTTGGCACGTTGTGTGGCCGAGAGGGAGGTCCAGAGGATTCTGGAGGAGGTCAACTCCGGGGAGTGAGGAATTCACTCCAGGAGTCGGACCCTGAAAGGAAGGATTGTCAGGTAAGGGTATTTTTGGCCTACCATGGGTCAGGATGCAGCGGAGTTTATGAAAAAGTGCCACAAGTGCCAGTTATTTGCCCACCTCCAACTGCAACCGGCCCAACGCCTAAGAAGTATCACGACCCCCTAGCCCTTCACCATCTGGGGAATGGACCTAGTAGGGCCTTTTCCCCAGGCCAGCGGGCAGAGGAGGTTCTTACTTGTCATGATATATTATTTTTCTAAGTGCTTGGAGGTGAAGGCGCTGGCTAAGGTGAATTCCCAGGTTATCAGGAATTTTGTTTGGGGGAGATCATCTGTCGGCACGGGTTGCCGCAAGCCATTGTCACGGATAATGGACCTCAGTTTGCCAGTATTGAGTTCATCAGTTTTTGCAGGCAGCTCGGGATTGATCTCAGATTTGCCTCGATCCACCACCATAGGAGCAACGGCCAGGTGGAGGCGGTAAACAAAATCATAGTGAAACTCCTGAAAAAAAAAAGTTTGAAAATTGAAGGGTAGCTGGGTGGAGTAGCTTCCCTCGGTTATTTGGGCCCTTAGAACTACCCACAACACGGCCATAGGGGAGCCCCCTTCAAGCTCTCCCATGGGTGCCAGGCAGTACTCCCAATAGAGTTTGAAGTTCGAATGCCTTGGGTGGTAGAAGTAGAGGCAGGCTGGGAAGAATGACAAGCTGAAAATGAGGAGTTGCGGCTCGCCCTCGACATGGTGGAGGAGCTACGTGACCTCTCCTCCATCCGATAGGTAGAAGTGAAAATAAGAATGGTTAAATACTTTGACAAGCACGTCAGGGTCAAATAGTTCGCAGAAGGGGACTTGGTCCTAAAAAAGGTGGATGCAGCAGGAAGATCAGCCGCCATGGGAAAGCTCAACCCCAACTGGGAAAGCCAATACATTGTATGAGAAATATTAAAATCAGGAGGGTACCGCCTCCAGAATGTGGAGGGAGAGACCCTAAATCTCACTTAGAGCGGTGATGACTTGAAATGTTTTTACCCTTTAGCCATGTAAGTAATGATCTTTTTTTAATAAAGCTTCTTAATGCGCCAATACTCCTGTCGTGATTCTTGTGAGTGGGTGAAGTGTTCATTCAATAGACCCCGAGCAGATCCTGCTGTCAGGCTCTCACCTAGCTAGCAGGGATGGATATCACTCGAGAGAGTCTACCAAGACCCCGAGCAGATCCCGTTGTCAGTCTCTCACCTAGCTGGTAAGTTTGGATGTCTCTCGAGAGAGTCTACACAGACCCCGAGCAGGTCCCGCTGCCAGGCTCTCACCTAGCTGGCAGGGCTGGATGTCACTCGAGAGAGTCTACCCAGACCTCGAGCAGATCCCGCTACCAGGATCTCACTTAGCTGGCTAGGCTGGATGCCACTCGAGAGAGTCTACCCAGACCCCGAGAAGATCCCGCTACCAGGATCTCACTTAGCTGGCAAGGCTGGATGCCACTCGAGAGAGTGTACCCAGACCCCGAGCAGATCCCGCTGCCAGGCTCTCATATAGCTGGTAGGGCCTGATGTCACTCGAGAGAGTCTACCCAGGTCCTGAGCAGATCCCGCTGCCAGGCTCTCACCTAGCTGGTAGGGCTTGATGTCACTCAAGAGAGTCTACCAAGACCCCGAGCAGATCCCTCTACCAGGTTCTCACCTAGCTGGCAAGGTTAGACGTCACTCAAGAGAGTCTTCCCAGACCCCGAGCAGATCCCGCTGCCAGGCTCTAACCTGGATGGTAGGGCTGGATGTCACTCGAGAGAGTCTACCCAGACCCCGAGAAAATCCCGTTGTCAGACTCTCAACTAGCTGGCAGGGTTGGATGTCACTCGAGAGAGTCTACCCAGAACCCGAGCAGATCCCACTGCCAAGCTCTCACCTAGCTGACAGGGCTGGATGTCACTTGAGAGAGTCTATCCAGACCCCCAGCAGATCCTGCTGCCAGGCTCTCACCTAGCAGGCAGGGTTGTATGTCACTCGAGAGAGTCTACCCAGACCCCAAGCAAATCCCGTTGTCAGGCTCTCACCTAGCTGGCAGGGCTGTATGTCACTTGAGAGAGTCTACCCAGACCCCGAGCAGATCCCGCTGCTAGGCTCTCACCTAGCTGGCTGGGCTGGATGACACTCGAGAGAGTCTTCCAAGACCCCGAGCAGATCCTGATGTCAGGCTCTCGCCTAGCTGACAGGGCTGGATGTCACTCGAGAAAGTCTCACCCTCTCCATGAGTTATCTGTAAAGATCGGTCCTTTTTCTAAGGATGGGGGGAGAAAGTCCTCACGAGCGAGTTGGGGCTCGCGGCTTAGCTCGACAGAAGGGTGGACAGTCGAGCCCTTGGGATCCATTGAAGAAGGCGATCCCCCTCCATGTACTCCACCCCCATCCAGTTTTACTTATGAATTTTTTTAACAATTTTGGTTTAACACCGGCGAGAAAGGAGGCATCTCACGAGCGAGATGGGTGACGTCGAGCCCTAGCGTGGCAAGTGGTCCCCCGGGTTGCCTAGAGGTGGCGAGCTCTCAGGGTCTATTCACGGGTACGAGTCCCGACATACATTCTAACGTCAAGTTCTGTGCTAACGAAGCTTCTCAAGGAGGAGAGCTCGCAGGCAAGTATATTACAGTAAGAAGGTGCAAGAAAAAGAAGATAGAAGAATATGTTTGGCATTATCAATAACTTTGTTACAAAAAAAGGAGCTCTTCTAGACGAGGTTACAAAAGGGGGGAAGAGAATTACACAAAAAAGAAAAAGGTGCGGGTCAGCTCTCGCCTCCCCCTCCAGATTGCCGATCTTCACCTGCTCATCCAGATGGATCGTCCTTATAGCCCTTCCCGAAGAGAAGATCGAAGCTATCCTCCTTCTAGCTGGGCAGCGGAGATGGGAAAAGACTCGACATGAGGTCTCGGTCCGTGATCTCCTCGCAGCCCTCCACTAGCACCCGCGTATCTTTCATGATCTGTAGGGTGCATTCGGCAGATTCGATCGAGTTGATCCGTAGCCCTTCCACGACCTCGGCCTTGCCAAAGATCCTTGGCCTATTATATGGGAAGGAGGGCTCGCCGCCACCTGGGGGGAAGAAGGCTTCAGCCTGGTGGATGATCTTGCTGTCAAGCCCCTTTATCCGGTCCTTCAGATTTTCATTGTCCGCCTCCAGCCCGGCGGCACGAGCTTCCAACTCGGCGGCACAGGCATACAGCTTGGCGTTTTCTTCCTCCAGCCCGATGGCGCGAGCCCTCAACTCGCTAGTAGCCTCGACATCCTTTAGAACGAAGGGGTAAGCAAACATATTGTATGAAAGCTGAAAAATCCCAAGTAAAAAGAGAAGGGGGTGATCAGTATTTACCAGCCCGCTGGCGGCTTTGGCGAGTAAATCCTCGGCAATGCCGAGCCTCCTCCCCAAGTCTGCGGCTTTGACCTGGGTAACGTCGCGCTTATGCTCAGCCTTCTACAAGAGGTAGCTGAGGTTGAAGCCGCAACGGATCACCATGTGGTGCAGCTTTAGTGCCAACATATGGGCTTTTAATACCTTGTGGCTGGGCTGGCGTAGGGTCATGCGTTTGTAAGCCGCGACATCATCACGCCCATATAGGCCGAAGCCGAGCACGTAGGCGTGATCGGAGGAGAGCTGGCGTTCAGTCCAGGAGGTCTGGAGGGTAGAGACGGATATCCGGTGGGCCGACTCATCCCATTGAACCACGGGCTCGCCGACCGAATCCTTCAATCTTCCTCCGAGGCCGAAGAGGGGGTGGCTCTTCGGCAGACCCGGCTCGCGGGTCGTGGTCTTTTTGACCGCAGGAGGAGCGTAGGGCTCGCCTCCCTCCTACCCTTTCTCAGTTATCTCTTTCAGCGAGCTCTCCGGCGATCCATCTGGGGAGGGCTCGTGTGAGCTCATGTATTTGGGCTTTTGTTGTTATTGTTGTTGCCTCGCCCGTGGAGCCACCACGACCCTCTTCATCTTTCGCTGCTTATAATGGCAGGGCGAGTTGGACCTCGCGGGATCAAACCGCTTCTTGTTGGATGAGGGCTTGGACGATGTTAGCTCATCTCGGCAAGCAGCTGTAGCCGCCCTCTCACGCGCGAGGGGTTCAGGGAATAGTCCTGAGTCCACGTAAGGCAGGTTCTCAGGGATCAGCCGTACCCATGCACAAAAACCTTGGTCAGAAAAATTATATTGTTTTGGCGAGCTAGGAAAGGGGAAAAAGTGTGAAGTATACCTTCGCCGGTATGGACAAGGAGGAGCGAGTCGAGGCCCCTTCGGAGTATGGCAACCTCGAAGACTTTGTGGAGGAAGAACTTGTGGAGCTCAGCATCATTTCCGGATATGGTGGGTGGTCGGTATACCTCCTCTCCCTTCTGTTAAGGAAAGTAGGGGACGTTGCCTAGGTCGCCCTTGATGAAGACGATCTTCGTCATCCAGTTATGATGCATGTTCGCGATCTCACAAACTTTTATAAAGGAGACCTCGAAGTAGGCAACGTCGTCGGGAGTCACCTTGTAGGTAAAGAGTTTCTTGAAGATGGTCAGGTTAAACTCTAGTCGCTCCTTGCAGAGGAAGCACGCGAACGCCGCCATCATGGCGATGGCGTTCGAGTTAAGCTGCGCGGGCACCGCGCCATAGTACTTATGGATCTGGTGGACTTCCGGCCAAAGCGGTAGGCGCAAACCCACCTCAAAGTGCGAGATGGTGAAGGTGAGCTCCTCGGGGTAGAACGTGTTGATGGCCTCGCCCTCCCTAGGCTGGCGCGCCTCAAAGCCGAGGGGCACGAAGTCGGCAATGAACTCTGTGAACTCCTCCTCAGACGTGCTCCCCTCAAAGAAGCTGTAGTCGGCGAAGTGTTGAGCACATTTGGAGCGGCCGTCAGAGTCAAAGTTGGTCTTACCCATGCTCGCAGGAAGATTAGGGCACGAGTACCGATAAGAGAGAAAGCGAGAAGGGGGGTATGAAAGCAATAAAAGCGGTAAGTCGTGGTTGGTGAGAGGGCCATATTTATAGGAAAAGGAGTCGAAGGTCGAGCCGACCAATCAGTCTGGCTTGACTAACTCAGCTCGTTGACCCCAGCTCGCCGACTTCCAAGATCTGTCTTATCACATGCCGAACTGAAGGATAATATATTTGAATAACAAGCAGTAAAATCAGAAAATATTTAAGTTATTAAAAACAAGAGGAGAATATTGTCCAGAAAAATCAAATGCAAAAGAAAAGAAAAGGTTCAATGCATGAATGGGCAGTTGGGGAAAGAGACGAGTGTCGGTAGGCTCAGTAAAGGAGCCATTTCTATCTACCCCATCCTTGCGTCTCCTTCCCAGCTGGCCACCGTGAGTTATGGAGCTCGTGGATCCGCCCCAAGTTCCTGCGGTTTGGAGGCTCTCTTCGATCTCGTATAGGAGACAAGAGGGGGACGTCGCCTCGCCTATCGGGCTGCTCCTCACCTCATCAGTGAGCCGCACGTAGTCGCGCTGCAACGCTTTGTTGTCCTCCTGTACCTTGCTCAGCCCGCGCACCAGCTTCTTGAAGAGCCCGATCCCCATCCTCATCAGTTCACCGTTCTCCACTTCAGGACCCATGAAGGAGTCTAGCATGCTTTGAGAAGGGAGGGGCGAATAGCATGTTAGCCTCGAAGAATTGTCAGCCTCACACTGACTAGGAAGAGCTACAAGGGTGGTAATACATTAGTATGAAAGGCGAGCACCCTAGGAAGACTACGGGATAAGAGCCACTGAAGGTCAACTTTCCTGACGAGCTCGGCGCCTCGAAGGATATGCGGGGTGGGGGCAACCTTAGATTCTTACCGCTGCCCAGAGGGTGCTTTCTTTGCAGGAGGAGGCTGAAGCCCGGTACGGGGATGGCTCTAGCGCCTCCTCCCGTAGTCCCGACAAGTTGTTGAGAAAAGAGGATGCGGGCTGGCAAATCCGGTCTCTGCGAGTCCATCCTGAGGGTCCCAAAGGGGGGGACGGGTCGCGCGGACGAGCCTCCGGAATTTTGAACCATGGGTCGTCAGAGGGAGTCTTGACTCGCGGTGAGGAGACCTCGCCATACCCCCATCGACTACCCGGGTCGGTGCAGAGGTCGATGATGTTTTTATCCTTCTCAGGGGGGCAGAGTAGAGGAGTCAGCCTCAGGCTCTAGGGTAGTCTTCAAGTCGTGAAAGATGTTCTCGGCCGCTTGGGTAAATGGCTTCGCCTTTTTAGCATAATTGAAATCTGCTAGACCGCCCTGCAGGATGCTAAGGGGAATTGCGTTCAGGCCAGCAACGCGAGTGGAGGAGTCCTCGTGAGGACTTGAAAGCCTCTCTTGGATCTCCTTAGGGATAGGCATCTCAGCAAGTTCATAACAAAGGGAACGACAAAGTTCACCCAGGTACGCAGGCGCATATATTACTAGTGGACCCTGCTAAAAGATTCCCCCCAGCCCCCGCCACACTCGCCGAATCCTGTGGGGTTGGATGATTCTATCCGAGCTTATTCAAACCTCCCAAAGAGTGAGGATTATGTACAACCCCGTATCCGGCGAATGCTGTCGGATAGACTCAGACTCGACGAGTGGGCCCGACACTCGTCTCGGGAAGCTCAGCAAGCAATGGGCGAGTAGGGATATTCTTGGTCATTCGTCAAACGGAGCCCAGCATTCGTCAAGACTAAAAAGCTAAGGTCATTAAACTGAGCTTGTTGTTCATCAAAATGAGCTCGTCGTTTGTCGAACTGAGCTTGTCGTTTGTCGAACGGAGCTCGTCGTTCGTCAAACGGGGCTAGAAGGGCCAGAGTTCGGCAGCCCCCGACTCGCCAGGGGCGTGGTGGAATTATCAGGGGGATAGTGGAGCGGGCAGGCTCGCACTCGCCCCAGGTGAGCTCGGTAAGCGGCAGCGTGCAGGGCTAGTCGAGCCCGTGCTCTCCAAGGTTCGGGGAGGCGGCGAGTGCAAGCTCCATCGAGCACTCGCCGCACTAGGCGAGTAGAGGTCTTAGGGACTACTCGCCCGGTCTGCTGTGAAGTGTTTTTACCATTTTTTCCCCCGCTGGCCTACCCATAGCCAGTTAGAATAGCGAAGTTACGTTGTTGGCAGACCCAATTGGGTTGCATGTAGTTGTTCAGAAGAGCGGAGGTTTGTTATTTGCAGGCCATTTTCAGAATCCTATAAATAGGGAAGAAGGGGTACCTCAGAAGGCATGCTCACTTGTCTCCAGGTCTTCTAGCACTTTATGAGGTACCTTAGACCGGAATTTTGCTAAGGAGGGGAAGCACTTTAAGATCTTCCAGGTGTGTGGTGGGACCTCCGCGCCGAGCCCTTGGGTCAGTTCCCTTTGCTTTCCCTTATTGTTTTGCTTGCAAGAGAGAAGTAGGCGCGTGATCACCCCTTCTCCAAGGGCGAACTCCACAAAGACCGAATTCTCGGTTTCAACATCAGCAGCAGTATTGTCCCTGTTTAAATCAGAGGATTCTATCTCAACTACAATACTTAGAGCAGGGAGTTCAGAGTGAATCTCCCCCTTAATCTCTGCAATGTCCACAGGGACATTCAGATCTACAGCAGTGTTTATTTGATATTCTTCTTCTATTATTTCAGCAGGTTGATCATTCTTAGCAAGAATCTGATTACTCTCCTGCATGAACTGGATTTGCACCCCCTCAGCAAAACCATCTTCCATAATTTTCTTAAGAAGTTGCTCCCCCTCACTCTGAGGACTGAAGCCACTATGTAGTTCTTGAACTGAAGGTGCTTCTTGTTCTTCAGTAGGATCTGGTGTTTTGGTTGTCGTCTCCTCCATAGCAGCAGTTATCTTGTTCATTATATCCTCTACCACCTTTTCAGCAACCTCAGCTGGAGGTATTTCCATAATATCAACTGGAATCTCTTCAGATTGAGTTCCACTCACTTGGATCCTTGCAATAGGTTCAGAGGAAATTGATACCTGAGCACTTGTATTCCTTTTGGTCTCTTCAGTATACCTAGACAGATTTGGGTCATATGTCTCTTCTTCACTATTCTCAGATGAACTGCTCTCTATGCTGACATCTGGAACTGGAACTGCCTTCTTCTTTTTCTTCTCAGCATACTGAAGGTGTGGATGTAGAACTCTCTCCCATCTATCAAACATTCTTGAGTCCATTCTCCTCATGTGATGGATCATAGTCCCTAGCCGCATGTTGAGGATTCATGGGACTGTACTGTTTAGATACAGAGACAAGATGCTGCCCAGGTTAGGTTCTTGGATGCATTCCACTATTCTATCAAACATCACTTTCCCCAGTCTGTTTTCTTTGATAGAATAATCCCGGTCATAAGTTCAAATATTTTCCTAGATATCTTTTCATGTGAACCTATTTTGCAGAGCAGAGCTTTTCCCACAATGTCTGCTAGGAACTTTCCTCTATTGTTCATCTCTTTTCTCAACATAGAACCAGTGGAATGCTTGGAGAGTCCACACCACTTCAGTGTTGTCTAGACATCATTCTGAAATAAGTCTTTATCTTCATTAGACTTTTTTACCTTGGGTAGATACAACGCCTTGCATAATCTCTTGGAAGTGATCTTAATCTTCTTCCCACTTATTGAGGATTTGATTTTTGTTGAAGATGAGTCCACTATAGCATTTGAATAAAGTTTCAGAACTTCTCTCTTCCAAATTAGGATTGGCTCGGGCAGGACGAAGCTTGGGTCAGTGACCTCCAGTAAGTGCAGAACCTGCATTACCTCCTCAGGAGCATCCTTGAAACTATTTTGAACCAGCTCGGACCCCTCAAATAAGATATCCATTCCTTTTGGAGACATAGATTTGCTGAGTTTTTGAAAAATTGACAATCTTTCATCGCAGAGAGATAGTAGTTCGCAAAGGGCCATAAATAGTGTTTCTTATTCTAAGCACAATTTGGTCTATTTATACTTGCCTCTAAGTAGAGAATGTGGAGAGGCACGTACCTTTTGTTATGTTCACGAAGTGATCAACGGCTGTGATTAATCCCGATAGTTAGCCGTAAATAGACGATCCTGGTAGTATGCATTGAGTGTGTCGGTGCAAGAAATGCGCCTTCTAGTTAACGGGTTGTTCGGTCTCAAGAGCTAGGTGAAGAAGAGGGTTGCGGGGATAGAGAAGAGGTTTGGCGGGGGCCACTGGGAAGGTTGATCGGGCATTGTCGAGCAGAGGGTTACTTTGGAAGTTAGCTTTGCAGGTTGATGGCGAGAGAGGAAAAAAGAAGAGCGGGGGCCGCTAGTAGCGGCAACAACAGACTTCGCCCGCCGCAGCTTGAATGCCACTCTTGCGGCGGGCTGTTCCTTTTACCAAGAAATAAGATTATAGCTTGATATTGATCCTTTCTAGGAAAAAGCAGTAAAGGGTACAAAGGGGAAAACCGACGGCTAAGGAAGAAGAATGTCGGAGGCCGCGCGGTTTGACCAAGGGAGGTCGGCAGACCGCACGGTTAATGATCGGGCAGCTCGCTGGACTAAGCTGGGCGGACTGCTTGATCAAGCAGAGCGAAGGGGGGTAGGTCGTGCGGACTGAGGATTCGAGTCCGCAGGAGCTAATGCTGGGACCTTGACACCTCTCTGTCTTATCTTGAATGAGAGGTATGGGGGGCTATTTATAGGCTCGAGTACGTAACGATCTTGGTAACGTCACCCCTGGTGAACCGGTGAGCTGTGTGAGTACAATGTTGAGTCCGCAGAGTCCGCGCCAGGCCGCGCGGTTAGGGACTTGGAGTTGGAGATGGCTACTACTGGGTGGGCTCACGCTGGGTCGTGCGAGTACAAATACTAAGTCCGCGAAAGGCCGCGCGGTCTGGGACGGTCTTGCTACTGGAGACTGCTGAGCGAGTTTTCCTAGACCGCTGCAGAATAGGGTGAGTGGCTACCGAACTGGTCTTTATCAATGAAGGCAGGATTGATAACGACTCCGCCCTGCACGCGGAGACCGGGATGTACCCGATCGATTGCTGAGCTGAATCAACCCTGGCGGACTGTGGAACGAGTTTGCCTAGCCTACTGCAGACAGGTTAAGCACACTGCCTCCTGCTGGAGGTTTGTCGCTCTTGGCAACGGGTTGGCGACCTGGCGGACTGAAGACTGAATCCGCCACTTGCTTAGCACGTCGCTATCGAGCAATCTAGGTGAATAGGAATGCGAGTCTGCCACATTGTTGGGCAGTTTGCACCTGAGGAAGAATGAACCACCACACGGTTAACCTGATCTAACCGCGCGGCCTGCAGGAGCGGACAAAGGAAGCCGTCCGCAGCCCCTGCAGAACGAGCGGCTGCTGTGCAACCTGGGCAGTCGTACCAGAGAGACCGCCCTAGTCGCACGGACTGAGCGTGAACTGCGCGACCTGGGAGATCTTGCTAGAGAAACCTCCCTAGCCGCGTGGACTAAACGGACTAAGAGGTCAGTCCACCCACCCTTAGAAGAAAAGGCCGATAGGCCGCGACCTTCTGGAGCAGGTCGCGACTTGCAAGCTGGCTACCTTGGGAGGGATCACCGATTTCTGGGTTAATATGATCCCCGCACTTTTTCAAATTCTGAAGAGAACTTCGAAAAAGTAGGAGACCCACTAAAATTGTGATCCTTCCCTAGAGAAAAGGAAGGGGTAAGGAGAGATGGAACCTGATGTCCCACCTCAGAGAAAATTTTCTAATGCCTGCCTTTTTCCTGCGAAGGAAAGAATTACCATAAGCAGAAATAGGTACATCTTATGCGTACCTAGGTTGATTTTGCAAAATAAAGAAGACATGAATGTCTTCTAATGGGCTCTGCAAAATAATGATGAGAGGAAATCATTGAAGAATCATAACTTGCAAGTACCTGAATGATTCTTGCAAGCACCTGTTAACTTCTGCAAAAATAAGAGTGAGTGAAAGATATGAAATAAGACCGAGTTGCAAGCACCTGTTAACTTCTGCAAAAATAAGAGTGAGTGAAAGATATGAAATAAGACCGAGTTGCAAGCACCTGAAAGGAACTTGCTAATATCTGTTAATCTCTGCAAGAGAAGAGTAAGCCGCAAATATGATAGAAAAAGTAAGGTGCAAGTACCTGAAGGGAACTTGCTAATATCTGCTAATCTCTGTAAAAGAAGAGTTAGAAGCAGATATACTAGAAAGTAAATTGCAAGTACCTGAAGAGAACTTGCTAATATCTTCTAACCTCTGCAAAAGAAGAGTTAGAAGCAGATATACTAGAAAAGTAAGTTGCAAGTACATGAAGGGAACTTGCTAATATTTGTTAATCTCTGCAAAAGAAGAGTTAGAAGCAGATATGATAGAAAAGTAAATTGCAAGTACCTGAAGAGAACTTGCCAATACCTATTAATTTCTACAAAAGAAGAGTAAGCCGCAGATATGATAGAAAAGAAAGGTGCAAGTACCTGAAGGGAACTTGTTAATATGTGTTAATCTCTGCAAAAGAAGAGTAAGTAGCATATATGGAAGAAAGAAAACTAAGTCGCAAGTACCTGGATGAAACTTGCGAATGTTGGTTGTTGATATGATAAGATATAATTTGATAGCAGAAGAGATACCTGACAAACTCTGCTATTACCTGAATAAAGATCAAACCGCGATAATGATTGTCTCGCATGATCAAGTATGATGTTTTATACATGAAATCCAGATCAGCAAGATGAAACCATCTTAATTTAGACTTATAACAGCATGACTTGTCAATTAAAGAGAACCAGACACGGATAAATGATTCGTGTTGCTAGCATCTGATAAGAGAGATTGTGGATAACCATCTGATAGAACTTTATGCAGGCAGCGCATATAAGATGATCATAAGCCAAAAAGATATTGCCGATCCTTGGAATAGGTTGGATTTAACCTGTTAACCTATAAGAAGGCAAAAAGACAAAGGAGGGCTACACCCTGAGGATGATCTAAAAAGGTTGAATGCTACCATAGGAGAGAACTTGTGGGCCTTATGCATCACTTGCAAAAGTCACCCAAGGTGTAGTCTAAGAAGGATCGACAGAAAAACTGCTCTCATGCCTCGGGTTATAAGTATTGCTGATCAATCAGACTAGATGCGCCAAGTGGCCTATTGCTTGTCTACGAATTGATCAGGGGAGTTGTGGGCCCCGCGAAGGCACGGATTGAGAGTACCAACGAGTGTTTGTCCGTCACAGTTTGAGATGATCGAAGAGACAAGGCTAAACTTGATTGTCATTGCTTGTCAACCAAAGATCATCATAACTGTAATGTATCCCTAACGGAGCATGAAAGAACTATCACAGGCTGCCTCCCCAAGGCACACACACTACGCTAGACATCGGCCGGGATCCGAAGTATGAAGTTCACCATCATATATTGAACGGCCCCCACTGCACATATGTGAAAAAATCCTCACCATATGTGGTCATTGTGATCTTACGCCGGAGGACAATCCACGGAGGGAACAATAAGACTTGGCGATATATCATCGGTTCAACGATCTCTTTAGCAAAGAGAAGAAATATAGAGGAGAAGCATTACAAAAAGAGAACTGTGTCAGTATATGATCTCTGACGTAAGCTTTATTGAATGAAAATGAAAGAATACTTGGAAGTGTTGAGAAAGAAAAAAGTTTTGAAGAGTAAAGTAAAAGCAACCGGTCACGATTGTGAATAGCTTTGCGGACTTCGAGGAGCTGTGATTCGTCATAACTGATGACGCAAGAAATGTGCCCTTTTTGCTTTAGAATAGGTTTCCAAGGGCACCCACATCATCAGCATCAAAGGTCTCTCCTATGACAAGGTCACGATATGTATTGATTTGATTCACTCCACTTGAGCTGCAAGGAAAATCTGCTATTCCTTTGCCTTTTGAGGTTGACGGATCAGAGTGGCCATCCTTCGGGAACAGATCATGCATCTTACCCTCATTTAGCAATCTCTGCACAAGTTGACCAAGCGCTCGGCAGCTTTCAGTTAAATGCCCGCTTTCTTTGTGAAATTCACAGAATGGATCTGAATCTTTTGATTTTTGATTTGTCGGCTGGTTAGGCCTTTTGGAATTTGCCTTATCCTTCATGATTTGGCATACTTCCAGCATCCCCTCATCAAGTCTAGAGTATGATAAGTCATCATCTTGCGGTTGATGCACCGAAGCTGTTTGTAGAGGTGGGGCTGGTAGCGGTTGGAATCGTTCGCGGGCACGATCCTGGATGGGAAGGGGGATTGACGATGATGATGCTGGAATTTTTTTGTTTTCCGAGAATGGGATGGAAAAAATCTTTCCGGGGAGACCTCGGAGGCTGCTTGTAAGGTGGATTTTTCTCAGCTACAAGCCGAGAGACAAAGCTAGGGTTGCTTTTCTCACCGCGGCTGTATGAGTTAGCTAAACCAATCAATTCTTGATATGTCCTCGGTGCTCGGACGTTAGCCTCGAACTTGAGTGGTCCTTCACACAGGTCGTGGATAAGAGCCACTCGATACAATTCTTGATCGACAATCTCAATGTATAAGATTTCTTTCTAAAAAACGATCTATAAAATGAGACCAAGTCTCATCTTCATGTTGTTTGATCTCAAATAGGGCCTCTGGACCGCCCTTTCTCTTTGTAGAGGTAGAAAATCTGAGAAGAAACTCTCTTCGCAAATCAACGAAGGAAGAGATGGACTGAGGACGTAGTCCATAGAACCAATCCCTCACTTGACCATCAAAGGTTGTTACAAGGAGTTTGCATTTGGTAGCATCTGAGAGGGTCTTGAGAGCTACGAATAATTCAAATGCTTGAAGATGTTTGACTAGATCAGTCTCCACAGTGTAAATGGGCAACCGTGGCTCCCTGAAGTTAACTGGAGTAAGTTCATGCTGAACATTCTCCATAAATGGTGACTGCACTTCTTGCTCTCCTACAGCATAAGGAAAAAAGGGAGCATAAGTTTCTGCTACACAAGGAGCTGGAGGATAGAAGGGAAAAGTTGCTGCGGAAGGAGCGAAGGCAGGAGATGAAGATTAGGGATGACTTCCCTTAAAATTTAGGAATCTTGCAGGACTTCCTCGGGCAGCTTCTCGAAAGAAGTTCTAACGAGATGCGAATTCATCAGTCTGAGACCGCAAAGGTGCTACAGGCCCTTGCGGAAAGCTTGGAGTGTAAAGAGGAGGATAGGCCGATGGATAGGCCGGTGGATAAACTTGTGGAGTCTCGGATACTGGTGTTGGATTGATTGGAGGAGCTAGCGCTGCTGAAGATTGTACGGCCAGTTGCTGCGTGATAGCTGCTAGGGTATGGTTGATTGCTTGAAACTGTTGTACAGTTTCTCTGCGAGATTGCTCCAAGGCCTCCTAAAGAGAATCCTTACTGGAACTTGGAGCAAGGCTTTCGACTGGTTGATTGTCTGCCATGAGTAACCGCTGATTTCACTGTCTGATCGAGATCTGAAGGTCGCGTGTTAACTGTTGGTGTAAGAAATGCACCTTCTAGTTAATGGGTTATTTGGTCTCACAAGCTAGGTGAAGAAGAGGGTTGCGGGATAGAGAAGTGGCTTGGCGAGGGCCACTGGGAAGGTTGATCAGGCATTGTCAAGCAGACGGTTACTTTGGCGGTTAGCTTTGCAGGTTGATGGCGAGAGAGGAAAAAGAAGAGAGGGGCCGCTAGCAGCGGCAACAATAGACTTTGCCCGCCGCAGCTTGAATGCCACTCTTGCGGCGGGCTTTTCCTTTTACCAAGAAACAAGATTACAGCTTGTTATTGATCCTTTACAGGAGAAAGCAGTAAAGGGTACAAAGGGGGGAACCGGCGGCTAAGGAAGAAGAATGTCGGAGGCCGTGTGGTTTGACCAAGGGAGGTCGGCAGTCCGCATGGTTAATTTTCGGGCAGCTCGCTAGACTAAGCCGGGTGGACTGATTGATCAAGAAGAGCGAATGGGGGGTAGGTCGCGCGGACTGAGGATTCGAGTCCGCAGGAGCTAATGCTGGGACCTTGAAGCCTCTCTGTCGAATCTTGAATAAGAGGTATGGGGGCCTACTTATAGGCCCGAGGAGGTAATGGTCTTGGTAACGTCACCCCTGGTGAGCCGGTGAGCTGTGAGAGTACAATGCTGAGTCCGCGGAGTCCGCGCCAGGCCGCCCGGTTAGGGACTTGGAGCTAGAGATGGCTGCGGCTGGGTGGGCTCCCGCTGTGTTGTGCAAGTACAAATACTGAGTCCGCAGAGTCTGCGCAAGGCCGTGCGGTCTGGGACGGACTTGCTATTGGCGGACTGCTGAGCGAGTTTTCCTAGCCCGCTGTGGATGAGGGTGAGTTGCTACCGAGCTGGGCTTTATCATTGAAGGCAGGCTTGATAACGAGTCGGTCCTGCCCACAGAGACCGGGATGTACCTGATCAATTGATGAGCTGAATCAACCCTGGAGGACTGCGGAACAAGTTAGCCTAGCCCGCTGTGGACAGGTTGAGCAGACCGCCTCCTACTAGAGGCTTGTCACACTTTGCGACAGGCTGGCGACCTGGCAGACTGAAGACTGAATCCTCCACTTACTGAGCATGTCGCTATCGAGCGATCTAGGCGGATAGGAAAGCGAGTCCACCACATTGTTGGGCAGTTTTCACCTGAGGAATAATGAACCACCACACGGTTAACCGATCTAACTGTGCAGCCTGCAGGAGCGGACTGAGGAAGCAGTCTACAGCCCCTGTAGAATGAGCGGCTGTTGCACGACCTGGGCGGTCAGACCAAGGAGACCGCCCTAGTTGTGCGGACTGAGTGGGAGCTGCATGACCTAGGCAGTCCTTCTAGAGAGACCTCCTTAGCCGCGCGGACTGAGAAGACTGAGAGGTCAGTCTGCCCACCCTTAGAAGAAAAGGCCGACATGCCGCAACCTTCTGGAGAAGGTCGTGACTTGCAAGCTGGCTATCTTGGGAGGGATCACCGATTTCTAGGTTAACAGAGTGGACTCGACGCACTCAACACTCTTAACGCTTGCAGTTATCTCGACGAACTCAACACCTGATTACTTAGTCCATTTCTTATTTGTTATCTTGCAGTGATTAACACTGCTTACAACAAGAATATATGAATAATTACTGAAGCTAGACAAATTTCAACATACCCAGTTCAAATTTGAAGGTTTTTAACTTGGCTTCATATAGTGGCTTAGTGAAGATATCAGCTACTTTCTTGTTTGTAGGGACAATTTTAAGACTAATGTATTCACATTCCACATGCTCTCTAATGAAGTGATACCTAATCTCTATGTGCTTAGTCCTGTTGTGAGACACAAGATTATAGTCTTGGAGTTGGTGTTGGATCCACAACATTTGTGCACGGTAATTTCCAGCAGATATGTATTCTGACTCTACAGTTGAGATTGCAACACTTGTTTGCTTCTTGCTACTCCAAGATACAAGCCTTCTTTCTAGAAAATGATAGGATCTAGAGGTGCTTTTCTTGTCTTCTCTACAACCTGTAAAATCTGCATTTGAAAACCCTGTTAGTTCAAAATCACTATTCCTAGGTTACCATAGGCCAAGAACAGGTGTGCCCTTCAGATATCTCAGAATTATTTTAGCTGCAGAGTAGTGAGACTCCGTAGGGCAAGCCTGATATCTAGCACAAATACATGTAACATATATGATGTCTGGCCTACAAGTAGTAAGTTAAAGGAGGGAGCTAAATATACCTCTGTATAAGGTTTCATCAACAGGTTTCCCAGTCTCATCCTTGTCCAATGACAAATTAGACCCTATAGGAGTTTTCATTTTGGAGGCACTCTCCATTCCAAACTTTTTAATCAACTACTTATTGAACTTAGACTGAGAGATGGATAATCCATTCTCAGACTATCTTACTTGGAGGCCTAAGAAGTATTTCAGTTCACCCATATTATTCATCTCAAATTTCTCATGCATAAGTTTAGCAAACTTCTTGCAGAGGTTATCACCACTAGACCCAAATATTATGTCATCTACATAAATCTAGAATAGGATGATCTTGCCATTAATTTTCCTTAGGAATAATGTCTTATCTATCTTTCCACTTGAGAATTTGTTCTCAATGAGAAAGCTAGATAGGGTCGCATACCATGCCCTATGGGTTTGCTTCGACCAATACAATGCTTTCCTAAGCTTATAAACATAATCAGGTGAGTTAGAATTGACAAAACTTGGGCTGCTCAACATAGACCTCTTTTCTTATGTCACCATTAAGGAAAGATGACTTGGCATCCATTTGGTAGACATTAAATCCCTTGTATGCAGAATATGCAATGAATAGTCTAATGACTTCCAATCTAGCTACTGGAGAAATGGTTTGATCAAAATCAATACCTTCTTCTTGTCTATATCCTTTGACTACCAGTCTAGCTTTATTCTTTACTATAACACCATTTTCATCAAGCTTATTCCTGAAGATCCACTTGGTTCCAATGATGTTATTTCCTTGTGGTCTGGGAACCAGCTTCCAGACCTTGCATATCTTGAACGGGTTCAATTCCTCTTGCATAGCCACAATCCAAAATGGATGAATGATGGTATCTTCAAACCTTTTAGGTTTCACCTGAGATAGGAAGCTAGAGTACATTATAATGTTCAGGATTCTGCTCCTTATTGTAACCCCTTAGCTAGCATCTCCAATTATATGATCTCTGGGATGATCCCTCAAGTGTCTGACTGTTGGAGGCACTCTTACTTCAGCATCAAGAACTTCATTGGTTAGATCTTGCTGATCTTCATCCATATCAGGTGCACTTTGATCTCTTTTTAGAATGCATACTCCATCATCTTCTTTTAGGGTAGTTGGAGAATTATCCTTCATAGTTAGTTTGTTTATCTTCATCCCTATACCTGCAAATCTAAAGGAGTTGGGCAGCTTTTTCTAAGGAGGACCTGGGCAGCTCTTTTAAGGAGAAATTGTGCAGCTCACTATTAATCATTGATGACTCATGAAAGACTATATTAACAGACTCCTCTACAACTTGATTTCTCAAGTTGTAGACCCTATATTCTTTGTTATTATTGTTATACCTAATAAATATCCCTTCGTCGGACTTGGCAGCAAACTTGGTCAAGTATGACTTCCCATTATAAAGCACAAAGCATTTACTGCCAAAGATCCTGAGATAGGCTAGATTAGGTTTTCTGCCCTTCATAATCTCATAAGGAGTCATCTTGTGGTACTTGTTGATAGAGGCCATATTCAGGACATGACAAGTATTGTCCACTGCCTCAGCCCAGAAGTATACTGGGAGAGAAGTGTCACTGAGCAGTGTCCTATCAGCCTCTATGAGAGTTCTATTTGTTCTCTCAGCTATCCCATTTTGCTGGGGAGTTCTGGGTGAAGAGAATTCTTGGTGAATCCCTTGGTCTTCACAAAACTTTGTCATGCCCTCAAATTAAAATTCAGTACTATGGTCACTTCTGATTTTTAACACATCACTGTCTTTTTCATTCTAAACTTACCTAAATAAAGGTCACAAAAGTGTCATGGGTTTCTGAATTTTTTTTCAAGAAGAACACCCAAGCAAACCTGGAGAAGTCATACCCTATCACAAGTGTGTAGACTTTCCTACCAAGACTGTGAATCGGCATAGGACCAAACAAGTCCATATACAGGAGGTATAAGAACCTTACAGAGCCCCAATTCTCTTAAAGGATGCTTTGGTCTGCTTTCCTTTTTAACATATAGAGAAAATGCCCTCCTTGGTGCATTTGATATTGGGACTATTTCTAACTAGCTCTTCACTAAAAAGTTTGTTAATGGACTTGTAGTTCAAGTGAGCTAGTCTCTTGTGCCATTGTGCATAGTATGAGACCTTCTTATTAGCACCTAGACACATAGGGGTGTCAGAACTTAAACATAAAAAGTTTAAACAGTAAATATTTCCAATCTTAGTGCCTGTCAACATGACCTCTTGGTCACTTGACCTTTTAATCAGACACTCATCCTTGTGGAAGACAATGACATAGCCAAGATCACAGAGTTTGCTTATACTTATCAGGTGGTGTTGCAACCCATCTATATAAGACAAATTTGTGATTGTGACTATGCCACCGGTGATCATACGATAGCCATTGGTGACCCCTTTGTCTGAGCCTCCAAAGATCACCTTAGGTCCATTCTTTACGGGAGTGTATTCCTTTAAATGTCTTCTTGTTCTAGTCCTTTGACTGGAACATCCACTGTCCAAATACCATATTAGTGCACGCGTACTTGGACTATCCTACAACCACAATTCTGTTTACCATAGGACCCCAAAAGGGTTTGGGTCATAGGTTCTTGTTAGTCTAAAAATGAGCATGTCTGCCTGCAGTATTTCTAACAGGTAGACTTGCCCTAAAACTAGGCACATTGGGGCTGTGCCAACAATCTATGGCAAAATGACCCACTTTGCCACAACACTAACACTCGTGAATATTATATCTCCTTTTTTAAATAACTCTTATAGACAAGCTGAAAGTAGCTGTCTGTTCAGAAGGGAGAGTAGCAACCATCATCTTATTTCTTTCAGCAAGGATCTGACTGAAAGTGAGTCTGCCAGTAGATATACTTGACTTACTGTGATTGCCACTAACATCAGTCTTCTTTGCAAAAGACACACTGTTTATTGCATTAGATATAGCCAAGTCAGGCTTACTGATTGAATTACTTTTGGTCTGAGTCATTGCTGGAGGAGTTAGACTATTGGACACTGCCATATTCTTGAGTGTGGGGGCTGGTGCACCAAAAACAAATGGTCCAATATGGGACATCTGGATTTCCTCATGTGGGACCTTAAAAGAAATCAAGCCCATGCCCTTCCTTCTACCACAGTTGTGAGCATTTTGTTCACACTGGGGGATATTCCATTCAACAGGTTACCATACATACTCTCTTGGTCATACTTGTTGGATGGCAGCACAACCTACTCAAAAGAGATAGCAGGCTAAATTGGAGCCTTGCCCTTCCTCCTAGTCCTTCTACTAGTATTCCTCTCAATGTACCCCAGCCCCTTCTTACAAGTTTGGGAGGTGACGGTATCAATAAGTGGCAATATAGATTTAGGTTTGGAGTACTGAGCCACAAGCATCCTCTCTTTGAGGAGCTTTTCTTCAAGATCCATAATGATCTTGTTCTTATGGCTGATGGTCCCAATATGGATGATTGAGATAGTCTTCTATAGGTTGACTTCCCTCCTCATCTGGTCAACCAGGGGTGCTGAGTCAGACTGCAGGGAAGCAGCTAGCTGTAGGGAGACAATCTCCTTTGCTTGTCTTTTGACAAGCAACTTGATCTTCTTCAGAGCATATAAGATTAAACCATAATTATCAATAAATTGATTGACATCTTCCTTAGATTTTGATTCATCATCATCACTGGATGAAGGAGCATCAGAATTGGGACTAGATTCATAATCATATTCAGAGGAGGAATGAGAATGAATTTTTACCTTATCTGGACCAGGCTGGTCCTAGATGGACTCTTCATCTATCATGTCCATAAGCCCATAATAGCCCTTATCATCTTCATCCACCTCGGTGTCACTATCTGAGTGTGATAGAGGTGCCTTGATTCCTACAGTTGCAGTTGAATAGTCTTCATCCTCATCAGCAGAAACAGCAGCAAACAGTCCAATGTAGGCTTCATCTTCTTCTTCAGAATCTGATGTTATAGAGTCACTTTGACTCCATCTCTTCTCATTCTTGGCAATAAATTTCATTTCCTTCTCTCCCTTTTGGTGGTGATGTTTCTTCTCACAAGTATCTTTTCTCTTGACTGGACATGCCTAGGCTTGCTACAACAATAACAAAAAAATTTAGAATAACTATGTTTGTTAGGTTTGGAATCATACCTGTCTCCTTCGGAGAACTTATTCTCAAGCTTGTGGTGATCCTTCTTATTATGTGAAGAGGAGGAAGGTGTGTTCTTCTACTGCCTTCTCTTCATCATCTTCTGGAACTTCCTTGAGAAGGCAGCCAATTCTCCATCTGACATGTTGCTGTCAGATGAACTTGACTCAGAGCATTCTGAATCAGTAGGCCTTCTTAGTGGAGAAACAATCCTCTCCTTGCTCTTCTTAGAGCTATCAGCCTTGAAGGCCACTGTCCTCTCCTTGTCCTGAGACCTGATGGAGGTCTCCTCCTCCTTCCTGGCTATTAGTTGCATCTCATATGATAATAGCTCTTTGATTGCATAAATCTTTGTGTCCCAGTCTCTGGTTAGAGATCTATGGAACTTGTCATTCAGCTTATAATTGTTGAAGTCCCTCCTATAGGTCCTCAGCTTATTCACCACTCTGAAGAACTTTTCATAGCACTCAGCCATGATGTCCTTCTTGTTCTGCCTGAAAGACTCATATTCCTGGTTGAGTAGGGATTTTCTGTCATCCCTAACCTCTTCAGTGCCCTCCATGTAGACAATCAAGGTGTCCAACATTTCCTTGGAAGTCTTGCAGTTTACAAGACTCTAGAATGTAGAATCATCAATGACACTTATAATAATATTTTGTTCCCACTTGTCCATAGTAGCTAGGATGACCTCATCCTTGATCATCTCAGAATACTTCTTAGGTGTCTGTACATTGGCATCAAGAACTGAGACCTTCATGGGAATGAAAAATCCTTCTTGTACTATTTTAAAGATTCTAGGGTTAGTTGCTTCCATGAACAATCTGACTCTTTCCTTCCAAATCCCAAAGCTCTCTTTCTTGCAGATTGGAAGCTTTATTGAGCCCAACTCTTTAGGGTTCTATCCTGAACCCATAAAGATAATCTGTAGCCATTCTTGGATATCTCTTCAGACTATTAAGTCCTTTTGGAACAACCTCCCTCTGATACCACTTGAAATACTTTGTTTTCAAGAGTAACTAAACACCTAGAGGGGGCGGTGAATAGGTTTTATATGTCTTTTATGAAAATCTTTTACTTAGGTGAGTTGTGATTTAGATTTAGATTAGCTTTCAAGATCACACAATAACACACAAGGTATTTATAGTGGTTTTTAAAGTTCCGGGTACATCCACTGTCCCTCTATAACACCCCAAATCCCAATTTGGAGTTCAGGATGGGTGATATGGCCTGGGACACGGGCGTGTCCCAGGGTGTGTCCAGCTCTGTGTATTCGAGTGGGTCTCGAGTGGGCCTCTAGTTTGTCTCGAGTGAGGAACACGGCCTGGGACATGGGCGTGTCCTAGGGCATGTCCTTCAATGTATTGTCGTGAGTTCTCCAAGAAGTGCAGTCGACGATCTTCGAGAGGCGACACGGCCAAGGACACGGGCGTGTCCCAGGGCGTGTCCTGCTCGAGTTGGTAGACGGGTTGTGTCGGGTGAGGAACATGGCCTGGATCCCAGGCGTGTTTTGGGTGACACTAGCGTGTTAAAGTTGACACGGGCATGTTGGGAACCCGTGTCCCTTTCAGGATTGTTGGTCCTGTGTTGATTGAGGGACACGCCCCTCAACACGGGCATATACTGATTGACACAGGCATATCAGGGGCTTGACACTGGCGTGTCAAAGCCCGTGTCCTTGTCTGGATTGAGTAAGTTGTGTGTCGCTTAAGGTACACGGCCTGTGACACGGGCGTGTCACAAGCCGTGTCATCCCTGGGAAGATGCTTTTCAGAGCGGATCGTGGTCATTCATTTCTTTCTAATTGGATCTTGTGGTCCAAGCTCCTTCCTGTTGTTATAAGACCAAGGATTGAGAGTTATCTCTCATTATAAGTTGACCATTCTCTTTCTAAATAGATAAAGAGAGGGGAGAGCTAGGAAGGAAGAAGGAGAAGGATTTCGACCGCCGATGGAGCTTAAGCGATCTGAATCGATAGCCGAGTTCAGCATTGTGGAGACAAAGACATCGTGGTGATTACCATCTAGCTAGATTTCTATGGCTCCAAAGCGATCGTCAAGGGTAACAATCTCCTTCTTGGACAAGTGAAGTCCTAATTTATGCATGTGCATGGAATCCTCCACCAAGAGGTGGAAAGCGTAAGCGATTCCAGCGGGTTGATAGTTAATATCCCTGGTTGAGTCTACATCTAGATCCGGAAATGAGTAGTACAAAATAGGCATGTTGTGTGAAGCCCATCCGGATGGTTAGTCTTGATTGGTGATGTTTATATTACGAACTAGAAAACACTTCGTGTATGTAACGTGTAGGTTACGGAGTTTGTGAAGATGCGTGTGAGTTCCTTGAGTTGTATGCTCTGCATGAGCTGTATGCGATGTGGTCGTGAGAGCCATTCTCTTTGGATTGTGAAGCCAGTCCTTGGTGGACAGTGTGGCTATTGTGAGCTGAGAGCTCTTAAAAAGGCTTCGTGCTGAACAGGAAAGGTGAAACCGACCCACGCCTATAAATTGGCCATGAGTACTTCGGTATTCGATGATGGTATATCGACTTGAGCAATGGGGGGTGGCTGATCTGTACCTGCATTATGTCCGTCCGACTGGCAGACCTGGTTATTGGTCTCGTTGGAGCGCATAATGAGAGTCTTAGGCCTGTGCGCCGTTAAGACTAAATGCTCAATGGTTGTCGTGAGGTTAACACCTCTGAGTGGTATGGGTGAGGATGTGTCCAGCATGCGTGTTATAGTAGACTTGTGCCTGACCAACAAGCTAATAACCTCTAATCGTTGGTGGGACCCAGGAATGATTCAGTACACCGTAATGTGCCCTGAGTGCACAGATCGTCGGGCCGCATGGCTGACGGTTGTGATATGTTAATTATGCGTGAGTGCATTTGTTGTGATATATATATTGTGATTACAATGCATGCAGGGAAGGAACCACTGCCCCGGGTAAGGGGTAGGGTTATTATAATTGGACAGCTGAATGCTGACCGTTGCTATGATTATCACCCTTGGGGTGGACATCCATATGCAGGTGCTGCCCTTGCTGATGCTGACTTGGATTGAGAGGGCTGAAGCCCTTGTTGTTACTGCTTGTAGGCCCTAGAAGGTCGTGCAAAGAATTGGATTTCATGTTTTGCCGGCCTGCGTGCTGATGTATGAAACCATATCTTGTAAAGATAAACATGTAAGGCCTTAAGGCCATGAGCAATTGTGTTTTTGTATACATTCCTGGTGTTATATATAAATGTGTTATTTATATATTTAGTGGACATTCATTGGATGAGTTCTTGCAAGTAATAAACTTCCGCTAGAGTGCTCTGAGTTAAGATGCGAGTAAAAAGTATTTTGATATTCACACGTGATTCCGCCGTTTGTCTGTAAAATATGGCGTGGGGCCCCGACCAGACCATCTGTTATATTCCATGTGACAGATGGAGCCATTACAAAGTGGTATCAGAGGTTAGGGTTAGTAGGAATAACATAAATGAACTCAAGAATGTCCATTAGGAATGCAATACATGTATTTGAGGAGTGTGAGCGTGTATAATAGGCATGTTTGTCATTTTGGAATGGACATTATTGATGTCTTGTTCACGTATAGGTGACAAGGAGTGGAGCTGGGCAGTCTGAACCCCAGAGTTCGGATGAGAGTGCGGCACCAGCTAAGGTTCCCACACCTCCTCCCTCTGCAGAAATCGTACGCTTAGTTGCGGAAGTGCTATTTGCCATGTTTCATGCTCAGCCTACTAGGCAGGCAAGGCCTGCAGTGGAGCAAGTATGGGTTGGTGCGAGGCAAGAGCGTATTGAGGCTCTGATTGATGAGCAAGCTGCTGATGAGCAATTGAAACGGTTTATGGAGTTTCATCCACCTACGTTTGTTGGGGCGGGTTCCCCAACGCAAGCCGAGGATTGGCTCGCAAGAGTGAAGAGGATCCTTACAACGATCAGGACTGTTGAAGGCCTTCGTGATGAGCTGAGGTTAGCGCTCCCAAGTTCAGTGAACCAAGGCTTCTAAGCGTTAGTAGATACATCCTGTGCGCTGGAGAAGGATTTGAAACGGATGCAGGACAAGAAGAACTTGGCGGTGGAAAAGCCAGAGTTCAAAGTTCTTCAGTTGCAACAATCGTAATAAAGTAAATGAGATAAGAAGAGATTCAGGCCTGCTGAACAAACTTCTTCGGATGTTGGTAAGCAGGGGCATGCCGCCCGTAATTATTGGAGTGGCCCTTCAAAGGGTGAGAAAAAGACTGGTGCATCCTATGAAGAAAAGGGCAAGGCAGTGGCAGAGTCATCTGCATCCCGGGCACAGCCTCAAATATACACTCTCGAATTGCAGGAACCGCAAAGATCAAATCGTGAAGTATAGTAGCCTCGCGCGTATAATCTAGAGTTACAGGATGTCATAAAGCGGATTATGAAGGACGCGAACGAGCGGAAATAAAAGACAGAGTGTACCTTACTGTTGTCGTAATGAAATGTTGTATGCCTGTTTGTAAAAACTATTGTTTGTGAGATGCCGTGGGGAGAGACAAGATGCGGCCTCTGAGCTCTAAACCTAGATCATTTTTGTTAATGGTACAACAAAGGAGTGGTTGTGTTGGTGTCTATTGTTGCCCTAAATTTCGGGACGAAATTTCTGTAAGGAGGGGAGGGTTGTAACACCCCAAATCCCAGTTTGGAGTTCAGGCTGGGTGACACGGCCTGGGACACGGGCGTATCCCAGGGCATGTCCAGCTCTGTGTACTTGAGTGGGTCTCGAGTAGGACTCGAGTGGGCCTCGTGTGTGTCTCGAGTGAGGCACATGGCCTGGGAAACGGGCGTGTCCTTCACTGTGTTGTCGCGAGTTCTCGACGAAGTGCAGTCGATGATCTTCGAGAAGCGATACGGCCAGGGACACGGGCGTCTCCCAGGGCGTGTCTTGCTCGGGTTGGTAGCTGGGCTGTGTCGGGTGAGGAACACGGCATGGATTCAAGGCGTGTTCTGGGTGACACAGGCGTGTAAAAGTTGACACGGGCGTGTTGGGAACCCGTGTCCCTTTCCGTATTGTTGGTCCTGTGTCGATTGAGGGACACGCCCCTCAACACGGGCATTTACTGATTGACACAGGCGTGTCAGGGGCTTGACACGGGCGTGTCTAAGCCAGTATCCTGGTATTGATTGAGTCGGTTGTGTGCCGCTTAAGGTACACGGTTTGTGATACGGGCGTGTCACAAGCCATGTCATCCCTAGGAAGATGCTTTTTAGAGTGGATCGTGGCCGTTCATTTAATTCTAATTGGATCCTGTAGTCCAAGCTCCTTCCTGCTGTTATAAGACCAAGGATTGAGAGTTATCTCTCATTCTAAGTTGACCATTCTCTTTCTCAAGAGATAGAGAGAGAGGAGAGCTAGGAAGGAAGAAGGAGAAGGATTCCGGCCGCCGGTAGAGCTTCAGCGATCCGAATCGAGAGTCGAGTTCAGCGTTGTGGAGGCAAAGCCGTCGCGTTGATTACCATCCGGCTACATTTCCATGGCTCCAAAGCGATCGTCATGGGTAACAATCTCCTTCTTGGACAAGTGAAGTCCTACTTTATGCATGTGCATGGAATCCTCCACCAAGAAGTGGAAAGCGTAAGCGATTCAAGCGAGTTGATAGTTGATATCCCCGGTTGAGTCTGTATCTAGATCTGGAAATGAGTAGTGCTAAATAGGCATGCTGTGTGAAGCCCATCTGGACGGTTAGTCTGTATTGGTGATGTTTATATTGTGAATAAGAGAAGACTCTGTGTATGTAACGTGTAGGTTACAGAGTTTGTGAGGATGCTTGTGAGTTCCTTGAGTTGAATGCTCTGCATGAGCTGTATGCGATGTGGCCGTAAGAGCCATTCTCTTTAGTTTGTGAAGCCAGTCCTTGGTGGTCAGTGTGGCTATTGTAAGCTGAAAGCTCTTAAAAAGGCTTCGTGCTGAACAGGAAAGGTAAAATGGACCCGCGCCTGTAAATTGGCCATGAGTACTTCGGTATTCGATGATGGTATGACGACTTGAGCAACGGAGGCTGGCTTATCTGTACCTGCGTTATGTCCGTCCGACTGGCAGACCAGGTTATTGGTCTCGTTGGAGCGCATAATGAGAGTCTTAGGCATGCGCGCCGTTTAGACTAAATGCTCAATGGTTGTCGTGTGGCAAACACCTCTGAGTGGTATTGGCGAGGATGTTTCCAGCATGCGTGTTGTAGTAGACTAGTGCCCGGCCAACAAGCTAATAACCTCTAATCGGTGGTGGGACCCAGGAATGATTCGGTACACCATAATGTGCCCTGAGTGCATGGATCGTCGGTCCATGTGGCTGGCGGTTGTGATATGTTTATTGTGTAAGACCCCCCCCCCCTCCCGGAACACAAAACACGGCTCGAGGTGAGTCTTATGCCCAAAACAACCGCCTTGCAGTAGCGCTAGCACTCAGGCTAGCCTATACTATAAGACGCCTATTCAGCCGACCTTTACCAATATCAATCATGCCAACCAAACCAGAATAAAATCAGAAGTCAAATCCACACAGACAAATAAAAGTCCAAAAATACAAACAATAAAAGAATCTACATCATGCTTCTATACTATCAGATTATGAGTAAACTTGCCCAAAAGAGGCTACATCAAAAAGTCTCTCAAAGAATCACATTAGTCACCGACGGTAACGACGGTACCGTCCCCTCAGGCCTTGTCATCCTGGCCTTGCTGTCCTGGTTCAAAACTTGTTGCTGCTCCGTCTGCGGGGTTTCCTCCTAAAAAGGAAGACGTAGCAACCGTTAGTCATAAAGTCTAAGTGCCTATCACATCCACTCCCCCGACAACTCCTCGGCACTGGGCGGAGAAAGGAACAGGGTACAATATATGTTTGTAAGCAATAGTACAAACAGGTGGAATGAAGTGATCAATAAACAATGTATATATATAGCAGCATAGTAAATGAGAAAACACATTGCCCTAACAGTTATAACATCTACAGCAGAAAATGAAAGTGTAAAGCTACAACAGAAAGTAACTCAACTTATATGAATGCCCATACAGACATATAAGTTGAGGTTCGGCTCAACAATAAAGTAACTCATCGTATAAGAGTGTCTATACAAACTTATACGATGAAGATCTTGTGTATGCGATGTAATGTAATGCCATGAATGCTATGCAATGACTCACCATGATTACGCACAAGCAATTGTTGTGTCGACACAGACTCTTAGTTTTCACTTTTCGAGCAGGTAGCTAACCTCTAAGGCATCATCCGTTGTGGCCAGATGGTGATAATAGAGCGGGTATCTCCACTACTAGGCTTATCTCCACACTACCTGGCCTAGACCTCCGTACACATCAATGCTAAGAACACAATAGGGGAGCTCACACGCTTACTACGGCTCAGCGGGAGTCTCGGGTATATGTGTATCGAGAACCAAGACCCGAACTGACCTAATATGTGACCCGCAAGGAGCCTCGGAAAAAGCACGAGGACCAAGCCCAACCATTCACCTGGCACGGAAGGAGCCCCGGGAATGAGCACCGAGGACCAAGCCCAACCGCCCAAGGTCTAACCGTCAACTCCCGTCGGTGTGATGACTGGCGAGCCCGTAGACCTGCCACACTATCCTTGATCCAGGATTACGACACCATGTGTCGACTCACACCGCATGCAATCTCTCATTTCGAGCTCAACAGCTCACAAGGGATCCTCATCGAGTCCCTTATCAACACAATCGATCAAGTGCGGCAAACATCAATGCACTATCAACCCTTCCACATATTCATGCACTAACCGTATTCAATCCTCTTCAACACAATATTCATCACCTTGCTAGTATTTAGCTCATCTTACCGATTCACATATCTAGGTTGTTTACAAAATCCAACTCGTCTACCAACCAGTTCACCTAGGGATCAATCAACCAACCATTTTGTTCAAGTAGGTTTTACTTTATCATTTGATTATAAATGATCAACCAACATCTCACAACAATCCTTCAAGCTAACTACCCACAATCTCTCTGCTAATTCTAGAAGGGTTTACATAAACAAAAGAACAAGCATGTGGAATTGTATAAAGTACATAACTTCAACCGGGGATTCTTGATGCGATAGGAATTCAGTTAAAACGTTTAACCCCCTGATTGGAAAGGTATTTCCGAGGGCTATGACTTTCTTGTTTAGCCAGAAGCCCAGATTTGGCTGTATCATACTTGAAATCGGCTTCTAAGACTGCTACGTTCAGATTACAGTTTCTGCACGTTTACATTATCAGCCATCAATTTCGATCAGGCTTTCCCGTGGCTACAGAGCTCTCTTGAAAATGTGTAACCACTCGTTGGAAAGGTATTTCCATGGTCTATGACTTCCATGTTTAGTAAAAAGCCCAGATCTGGCCGTTTCATATCTAAAAATGGCCATGAAGATCGTTACGCGCATAAAGCAAATTTCTGCGCGCATCTTAAGGCGAAACGAACGACATCGGTCTGTCTTCCTCCTCTAGCCAATCTTCCCAAATCACAACCAGAAATTCCTCCTCCCTTATTCACCCTTATAGGCCATTTCTCTTCACAAGACCATCCTCCATCTTCACTTTGAAGGAAGGAGAGGTTGAAGATGACTAAACCATAGAACACAAGTCCTAGCATGGCCTCTTCCTAGAAATCATCATCTCACGCATCAAGACTCTTTTGAGTCGATATCTCGCCTAGGAATAACTAGAGATCTAGCACCAAGTGAGAGGGGAGGAAGCTCACCTCGATTCCAGTGTTTCCACCATTTTCGTCCATGGATCTAATCACCCTTCGCGACGGCATCTTCTTCTCCTGGGCGGCGTCGGTTCTCCACAGGAAGAAAGTTTCTCCAGCACTAGTCTCTCCACAGAAAAGGCTTGGGAAGAGAATGAAAAACGACCAAGTTTCAGAAATTCTATATATATAGGACCAACACGGGTAGGAACACGGCCGTGTCCCTACCCATGTCTTGCTCGGGTGAAGCGTCATCGACGGTTAGAGTGTTGTTTGGACACCAACACGGGTAGAGACACGCCCGTGTCAACTACCCATGTCACACGACACGATCGTGTTCATGCCAGTGTTCTACCAGTGTCCTGCTCGGGAGACATGGCTGGCTTCCTGGAGATATGCACATGGGTAGGGACATGCCCATGTCTCTACCCGTGTCCTACTCAGGAAATTCGATCAATGATGGCAATTACACTCATACGGGTAGGAGACACGCCTGTGCCTCTACCTGTGTCCACATACACACGGGTAGTGACACGCCCATGTCACTACTTGTGTCCTTCTCTGGAAACTCCACAAATTTCCACCCATGTACCAGTATACCACACGGGTATGTACACGCCCGTGTCACTACCCGTGTCCTTTTCTGGACTGACTTCTCTTCCCTTATATAAGTGTAAGCCTAGCTGTCAGCACTCCCTGAGCCCCAATCATTTCTCCTGACTCAAAAGCGTGCACGAGGGGTCTAGCATGAATTGGGACGTTACAGATTGTGCGTGAGTGCATTTGTTGTGATATATATATTGTGATTGCAATGCATGCAGGGAAGGAACCACTGCCCCGGGTAAGGGTTAGGGTCGTTATAATTGGACAGCTGAATGCTGACCGTTGCTTTGTTTATCACCCTTGGGGTGGACGTCCATATTCAGGTGCTGCCCTTGCTGATGCTGACTTGGATTAAGCGGGCTGAAGCCCTTGTTGTTGCTGCTTGTATGCCCTAGAAGTTCGTGCGAAGAATTGGATTTCATGTGTGGCCAGCCTGCATGACGATGTATGAAACCATATCTTATTAAGAGAAACATGTAAGGCCTTAAGGCCGTGAGCGTTTGTGTTCTTGTATACATTCCTGGTGTTATATATAAATGTGTTATTTATATATTTAGTGGACATTCATTGGATGAGTTCTTGCAAGTAATAAACTTCCGCTAGAATTCTCTAAGTTAAGATGCGAGTAGAAAGTATTTTGATATTCACGCGTGATTCCGCCATTTGTCTGTGAAATATGGAGTGGGGCCCCGGCCGGACCCTCTGTTATATTCCATATGATGGATGGAGGCGTTACACTCACCCACCTTTCTAACAGTGTGTTAGACTAGGACAACTTATCCAAACTCGGCTCAATGAGCTCTTAACAAAGATCCCTCAGGATCTCTCAGACTCCTCAAAGTCCTACCTTAGGCCCAAGGCCCTACACTCAGAGAAATATTCTCCTACAACTTAGTGATCGGCTCCAAAACACCTAACTCTGACTTTAACTAAAAGTCCTACACTCAGGCAAGGAGGTTATCCCTATACTCAGATCTACCACTGGATCCTATCTCAGAGAGAAACTCTCCTACAACTCAGATTTTCAACTAGAATCCTACAACTTAGGCACAAAGGCCCTACAACTCAGATCTATAGAAAAGATCATGCCTCAACCTTTATAGTTTAGTCTTGCACTCAGATCAGTTAATATCATATAGATGAAGGGGTGGTAGTTGATGATGAATACCTCCAGAGAAGGGGTGGTAGTTGATGATGGTTAAAAAAGAAAACGTCATATTCTTCCTTACGATCGACCAGACCGAAACTAGAGCGGTGACTCCCTCCCATTTGTGAATCTTTCGGTGGCCGCCGACGGTGCTCCGGTGCTCGAAATCTTCAACCGAATATAGATCTGGAAAGCTCTCGTCGAGAGCTACACCATCGTGATAAAATCTTCCCCTTTCCTTGAAATTTTCTTGCTAGGGTTTTCAGCCCTAACTCGTGTTTTTGGCCGTTCTTCTTAGATTTAGACTTCTCTCGTCTTCTTTAGCCCCGATCTACGACATGGAGTTATTCAAAGAATATTTCCAGTAAAAAATCAAGGCAAGTGATGGATTTCTTTTTTACTTCACTTCTTTACCCAGATTTTTGCAGGAATTTCTAACTGCTTGTATTCATGATCATTGAATTAATTTACTGATGTATCTTGCTGATATGATCTCTTGACTAATTGTAATTATAGTCATCATGTTCTTGATTTCTCTATCCAGCGTGTTAAAGGCTATACCTTTTGATGATGTGATTAAATTCCACTTTTATTACAGTTTGTAACTCTCTTGTAGAAATGCGTTAGAGTTTGTTTAGGATTGTTAATTCTTACTAAAGGTTGATCAACCGTTTTTAATCTAGAATTATCTAGTAGAATCTGATGTATCATTGCTGACTTGAGATGTCTATCATGGTTTTTCTTCGTGGCATTGTAGTGGGGCGAGACAAGCCACCAGGCCCCGATTGGGTTGTGGTGTGCCTCTGAGCTCTAAACCTGGATCGTTACGGGGCTTTCCTTCCGGGTTTTCTTTGTTGCGGGTGTTATTAGTGTGTGAACCAAGGGCATCTGATTGGATTATCATTATGGATGAGATGTTTACGTATTCGGGGATTATTGAAGCCCAGAAGGTGATGCTTGCGGCCTACCAGCAGAAGGTCTGGCAAAGACCTGGTGGATTCGAGAAAAGGAAAGTTTGGCTGAAGGATGTTCTTGGGAGTCCTTCAATAAGATGTTGCTGAAGAAGTTCTTACCCTCGGTCAAGTAGGACCGATTGATGAACAATTTCCTGCATTTGAAGCAGAGACAGCTCACTGTGAGCGAATATGAGATCGAGTTTAGTAAGCTTAGCAGATTTGCTCCTGATTTGGTAGCCTCAAAGGTAGCAAGAGTGAAGCATTTCCTCAGAGTATTAAGAAGCAATGTCCAGCAATGGGCATGCGCTTATCGAGCTGAAAGCTATACAAGTAGTGGAAGCTGATTTGAAGGTCGAGGAGATTGAGAACGCCAAGAATCGAGGTGCTACGGGGAGAAAGGAGAAGAGAAAAGGTGAGGAGGATGGAAACTCCAGGGCATTTGGTCGTTCTTCGAAGAAGAAAAGTAAGGAAGTATGTAACTTCTGTGGTAGATCCGGCCACCCTTTCGAAAGGTGCTTCAAGAGGACTGCCACCCTAAAGCAACAGCAGGTGCTCGCCATCCAAGGCACACCTAAAGAAGATTTGGTGTGCACGCACTGTGCTAGGAAGGGATACAATGTGAGTCGTTGCTGGATGAAGGACAAGGTCTGTTTCCAGTGCGGGCAGAAGGGGCACCTTAAGACTTCAGGCCCCCAGGCTAAGACTCCACTGCAGCCTGCTCCGCTTAGGGCTCTGCCGCCGCCACCAAACCTAGATAAAGGAAAAGGAAAGCTTAACGTGGTGACCAGGGAGGAAGCTCAAACCTCTACGCAAGTTATATTAGGTTAGCCCCAGTTTAATTTATCTTTATTATTTCTCATTGTTGCCCTAGTTATCGTTCGTTTAGTTATGTATGCTACGGTTTAAGGGGATTTTTAGGTGCAGAATAGGTGGGCGTGCGTTCTTTTCGATTCGGGTGCCACCCATTCCTTTATGTCCAGGAGGTTTGTAGATACACATTGTCTGGATGTGGATCAATTAGGAGACTCCTTCAACGTCAAGCTTCCCTCTAGTGATTCGGTGATATCTAATCAAGGAGTTCTTAGATGCTCTTTATACCTAGGAGATTTCCTAGCCTTTGCAGATCTGATTGTGTTGGATCTGGCGAACTTTGATGTGATATTCGGCATGGACTTGCTGTCAAGGTATGATGCGGTCATCCAATACAAGGCAAAGCGACTGGACTTCAGGATGGACAATGGCCAACTTTTGAGCGTCTATGGATTTCAGGACAGGGTTTCCCCTATCATTTTTGCGGTACATGCTTGTCGTGTTATAGGGTCTGGTTGCGAGGCATTTTTGGTTTCTATTTTTGGTCTGGAAACAGCTTTTGTTATGCCACGTCTTGAGTATTTCTCGGTGGTGCAGGAGTTTCCAGATGTTTTTTCTGACTGTCTTCCAGGACTTCCTCCGGTAAGGGAGATAGAGTTTTTGATAAACCTCGAGCTAGGTACTCGTCCTGTTGCCAAAGCAGCGTACCGTATGGCACCGCGTGAGTTGGATGAGTTGCATACTTAGCTCGATGAGTTGCTGAGGTATGGTTTTATAAGACCATGTTCTTCTCCGTAGGGTGCTCCTATTTTGTTCGTAAAAAATAAAGATGGATCGATGAGGCTTTGCATCGATTATAGAGAATTGAACAAGGTGACCATTAAAAATAAATATCCCTTGCTAAGGATCGATGATCTGTTCGATCAGTTGCGTGGTAGTTCAGTATTTTCAAAGATCGATCTTCGTTCAGGCTACCACCAGTTGAGAATTCGTGAGGCAGATATTCCACGAACCGCTTTCCGTTCGCGGCATGGACATTATGAGTTTTTGGTGATGTCTTTCGATTTGACCAATGCACCCTCTGCTTTCATGGATTCTAAGAATAGGGTGTTTAACGATTTCTTGGACCGGTTTGTTATTGTGTTTATAGATGATATCTTGGAGTATTCCCGCAGTGTTGAGGAGCATACTCAGCATTTGTGTTTTGTTGTCGACCCTGAGGGAGCATAAGTTCTATGCAAAGTTGAGCAAGTGTGAGTTCTGGCTACCTCAGGTTTCCTTTCTGGGTCTTGTTGTAAGAAAGGACGTTATTTTCGTGGACCTGACTAAGATTTCTGCTGTGATGGAATGGGAGAGACCTTCTGCACCTAAAGAGATTAAGAGATTTTTGGGCCTGGCCGGCTATTATAGAAGATTCATGGAAGGATTTTCAGTGTTGTCAGCCCCTCTAACTTGACTTACTCCGAAGAATACTGCATTCATTTGGAGTGATAAGTGTGAAGAGGCTTTCCAAGAACTGAAGAAGAGGTTATGTACTGCACCAGTTTTAACTCTACCTACTGAAGGAGTTGAGTATACTGTATACGTGGATGCATCACACATAGAACTTGGCTGTGTTTCTAATTTTTAGTTTGGTTTTGGAGTTGTGTTAAGTTTCGGGACGAAACTTCTTTTTAGGGGGAGTGACTGTAATGCACTCAGTTTTTGTTCGATGATTTTATTTGATTTGATATCGTCATATTTATGACGTCACGACATTACTTTTAATGTCGAGTTGATAACGCGATGCCATTAAGGCATTTTCGCGTCCGTTCGGTCGAGTCGTCCAAATTCTCGAATTCTTGTTGTAATTGGAAAATTTTTCATTTGAAAATTAAGTTAAATAATTTTGGACTTGCTCGTCAAATTTCGTCGCGATCCGAGCGATATTCGAGCCTCGGCGATTTTCCGAAGTTTTGTGGAATTTATTTTAATCGTAGACTTTGAAAATTTATATCTCAAGAACGGCTCGTCGGATTTTGGTTTTGACTTTGCCATTGGGTTCGTAGCGTCAGTGTTCGCCTACGGTGCAAATTTCGTTTAATTCGGCGCGCGTTTGGGCCTCCGTTTTGAACTCGTGTTTTCTTATTCAAAAATATATAAATATGATTATTTTAATATTAAAGCACTATTCAAAAATATCATTTACTATTCATCCCTATAGTTTGATTTTTTGGATATATTTGTAAATTTCATGTTCATGCAATTGTATTCTCGAGTAAGTTATTTCCTGTTCTCGAGTACTGCTTCATCTTCTGTCGATTAAATACTTCTTTTTGAGTATCTACATGATTTTTCTCGAGTAAATATTTCTTGTTCTCGAGTGCATGTTTTCCTCTTCTCGGGTACTCCTAAACCTGTTCTCGAGTAGTCGGTCGTCCTTCCCGAGAAATCCATTCCAGTCTGCGTTCGGGCGTCGTTTTGAGGGTCAAAACGGTGTCGTATAAAAAATGGTTAACATGGAATTTGTTCGTCACGACGAGATCTACAAATTTCATGTTGAGCACTTTTCGATTTGAAGCCATCATAAACCTCTATTTTCGTTTTCCGTACGCCCGCACCTAAATCATCCGTTTTTTCTTCTTGTTTAGACAAAATAATTTATAAACACGTGTATATATATATAAGTTTATACTCTGATACTTAAGGATAATTAGAAAAGAAAACATCATCTTCTTTCTTACGATCGACCGGACCGAAACCAGAGCAGTGACTCCCTCCAATTCGTGAATCTTCCGATGGCTGCCGACGGTGCTCCGGTGCTAGAAATCTTCAACCGAATATAGATCAGGAATGCTCTCGTCGAGAGCTACTCCATCGTGGTAAAATCTTCCCCTTTCCTTGAAATTTTCTCGCTAGGTTTTTCGGCCCTAACCGCAGTTTTTGGCCGTTCTTCTTAGATTTCGACTTCTCTCGTCTTCTTTAGCCCCGATCTACGTCAAGGAGTGATTCAGAGAATATTTCCGGTAAAAAATCAAGGCAAGTGATGGTTTCCTTTTTCACTTCCCTTCTTTACCCAAATTTTTGCAGGAATTTCTAACTGTTTGTATTCATTATTATTGAATTAATTTACTGATGTATCTTGCTGATATGATCTCTTGACTAATTGCAATTATAGTCATCATGTTCTTGATTTCGCTATCTAGCCTGTTAAAGGTTATACCTTTTGATGATGTGATTAAATTCCACTTTTATTACGGTCTGTAACTCTCTTGTAGAAATGTGTTAGAGTTTGTTTAGGATTTTTAATTCTTCCTAAAGGTTGATCAACCACTTTTAATCTAGAATTGTCTAGTAGAATCTGATGTGTCAATGCTGACTTGAGATGTCTATCATGGTTTTTCTTCGTGGTGTTGTCGTGGGGTGAGACAAGCCACCAGGCCCTGATTGGGTTGTGGTGTGCCTCTGAGCTCTAAACTCAGATCGTTACAGGGCTTTCCTTCCGTTTTTTATTTGATGCGGGTGTTATTAGTGTGTGAACCCACCACCGCAACGTTTGATCTCCCTATTAGCACTTTGTGGGGCTCTACCAAGTTTTTGGTATCTACGGTGAATGGTAGAGTATCCAATCTCCCCCACAATTAGATGGATAAATTGTCCTTGGGGTTGGGTCTGGATGAGTTGACCACCCCGTCCGATTTGGTTTTGGTGGAGTTGACCACAGGTGGCTAATAGGGGTTTGTTTCTCTCCTGATGGTTTAATCTTGACCTTTTCCCCTTATAGACTTGTGCATTTGGGGTGCTGTGGTTATACGTGATGCTTTACGTAAGTGTTTATCTTTTTACCTTTGTACCTGACTGTTGTACTTTATATAAGCATTTTTTTCCTTGGGTCTTGGGTTGGTACCCCTTAACTTTGTTTACTTTTGGATTACTTTCTGCCATCTCTTGTACCTTCTTGCTGAGGTGTTCTGTCTTAGGAATGTCTCAGGTTCAGAGCTGTAGCTGATAGTCGTGCTAGTTTTAGAGTTCCTGGGTAGGTATCTTGGCTGTGGTTTTGCCCCGCCGTAGCGAGGTAGTTTGTTGTTTTGTTTACTTTGCTAGTTACGACATACTTTGTTTTATGTGGGTTCGTGTAAGTTTGTTGACGCCCACAGGATTGTTGATTTTGGGTACTTGCTAGCTGCTTAGTTTTCTTTCTGTGTAAAAGATTACTTGCTCACTGGGATGCTTTATGCTAGGATTGCATGGTAGTTGTTTTCAAGTATAAAAATTACTGTTATTACCTCATGCATTACATATTTTAAAATGTAAAATCAGTATATTTAACGACCGTACAAATCTACTTTTATTTCTACTAAATTTAGAACTTGTATGCCTTGATTTGTCCTTTGGGAACCTCTAAGCTCTTGTAAGATGCCTAATCTAATAAAAGAAGTACTTTCCGCAGCGTTTAATTACTTTTCTTGTTGATTAGATGAGCCACTAAGCCGAGGGAGACGGCTAACTACTGCACTTAAACTGATTTTACCTTTAAATAACTTAAAGAATCCTTCTTATTGTATAAGTAGGTGTTTTCCTGAGCATCCACAGTTATCCCCTGCTGACGTGGAATCATGACGCACATTTTTCCCTTACTCTGATACTCCTTTATTGGCAGTGAAAAATGCGGGTTGTGAAAGCCTCATTGATGGATTCTCAGCCTCAAAGAACCATAATGGTGTGGGGCATAAAACTATTAAGGGTAAGGGCAAGGTTGTTCAAGGTCAAACCATTTTCAAGAAGGTAGTCTTCCCGACTAATCAACAAGTTTTTAAATCATCCTATACTCTCTATGTTAGGCCTACATACGTGGGGCCATCAAAAGGAGCAAAGGATGGACCCACCCAAGGATTTTCAGAGAAAGTGTGTTCAAAGCACCTTATGAAGAAATCACCCTTAAAAGTTATGGTCCATACGTTCATGGACCATGTTGCAAGAAGTCTCCAAAAGCCAAAACTGTTATTCCTAAGGCTAAGGAGACAGTTAGGCCTTATGTTTGCTGTAATTACGAGGCTTCCACCTCCAAGTCAGTAGCCCGTGCTAGACCCGTTCAAAAGGTAAAGCAGGAGTACAAGAGATGGTACAAACATTTTTACTATTGGTGTTGCAGCAAGATTTGTCATTTTATCGTAGATTGTTGGTTTCATCCTGTGAAAATTGAAACTCCATGAGTTAACAGTGCGAGACCGACCAATCGTAAGGTTAGTATTCCTAGTGGTGTTAAACTGAGAAAGAACTAAGGACCCAAATCTGTTTGGGTTCCTAAGGGAAAATGATTTATAATTGCAAGTATGCCCAAAGGATAAAAAAACTCCAATCTGGTATTTGGATAGTGGATGCTCTCAGCACATGATCGGGACAAGAAGCCTATTGCAAGAATATACCCCAGTCGAAGATGGCCCAAAAGTCAACTTTGGAGGGTCTGACCAAGGAATCACTAAAGGCTATGGTATGATTACAAATGGTATAGTCTCCTTCACAGAAGTGGCTTATGTTAAAGGATTACAACATAATCTAATCAGCATAAGCCAATTATGTGATAAAGGTTATATTGTTTAGTTCTACAAGGATAAGTGTCTGATAAAATCGTCTGCCAATTTGGAGACAGTGTTAACATGCACTCGGAGTAGAAATATTTTCTCCTTAAATTTTCTATGCTTAGAGAATTCCAGACCAGTGTGATTTTTGGCAAAAGATAGTGTGTCTCTCTGTGACCAATGACACAAGAGATTAGCACATATAAATTTCAAAACTATTAACATACTATTTTCTCAAAACTTAGTGTGTGATGCTCTTAGCATTAAGTTCTTTAAAGAGAGTTCATGTCACGCATGCTAAATGGGTAAGCAGACATGCGCTACCTTTAAGGGCATTACTGAAAAAGATTCTTCTAGATGATTATACATAAACATATGAACTTGTTTCGCCCTATGCCAGTTAACATTTAAGGAGGTAAAGTCTATATGTTGATCATTATTGATGATTACTCTCGTTTCATTTGGGTGTTCTTTCTAAAACACAAGTCAAACACCTTCGAGGCTTTCAATAATTTTGTTAGGAAAATTCAGAATGAGTTAAACTGCTTCATTGTCAAAATCAAAAGTGATCATGGAACAAGATTTGAGTCTGGGGCCATGACAAAATTCTGTGGAAGTCAAGGTATCTTTCATGAGTTTTCCTCTACACATACTCCACAACAAAATGGAGTTGCCGAGAGAAGGAACAGAACCCTCATTGAAGCATGTAGAACTATGTTGAATGACGCTTCACTACAAGAGTACTTTTGGGCCGAAGCAGTCAACACAGTTTGCCACGTGCAAAACAGAGCATTAATAAACAAAAGCCATCGTAAGACTCCCTATGAACTGTTGAATGCCAAAAAACTGACTGCGTCCTACTTTAGGATCTTTGGAAGTAAATGCTTCGTACTTAATAATGGGAAGTATTATCATATGAAGTTTAGTGGAAAGTGTTTTGATGGTACTTTCGCAGGTTATAGAGGCCATAGTAAGGCATATAGGATTTTTACAAGAAAACCCTAGTTGTAGAAGAGTCTATAAATGTTGTATTTGATGAGACAAGCATGCTTCATAGCAGCTCGTCTAGTGTTATTGGTCTAGATGCAGGTATCAGGTGAAAGGAACTAAGCTTGGAAGAAGCAGTCAAGGAAGATGCTCCAAGCTAAGTCAAAGTCATCGATCTAAGTGTGGTGGAAGAAGAACTACTAGATGAAGAACTACTTCAACCTATAGGAGATGCAACAGATATGGCTGAACCTGCTTATGGAAGGGGAAGAAATCTAGTGTTCAGACACCTAAGAGATCACCCTATTGATCTGATCATTAAAGAGCCAGGCGACATTGTAAGAACCAGAAGAGGTACTGCTAACGAATTTCTACATCTTAAGCCAAAGAAATTTGAAGAAGCAAATAAGGATGCCTCTTAGATAATGGCTATATAAGAGGAGCTCAACTAGTTTGAAAGGTGCAAGGTTTGGGAGTTAGTGCCCAGACCAAAAGGACAGAACGTGATCAGTACTAAATGGATATTCTGAAACAAGTTGGACGAGAATGGAGCAATTAAAAAGAATAAAGCCAGGCTTATAGCTAAAGGGTGCAGACAAAAAGAAGCGATCGACTTCGATCAGACCTTTGCTCTAGTGGCCAAACTCGAAGCGATCAGGTTGTTCCTTGCGTATGCTGCTCACAAAGGCTTCAAAGTCTATTAAATGTATGTGAAGTAAGCATTCCTCAACGACGATCTAAAAGAGGAAGTATACGTAGCACAACCCCCAGGTTTTGACGACTCAACTTTCCCTGATTATGTTATATTTTCTTAAAAAGGCTTTGTATAGTTTAAAGCAAGCTCCTTGAGCTTGGTATGAGACGCTGTCTAGCTTTCTTCTTGAGAACAAGTTCGCAAGAGGTAAGATAGATAAGATATTATTTCTTAGGAAAGTAAAATGCATGATTTTGCTAGTAAAAATCTATGCCGACAACATTATTTTTGGCTCTACGGAGGACCACCTTTGCAAGAAGTTTTCTAAACTTATGCAAGAGAAGTTTGAAATGAGCAATATGGGAGAGCTGAAGTATTTCTTAGGACTTCAAGTGAAACAATATGAAGAAGGAATTTTCATCTCTCAGACAAAGTTCACCAAATAGTTAATTAAGAAATTTGGAATGGAGAACGCAACCTCAATGAGGACTCCAATGAGTTCAACTATGTCTCTAGACAAGGACGAGAAAGGGAAACCTTTTTATGAAACCAAGTACAGAAGCATATATGGGTTCTTGCTCTATCTTACTACCAGTAGAACCGACATAATTTTTTCAACATGTGTGTGCACTAGATTTGTGGTGAACTCTAAGGAATCTCATTACGATGCTGCAAAGACGATTTTGAGATACATTAAGGGTACACCAAATCTTAGCTTATGGTACCCAAGAATTAATGACGTCGAGCTAATTAGTTTTTCAGATGCTGATTTTGCAGGAAGCAGGGATGACAGGAAAAGCCCTTCCGGGACTTGCCAATTCCTCGGACAAAGGCTTATTTCATGGAGCAGCAAGAAGCAATATTGTGTGGCAATCTCCACTACCGAGTCAGAGTACATCTCTACTAGTTGTTATTATGCACAGCTTCTCTGGATTAGGAATCAACATGGAGATTACAACTTGCAATTCAAGGATATTCCTATATTTTGCGACTCCTCAAGTTCGATTGTGATTGCAAATAATCTAGTCTCTCATAGCTGGACAAAGCATATCAAAATAAGATATCATTTCATCCAGGAGCATGTGGAGAACAAGGACATAATTCTCAGTTATGTCCCAACAAATAAGTAAGTCGCAGACATATTCACGAAACCACTAGATGAGGCCAAGTTCTCATTCTTCAAAATGGAGAGGGTCATGCTCAACAAGGAATCATGAAGATGGCTAAGGAATCAGAAATCTCTCTGTGAAGTGCATCTCATAGAACTCAAAATAAACCAAGGCAAATTTATCGAGTCACTCTCATGGAATCTCGCTGATTTGTCGAAATAATCTATTGCTCTTCAACGAATTTCGGCGATACACGACGAACACTTCTCGTCTTTCTTGGGATTTCGACAAATGGTAATCTGGTCATGTTTTTTATTGGATCTGAAGAGTCTCCGGTTTAAGGTACGCGCTGATTTATCATGTCTCGAAACTTTAAGTATATATATATGGTTCTCGGAGTAAAAACATCTTCACATCGTTGAAAGAGAAGTCTGAATCCTGTCGAGTCTTCCTTCCGCCGGTTCATCTTCTATGACAACATCGCATCGTCCTCTCCAATTTCTTCAACCTTCCGGAGTTCAGTTTGTCTTCATGGCTCCAAGAGGTACTAGTGTCTTGCTCTTAGGAGGAGAACTTGTTCGAACTAGTTTGACTAGACCCACAGATGAATTCAAAAATGTCATACAAATGTTGGAATCGGTCGATCTCACCTTCGTCCTCGAACACCCTTGCAAGGTGTTGGACAAGGAGTTTCTGGAGTTCTTCCAAAATGCCAAGCTCTGTATGGAATACACTATAATCAAGAGCAAAGTCAGACAGGTCGGAGTAAAAGTGAAGGCTTTCCTCCTCACAATGTTTTTGCGGCTTCCAACATATGACGAGGCCAATTAGCTTAAATAGGATGGTTTTGCTAGAACTCTTTTATTTTGCGGTCTACCAAGGGGAACTATAGTAGTCAAGCGAAAAGGGATGAATGACGAAGGAAAACTTCTTTCAGATATCATTGGAAAAGTTCTGTTGTGTAAGATTGGATCCCATGATTACCTGTCCTGAGACATGTTCAATATTCTGGTCACCATCATATATCAGAAGAGGATTTACTGGGGTGCAGTGTTATTTAGAAGGATAAAGGATAGTCTTCATGTACCAAACTTTGAAAGGATAATCATCATATACATGAATCAGTTGGATAGAGACACATTTGACATGACCAAAGGAGTACAAATTCACCACCTGAAGAAAATTGATTACACTATATTATCTAGATGGGAAAGAAGAATCTCAAGGCAAGGTAGTCTCCAATACTTGCCTGAGGTATCAGAGGAGGAAGTTCCTGAGGAAAAAATTCCTACTCCTACACCCCATGAGATTCCTGAGAGCTCGATTGCATGAATTGAGGGGGAGTCTAGTGAAACCTAAGTGGTTACTGATGTACAAGTGCCCTTGGTTGTTCCTTCTTCTACAGTTTCAGATGTTCCAGATGTAGTGGTTCAACTTGTTGAGGTTCGTGTTCCTTAAGAGTCAGATGTTCCAGAGACAGTGGTACAAGGTTCAATTGTAGAGACAGATGACCTTCACACTATGATTATCGATATAGGTCATGTAGATGCTGCTGAGATTGTATCAGATGAGACTGCGAATGAGAGAACTGATGATGATTGTGTGGACACTTATTCTTTTGATGATGATGCTGATGATGATGAGTTGTCTGCTGATAATATAAATGATACAGAACAAATTATAGCTGTTGATAATGTAAATGATTCTACTAAGCTCTCTTTTATAGAAAATATGATTGTTTGTCTCTCAGAAATTCACCCAGCTGTGTCTGAGGGGGAGCAAGGTCAGTCATCAATTTCTATCCACACCAGGGTGGATAGGTTTATCAAAAACCTATAGAAAAGGATTGCAAAGATATCAGGTGGACCTTCTGTTGAAGAAGAAGAAATTGTTAACATTTTTGATGAGGACGAGGATGCAGAGGTACATCCTCCTGTCCTAGATCCTCCAGATACAGAACTATTATCGAAAGCTCATATTTCCCCAGTGGCAGAGCCATCCAGTGACTCTGAGGCCAGTGCAGATCTTCCATCTCCCCCCAGTGTTCTTGTTGTAGAGATTCAAGGTTCAAGTTCAGATAATTCTTTACTGAAGTCCATAAAAGCTATGATGGCCAAACAGCAAGCTCATTTTGATCTATCTCTGTAAAAGGTTCAGAAGAAAATTATGAAGAAAATAATAGAGACAGAACAAGATATGAACAATGACATTTCTGAAGTCAAGGTGCGTTTTGATAAGCTAGAATCAAAATTGGATAGCTCGTTTACTAAAGATGGGCAGGCCATTAATCTCACTATAGCTGGTTTGAAGAGCAATTTGGTAGTACTTCAGAATGTTGATGCAAATGCCAAAACAGTTATAGATGCCCAAAATAAAGGGATGAATTACTTTGATGATCAAATGTTCTAATACAGTAATGTTATTCCATCAGAAGTGCTCAAAGAAGTCAAGAAGGGGGAGGAAGAATTGAAAAATAAGGTAAATGCACTTGAAGTTTCAATGAAAGAATAGTTTGAGGCAGCAAACACCTTCTGTTATGATAACTTCAGTTGTCTACATGGGGAGCTAGTTCCAGGGTTTGCTGAGGTAAGGATGCCAGAATAGGTTATACCAAATCCTGTACATGAACATGTTCATCCTGCTCAGGACTACACCCAGTACTGCACATAAACTCAAGATTACTCTGTTGCTGCTGCTGAACCAGAGATTCAAGTGGTTGAGGATGTCTCTCAACCAGCTTCTAAGAGAAGGAGATATGGTGAAGGCCCTTCTACTGCCTGGTTTGGTACCAACAGAGAACTATGTAAAGTGCGAGGTTCGATCTCTAAAAGTATTGTCTTGGACACCTTCACATTAGTTTTTGTAGGTAATGAAAATAGGTACAAACACTATAGTAAGGAGGAATGGCAGAAACATGAATTTGTCAATGCCAAGAGAAGGATTCACTTCAGAAAATTCAGAAGGGATGATCCTGCAGCCCCTCCTCCACCACCAAAGTATTTCCCGAAGCCGAAGGTTTACTATGACAGACAGTTTCAGAAGAGCCAGGGCAAACAAGATTAATGTTTTTAATTGATGATTGTGAATAGTATTTTCCCCAATAGAACTTTCATATATATATATATATATATATATATATAATGTTTTGATGGAAATTGTTCTTAATTCTATTTCTTTTTATATGTCCTTTCCTTATCGTGGTCTTTCCTTATTTTATTATATTGCGCACAATTCAGTTTAGTTTATAGGGTTTTGACTTCTTCAAATAGGGGGAGATTATTGGGTATTGTATCCACAATGACCCTGATTTGAAGAAGTATCCCTTAAACTAAGAAGAATTGAGATTGTATTTGATGTTGTTTATTTAGTTATGTGTTTGCAGGACTATATTGCTAAGTATAACCCAATGTCAGGTTACAGTGGATAATGAAACATAGGACTATATAATGTAATCCTTCATTGTGTAGGCCAATGTGTTGACTCATGTGTAATCTCTCTATTGGCGTGTGTAAGAAACGAACTAGAAACAAGCCGGAATGGGTATAACTGAAATTTTATTATCAGAAAAAGGTATCTATTACAAAGGTATGGCCTCCCTTATATAGAATGGAGGAGATGGGAGAGAATACAAATACCCAATGTGGGACTAAAAATACAAAAGACAACATCTACAAAGTTAACCGCCAAACCGCCAAGCAGACCGCCTAACCGTGCGGTTAGTAGGAACTAACCGCCCGGTCACTACCAGAGAACACTCAGCCGACCATCAAGATCCCAGAGACTAGCCGGCAGACCGCCTGGCTACCAAACCGCCAGACCGCCAGACTGCCCGGCTACCAAACCGCCAGATTAGCCGGGCTGCCCGCCCGGCTACCAGACCGCCAGTCCTAGCCGCCTGTCCGCCCAGGTCTATACAGCAACACTCCCCCTCAAGCTGGAGCATAGATGTCAATCATGCCTAGCTTGCTGCAAATGTGGAAGAAAGAGACGGACACAGGTTTTGTGAATATATCTGCCAGCTCTTTCTCTGAGGTAACAAACGGAGTGCAAATCTGGTTCTTCAACACTTCTTCCCGAATGAAGTGACAATCAACCTCTATGTGCTTTGTTCGCTCATGGAATACCGGATTTTTGGAAATGTAGATCGCAGCCTTGTTGTCACAGAACATGGGAAGAGGATAGTTATAGACCTCTCCTAGATCCAGCATGAGAGCCTGCAACCATTTTAACTCACACGTGGTTGATGCCATGCTACGATATTCTGCTTCCGCACTAGACCTGGAGACGACTGACTGCTTCTTGCTCTTCCAGCTAACCAAGTTTCCTCCAACAAACGTGCAAAATCCGGAAGTCGACTTGCGATCCCCTTTGTCGTCCGCATAGCTAGCGTCGGAGTACGCTTCGACTCTTAGGTGACCGTTTTTCTGAAAGAGAAGACCTTTCCCAGGTGCGGACTTCACATACTCCAGTATCCTTAGAGCAGATTGAAGATGACATTCCCTAGGCGACTGCATAAACTGGCTGACCTTTCCCACTGCATAGGAGATGTCTGGTCTGGTCACCGTAAGGTAGATGAGTTTGCCAACCAGACGCCGATACCTCGTAGTATCCAATAGAGGAGGTGATTCGTCTGTCCATGTCTTGTCTTCTCCAGGAGCCATGGGACACCGGGCAGGTTTAGCACCCGTCAATCCTGCCTCTTTCAACAGATCAAGAGCATACTTCCGTTGGGAAAGAACCAAGGAACACGGTTTCCGAGAGATTTCAATTCCCAAGAAGTATTTTGGAGAACCCATATCCTTCGTGACTAGGTGTTGGCGGAGATGGACCTTCGTCAAGGCTACACCAGCTTGATCGTCGCCAGTAAGAAGAATATCGTCCACATAAACAGCTAGCACAACCAGACCCGAAGATGTCTTGCGAATGAACAAGGAGTGATCAGCCGAACTCCTGGTGAAACCAATAGCCCCAACGATGCTACTGAACTTATCGAACCACGCCCTGGGACTTTGCTTTAGGCCATAGATGGCCTTCTTCAACCGGCATACTTGAGTCTCCCCCTGAGCAACATACCCAGGAGGTTGCTCCATGTAGACGTCCTCGTGAAGGTCACCATAGAGGAAGGCATTCTTGACGTCCAACTGCGAAATAGGCCAATCCTTGTTGACCGCCACCGATAAAAGGACCCGAATGGTGCTGAGGCGAGCAACTGGCGAGAACGTGTCAAAGTAATCAACACCATAGGTCTGAGTAAACCCTTTTGCAACAAGACGGGCTTTGTACCGGTCCACACTGCCATCAGGATGGAACTTGACGACAAACACCCAGCGACAACCAACCACATCCGTGCCAAAGGGAGGAGGCACAAGGGTCCAAGTGCCCCGGTCAGAGAGAGTAGCAATCTCGTCATCCATGGCAGCCTTCCAGTGAGGAATATCAAGGGCTTCCTGGTAGGTGCGAGGGGTGGTAGTCGCGGAGATGGCTAGGGCGAAGTCCCTGCGAGAAGGTGTTAGCCGATCATAAGAAATAACAGCTGCCAGCGAGTGCTGGGTGCACGTCCGAACCCCTTTGCGAAGGGCAATGGGCAGCTCCAGGTCCTCGAGTTCCTCAGTCGTCGGTGCATCCGTGGCGGAGATCGCTGGCCCGGGAGGAGAGAGAGACGGCCGAGGGGACGAGGGAGAAGGATCATGATCAAGAGAAGGAGCGGCTGGTGGAGGTGGGGATGGAGGAAGTTCAAGAGGAGTGGATGTGGTGGAGAGAATGGGAGGAGAAGTCGAGTCGGTAGGAAGAAGAGGGAGGTTCGATCCATCGACCTGTGGGAGATCAGAAGAGAAGTAGGCGGCATTCTCAAAGAATGTCACATCCGCCGAGACGAACTGCTTGCGATGAACAGGGTCAAAGCAGCAGTAACCTTTTTGAGTTGTGGAGTAACCCAAAAAGATACACTTCATAGCACGAGGGGACAATTTGTCGCGAGTTGCGGCAGGGCTATGAACAAAGGCAGTGCACCCAAAAATGCGGAGAGGTAAGGGAAAGGGGTCCTTGGAGGGATAGAGGATGGAAAAAGGGGTTTTGCCTTTGAGGACGGTAGAGGGAATGCGATTGATGAGGTAGCAGGAGATGAGGACCGCGTAGCCCCAATAGCTACGAGGAACCTGCATCTGCGTCATGAGAGTGCGAGCAACATCGAGGAGGTGACGGTTTTTACGTTCCGCCACCCCATTTTGCTGGGAGGTATAGACGCAGCTAGTCTGATGAATGATGCCATGTTGCGTACAGAAAGAAGCAAAATCACTACTCAGATATTCTTTTGCATTATCAGAGCGAAAAAGTTTGACAGAGGCATCAAATTGATTTTTAATCATATAATAAAATGAAGTCCATACAGAAAAAAGTTCGGAGCGATCCTTTAATAGATACACCCACGTACAGCGAGAATAATCATCAATAAAGGTTACAAAATAGGAACTTCCACGCCCGATGGTGAGGGTAGGGGAAGGTCCCCAAACATCCGAGTGAATAAGGTCGAAGGGCTTGGAAGAGCCACGACCTTGCTTAGGAGGAAAGGGGGAACGGTGATGCTTGCCCAGTTGACAAGCATCACAGTTGAGAGGAGAGTCCTGCTGAGGGAGGTGAGGAAACAGCTGGTGGATGAGACGCGAGGGAGGATGCCCCAGGCGAAGGTGCCACTGAAGAAGATCTGTAGAAGCGGGAGAGAAGACGGTAAGAGCAGATACATCATCAAGGAAGTAGAGACCACCCCTCTCAGTCCCAGTAGCAAACGTCCGCTTGGAGTCCGGGTCCTGAAACGAACAAGAAGAAGGAGTAAATGTTACTGAACACTGAAGTTGCTTGCAAAGAGAAGTAACCGACAATAAATTGCACGGAAACTTGGGCACATAAAGAGTATCCTCCAGGCGAAGGGACGGAGTAACTTGAACCATGCCTGTTCCATGCACCGGAGAGGGAGAACCATCCGCAACGAGAACAGGGGGCAACCGATCATGTGTTTCTAGGAGAGAAAAGCACTGAGGATTGCCCGTCATATGATTAGTGGCGCCAGAGTCGATTAGCCATTTACCTTGGGTAACTACGTGGGCACTACCTGAAGTCGTGGCCACGGAGGCAGATGGCTTGGAAGAAGGAGGAGTATCACCAGCGGGACGAAGATGCGGATGCTTTGTCCAGCAGCGGTCAACCAAGTGTCCTGGGCGGCCACAATGAGTACAGAGGTAGCGAGAGGGGCCACGCCCGCCAGAGTGGTTACCACGACCACTAAATCCACCACGATGAGCCTGGTGGGCATAGGAATCCGGAGCCGGAGGAGCGGCAAGCAAGGGGCGTTGGAGTAGAGAGGTGACAGCAGCAATGCGGGCAGCAGTAGCATCGAGGGTAGGAGACTCAGCCTCTCCAAGAATTTGCTGCCGGATCATATCGTATGAGTCCGGAAGCCGCAGAAGGTAACAGACCACTAGGAGTTCCTGGAAGTGCTTCAGCTGAGTGGACACATCTGCCGAGAGAGGACGATTTTGTAGAATCTCAGCTCCAAGTGCTTGGACTTGTTGGTAAGCTGCAGGAGGGGACATGGACTGGCGAGCAAAGAGATCCGCATAGAGAGTATAGATGCGAGATGTTTGGCCCCCCTTGGAGTAGAGAGCGGCCAAGTGATTCCAAGCTTGTTTTACTGTCTCATCGTGACGGATGACAGGAAGACATTCATCAGACAGGCTGTTCGCCAGCCAAGTACGAACCAGCGCATCATTCGCATCCCAGTCAGAAAACTGGGCAGAGTCCGCAGGCGGAGGGTCATCGGTAAGATGATGACGCTTGCGTTGAGAGCGGAGAAGAAAAGTGAATGAGACACTCCAGTCGGGATAATTGGGCCCCAAAAGCTTAGAGACGGTGCCAAGATTCCCTGAAGCAGGAGGAGGAGGAGGCGGCGGTGGGACAACGATAGTAGACGAGGTGGAGCCATCAGAATTGGTCATCCTGAAGAGAGGTCGCGCGGTTAAGAAGGGAAACCGGGCGGGAAGAAAAAGAAGCCGCGTGGATAGAGAGAGCGAGAAGACCGCGCGAACAAAAAGCAAACCGCGGCGGGCAGAGAGGCCGCCAAAACAAGGCAGAACTCGCGCGAACAGAGAGAAATCGCGCGGATAGGAAGAAAAAGATCTGCAGCGGTCACGATGTCAGACACCAGCGGCCAGAGAAGCCACGACCAAGCCGCAGAACCAAACAGAGGGAGAGAAGTCGGGCGGCTAGCAGACAGACCGCGCGAACAGAAGAGGAGGATAGAAGAATTCACTGGAGAGGAGAGCTCGCGCGAGCTGAAAGACAGACCGCGGGTAGGGGGCAGAGGTCACACGGACAGAAGAGAACACAATCGGGAGGACTAGATCACCTCCCTCTGATACCATGTAAGAAACGAACTAGAAACAAGCCGGAACGGGTATAACTGAAATTTTATTATCAGAAAAAGGTATCTATTACAAAGGTATGGCCTCCCTTATATAGAATGGAGGAGATGGGAGAGAATACAAATACCCAATGTGGGACTAAAAATACAAAAGACAACATCTACAAAGTTAACCGCCAAACCGCCAAGCAGACCTCCTAACCGTGCGGTTAGTAGGAACTAACCGCCCGGTCACTACCAGAGAACACTCAGCCGACCATCAAGATCCCAGAGACTAGCCGGCAGACCTCCTGGCTACCAAACCGCCAGACCGCCAGACTGCCCGGCTACCAAACCGCCAGATTAGCCGGGCTGACCGCCCGGCTACCAGACCGCCAGTCCTAGCCGCCTGTCCGCCCAGGTCTATACAGCAACAGCGTGTACTTCTGATTCAAGTACACTAGGAGAAATAAGGAAGGACAAGTTACTAAATTCAGAAGAACAAAAATTTTCTCTAAGTAAAATTTATTGGGTTTAGCAGCGAATACTCGTCAAATTTGTCGAGTATCTTCATGTATACTCATTGAATTCTTCGTGTATACTTACTGGCACTCGTCGAATTCGTCGTATTTACTTAGGGAATAACCTCTGATTTCTTGAAAATCAGTTAAGTAAAAATTATCGAGTATCTTCAGGTATACTCGTAAAAATCGTCGAGTGTATCTATCGATACTTGTCGAATATATATATGTCAATACACGACGAATTCGTCAAGACTCACTGGATATGCCTTAAGTTCTCGAATTTTTTTCTTTGGATTTCTCTAAGTTAAATTCGTCGAATAACACTTTGCCTATGCGTCGAATGAATTGAGAGTATCTGCTGATACTCATCGAATTCGTCGAGTAAGCTAGTCAATATTCGTCGAATTTATCGAGTATCTCTACAGGAAAGCGTTGAGTTATCTGTTAGATATGTATGGAATCTTCTAAGTTATTTTTCGTTGATTTTCGAAGAAATTCGACGAGTATACCCATATATACTTGACGATACTTGACGAATAATACTTAGGGTTTATTTTTTCTGTTTTCAAATTTCCGAATCGGATTGTCCAAACCACCATGTACAGTAACTCGCTGATTTCTTGGTATGGAAGGAATCTTCTAGCCGTTATAGAAGAGGAGTGCATATAAATATATAGGGAGAATTTTGAGAAACCCTAATCATGTTATTGTTCAAATCGAGAAATTTCAAGAAGAAAAACTCTCGTCGGCATACTATATGGCTTTTCGCGATTCTCTCGGCTAACGACGACTTACTACACGATTCGTTCTTCATCAAGCATGTCGACTAGACCCTTAATCTTTAAGGTTCTCATATTACTCAGATCTAGTTGATCAGTGATCAAGTCTATAAAGCTTTCAGTTTCTTTTGTTCCTCAAGGCGTTCAAGATCTCCTTTTCAGAGGAACGGAAGACCGAAGATTTCAGATCTGAAGAAATTTTTTTTAATCTTTGTTTGTGTAAATATTTTATACTATTGTATGAGGTTTTGCCTCCGAGTTGTAGATCCTTATTTTAGGATCGAGTTGTATGAGAGGTTGTTCTCCGAGTTGTAGGAGAGGTTATTTTCCGAGTGGTAGGAGAGATGTCTCTGAGTTGAGGATCCGAGGTGTAAGATTGTGTTTAATCTGAGATAAAGGTGAAGTAGCCGAATATAACACTTCGTGATAGATAGGCGAGGCAGGACAATGGACATACCCAACTCGGGGAACCACTAATTTCACTATGCTTTTGTGTGCTTATTTTTGTACAAATTTTTATTCTGCTATAAGACGCAAAACTCACCTATTCACCCACCTCTAGGTGATTTAGGTTGACTACTAGACACTTTCAAATCTTCTTGTTGAATACTCTATAGACTCTACTATGTGAGCTATATCCAACAAGAATACCCTCACTATATTTCTTTGCAATCTTGGTTAATTGTGATTTTCCATTTTTCAAAATGAAACATTTGCAACCAAAGACTCTAAAATAGGATATTATTGGTTTCCTACCCATAAGCAATTCATAAGTATTTTTCCTATGAACCTTGTTGATAGAGGTCCTATTCAAAACATAGCAGGCTGTATTGACCGCCTCAAGCTAATAATATTCTAGTAGTGAGGAGTCACACAACATTGTATTGGCTACCTCTATCAGGGTCCTGTTATTTCTCTCTGCTACTCCATTCTATTGTGGAGTTCTGGGAAAGGAGAACTCATGGGAGATACCTAGGTCTTGATAAAAATTTGTCATAGCACCAGACTAAAATTCTAGTCCATGGTCACTTCTTACTTTGACCATAGTATAGTCCATTTTATTTTGAATGGACTTGAAAAAAATCATGAAGATATTCAAAGTATCTGACTTCTTTATATGGAAGAATACTCATGTATACCTAGATTGATCATCTACTATCACATAGGTATAAAAATTCCCTCTTAAACTTTGAATGGGTAAATGACCAAAAAGATCCATAAGTAATAAATACCGACATCTAATAAAGTCTTTGGGAGCAATGCTCTTAAAAGTGGCCTTAGTTTTCTTGCCATTTAACATGCATGACATGGACCATTTTTAACACATTTAAAGTTTGGAATATCTCTAACTAAATTTTCAGAGAATAACTTGCAAATTGTTTTGTACTTAATGTGAGCTAGCCTCTTATGCCATTAGACACAAAGAGACTCCTCATTAGTTACAAAACTAATTGTAATGGAAGAATTAGAGCATATAAAATCTAAGCAATAGATGCTAAGTCAACAAACTTTTTAATTAAGTATTTGTACTTGTGGAATTCAATGACCTCGCCTAAGTCACATAGTCGACTTATGCTTACAAGGTTGTGTTTCAACACTTCCGCATAAGCTACCTTGTGATAGAGACTATGTCATTGGAGATCATAGCATAGCCTTTTGTGATTCCTCTATTAGAACCTCCAAAGATGACCTTTGGTCCATTATTTACTGGGGTATAATCCTTAATAAGTCTCCTTATTCCTGTCATGTTCCTGGAACAACCACTGTCCAAGTACTATATTAGGTTCAGACTTGAACTTGAACTATCCCGCAAAACAATTCATTTTACCTTAGGAACCCAGCCTGCATTCGGTCATTGGTTCTTGTTAGCATGAGATACAAACTTCCTATCAAAAGAACTACCAGCTGGGAATGCTCTCTTTGCATGTGGCATTGTTGGGTTGCACCAGCTGTGAGACCCCATTTTTTTTCTTTTTGAACCACGGGGTCTTAGGCCCAGAATCGCTGCTTTGTGGTGACACCATCACGCCCGGGAAGGTCATCACTATATAACGCCGATCCAGCCGGCCATATCGATCACAGAATAGTAGCAAAAGTATGAGAGTACATGAAAATAGAACTCTAACACATGTCCATAATAATCACATATATAGTAATAATTCTCCACAAAGGGAGAGTCCATAACAATAATAATAGAAGTACTAGAAATAGGGCTCATGCCTGACACATCAAAGTCCTCACTACAAGTCACTCATTGCGGAAGAAAATCTATAACAACTACTAGCGAACGGGACTCACTATCCCAGCTGTCTAAACTCTGGTGCTAGACTATCCCGTCTCCAAGTGTGTCGGTCTCTGGCGCTACACCTCTAAGCTGGGATCCACGATCCCCTAAAATTATTTGATCCGAAAACTGTTAGTCTAAAAGACTAAGTCCTATCATCCCCCACCCCTCCCTCATGGCTCCTAGTCACCGAACAGGGAGAAGGAAAGGAAAGGTAATGAAGGTGGAGAATAACAAAGGTAGCAGGTGGCGGTGGAACTAATCTAGCACTTCTATGAAAATATGTAGCAGTAACAAAAGTATGTAAGACAAATTATTAAATATGTAACCTTAACTTATATGAATGCTCATATAAACACATCAGCTAAGGGGTCTTCTGCAAGGCTCCTATCGTATAAAAAGTCTCATACCAATTTATACGATGGGGTGTCGATTTTCAAGCAAGCAATATATATATCCATAGAATAATAACCTTAGCTTATAAGCATGTTCATGCAAGCTTATAAACTAAGGGGTCGTTTTGCAGGGAATATTGTATAAAGAGTCTCATACCAATTTATACAATAGGTGTCGAGGGTTATATGCAATGGTTATGCTATGTCTTGCAAGTATTCCATGGTATGATCATGCAAGTGCAACACACCCACCCGACTCTATGCACACAGACCTTTAGTTCCCCGTTTCTGGAGCCTAACCTCCCAGGATACCCATATAGTGGCAAACGGAAGCGGTGGGTTGGGCCTCGCCCACCTCAAAACTAGTAATTGCACTACCAGTCAGACCTATCGTACGCCTCAACGCTGGTGCACTAAGCGAATCTCCTGTGTATTCTTTGCCGGCTAGTCCACCGGACTTAAATTGGCAAAGTGCTAAACCACACTTGCCGAGTAAATGTATTGGCATTGGTGCATCGACACTCCAACATCAAAGACCCACCACCGTAGAATTTATGCAAATGCAATCGTGATGTATCAACCACCGAGCCAAGGCTCCCCGGACTAACACGTCCATCACAACCAACAACCGAGCAAAAGCTCCCCGGACTATCCTGTCCATCCCAATGATCTGTCGAGCCATCGGCTCGCCGGGCTATCCTTCCCATTTCCACAACCACCGAGCCTATCGCCCGTGTGACCCAACCTAACTTCCCGAGATACCGAAATATGTGAAAGTGAACCCCTATTTATATTAGTTACTCTTAAACATTGATTATTCTTACGGCTTACATTAACCTTGGACTGCCCAAGGCATTCCCTGTGAAGGGCTCTCGAGGGCACTAGGAACTACGATGGGCTGAAGCCCAAAGCTTCCTTTCGCAAGGCACTTAATGTTATTGGTTAATACCTGATTCCCGATCCCTTTAATATTACTCTGGATCTAACCCTAGTGTGTTTTGACCTTCTCTCTCTCCCTCCACAGGAAAGACGATCTTTCGTCGATCCCGAGCACCTCCTAATCCTAGTCAACCTAGCATTTTCCTCATCACAACTTCCAATGATGAACTCAATCTCATTTTACCCAAACCAGCTAACTATTAACCCCAACCCATATGCCCAATTCAAACGCTATCACATTTTATGCAGTTTTACTATATGTACACCAACCTATACTATATGATGTACATGATAGGAGACACTCCAAATTTTTATCCACAAGCCTTAAGATATTTAATGGGGGCCTATCATGACATGATTAGCCTAACTCCAGAAACTTATAATTTTCCTAATTAAATTGGTATTTAATTAATTTTTCCCAAAGTTAGGCCATGGGTAATTTGAACATGAAGTATAATATTTTCTCAAGTAATGGCCACCCAAAAATTATAAACACTAGATAACAGAGGAATAACTGTAAATAAAAAATTTCATGATTTTCCAAAAATGATTTGACCTCTAATTAATTAATCTAATAATAAGCCATTAATTATGGGTAAAGAAGAAAGTACTAAAGTTAATCATTAGAAAATTATAGAAAAATTACTGAATCTCAACAATGACTAGAAAGGGCCTATGACCAAAAATCATATTTTATCAAGCTTACTAAGTACCAAAATAAATTCAATTACTTTTACTTAAAAAATAGCACTTTGTGAAACAACCCCTATAGATAGACTTCCAAAAATTCCATAATATTTCACAGATCTTTAAAATGTCAATAAAGGTCTTCTTACTAAATTTCATAAGTTTTGATTGAGTGGTTTGTTCATAAGAAATTTCTAAGAAGAAGGTGCAACTTGATGGGTTGTGAATGAAGAACCCTATTTAATGGTCTAAAATTCATATTAAAAATCTCTACAGCTTGTTATAGTCTTAAAACATAGCTTGGCTAAATATCATCAAAACCCAAGGTTAGGAATTCAAATAATAAAATTCTTCAAGATAACTCATGATAGTGCACTTTTCAAAGGAACCCACTTATAACCTCATCCAAACAATATTTAGTATATTTCAGTGGTTAATATGATTATTAAAATGACCTCTACCAAAATGTCATGCAGTTCCAAAGTCATATGAGCCACTAGACATTCCCTATGGCGTATGGACCCACAAACTTACCCAGTGGTTTAAGTGGTGTGCATGTTTCCAAATAACATCATATCTCTCCCTAGGGCTTTTCACCACCCTAGGATCACATGGACTAAACACTAAGTCCATACAGGGGCATATCACCCCATGCCCTTCATAAATCCCCAAAGTCCAACCTTAAGGTTTGAACTTGGGTCCTAGGAAAAATCTACCCCAATCCACCCCAAATTCCATGTGAGGGTATCTAGCATCATATCAAACCAGTGGCCCAAGTTTCAGCCTCTGTTGAGGTGATTTGACCACTTAAACCCATAAGGAACAACTTGACCTAAATACCCCCCTTTTGGCCAAGGCTAGAGTTTACAAAAATCCAACCCAAATCATCTTCAAATGAGATGAAATTTTATACAGAGCCAAGGACCACTCACCAATATTTGGGAGGGTTTGGAGGTAATTAGGTACCCTAATTAAATTACCCTAGGATTATTAAATAATTTCAAAAACTATAGAAAAAGTATCTCCAAAAATTCCCATTTTTGACATAACCTAGGTATTGTTAAGATTGACTTCCAGTCCAAATTTCAGATCATTTGGACTTGTCACTACTAGAAAACTGACATTTAGCCACGGCAGATTGCCGTGGTTAAAAGTCCAAAACCGTGGCTAAATACTTTTAGCCACGGTCTACCCACGGAAAATGGGCGTGGGCAATGCGAGCATGGCTAAAAGTCCAAACTGTGGCTAAAAGTCCAAAACCGTGGCTAATACTAGACTTTTAGCCACGGTTTGATTGTCGTGGCTAAAAGTCAATACTGGACTTTTAGCCACGGTTTAATTGTCGTGGTTAAAGGGCCACTCATAACATAAAAAATTCAGGCCGGCCCGCCGCCGCCGCCCGACCGCCGCCGCCCGACCGCCGCCGCCGCCCGGCCGCCGCCGCCCGACCGCCGCCGCCGCCCGACCGCCGCCGCCGCCATATTTATTTCAAATACTAATTGAAATAAATTCCTTATAAACCCAAAATTTCATTTTGTTTTGACGGTGTGGGACTAAATGTAGCCACGACCTTTTGCCACGGTTCAGGCAAATCGTGGCTAATACTGGACTTTTAGCCACGGTTCAGGCAAACCGTGGCTAAAAGTCCAGTATTAGCCACAGATTAGTCAATCGTGGCTAATACTAGACTTTTAGCCACGGAATAAAAACCGTGGCTAATACTCACTATTAGCCACGATTTTTCCCCCGTGGCAAAAGAAACCGTGGCTAAAAGCCATTTTTCTAGTAGTGTGTGGTGAAGTGGGGGCACACATTTAAGTCTCTGAATAGCCCTAGATATAGATTCTGCCATATTGAGTGTTGAGGTCTAACCTGAACTCCAAATTGACTCAATCAAATTTTAAAATAAACTAGATAGCCAGACCTACAAACTTCATGTTGACCACTTTCTCTGTATAAGCATTTAGGTATTTTTTATAAATAGAAACATTAACTGTATAATATGTGACAGAAAATCACATGAAATGAAATCATTTAATTCCTAGGAATTTTAATCAAGGTGCACGAATCATAGCGCAGAATAAGCGGCATCCGATCAACTTCAAGCTCCAGCCGACGGTCAGGGTTCTTCCGACCTGGAGCTTATTCCATCCCCATTTCCTGGCCACCCGGCCACCTCCCTGGCCGGCCACCGCCACCACCACCTCCGTCGAGGTGGTGGCTATCGCCAGGCTACGACACAACTGCCAGAGGGGAAGATTCTGACGATCCCGCAAGCACATTTTTCTCAAAAAAACCAGGAAAACAATCCCTATGATCGGGCTCAATTGAGCCCAATTCTCATCCTAAAAGATTTCTACGATCTACCCATGGATGAAGGAGCAAGGGAGGACATGTTGGGAGGGCTGGAGGCGCGTCGATCTCTGATTTGCCATGGTGGTGGTGGAGCCGATCGGGTTTCTACAACTGCACAGCCAAGTATCTCGATCCCTTCAGGTAAAGGTTGTAACCTTCTCCCCTCTGCCTAGTGAGGCTTTTAAGATCCCTAATTGGGGAAGGAGAAGGGTGTAACTCCAATTGCCATGAATGACCATTAATGGGCAATTTCGGTTTCAGCCATTTGAAGGGCTGAGCCACCCCACTGGCCGGCCACTTCCTGAAAACTCCTCCCCTGCCTCCAAGGAGTAAAAGCCCATCAAGGTGGGGGGTTTTTGAAACCTTTATGGCCATAATGGCCATTAAGATCCATTTTCTCTCTCATCCAAAAATGTAGTAACTCCTTCCTTCTCTCTCCTAGCCATCATTCTCTAAATTTGGTGGGCCCAAAATGTGTCTCTCCACTTCCTTAGACTAATGGGCCACACCACTTGGGCTTAGCCCACTTTAATTGAGTTAGGCTAACCTAAGTTGACCACTTTGACCCATGAGTTGACTTTGGTCAACATGACCATTTGGGTTTACCCCAAGGGGTCCTTGGTGACCCCTTGGCTTCCCCTAAGGTCTAGGAAGGTTTGTGTAGGGTTGACATGGCACCTTGGTGGTCACTTGCCCCTTAGTTAGGGCACTTTGACCACTTTAGGGCTAGGGTTGACTTGGGTCAACTCAGCCTCTAAGGTTGACCCCAATGGGTCTTTGGTGACCCATTAACTTCACCTTAGGTCTAGGAAGACCTAGGTAGGGTTGGTTGGGAACATTAGGGGCACATTGCCCTTAGTTATGGCACCTTGCCCAATTTAGGACTAGGATGATCCTAGGTCTACTTGGCCACCCTGGGTTGACTCCAATGGACCCTTAGGGCTCTAATGGACCTTCCAATAGGTTGGTGAGGTTGTGGTAGGGTCTTGGAGTCATGGTGAAGCCCCATGATCATTCTAAACTAGTGTTTAAAAACCTAATATTTGCAGACCATAGTGATCTCACCTACATTCCTAGGTCCACCTGGTCTTCTTGGGCTTCTTAGGGTTTTGTCATGAACTAGTCATGACAAAACCACTCCTAGGGGTCTAGTTATCTAAGGGATGTTTCACCAGCAATCTACATCAAAGTGCCCCATTTTACTACAACACCAACCATCATGAATGTTATACCTTCTCTTCTGAACAACTTTAGGAGTAGTATGAGTGTGAGATTGAGAAGGTTCAGGGTTGAAGGCCTTGGCATTCTTCAGGTTCCCGTCAACAATCAACTGGCTATTTTCATGGTTATAAGTGACCTTACAAGATGGTATCATCTTGACAAGTACCTGTAACATCTTCTTAGCAAGTTGTTGCTACTTAGGAAGGGGCCTTTAGTGGGTGTCCACTTCCTTACCCTTACGAGTTGTTGTTGGTGTACCAAACACAAATGGTTCATAGTGACTCATTTGTATTTCTTCATAAAGTGCCTTCAGTGCACTCAATCCCATTCCCTTTCTTCCTCTCCAGTCAGGAACATTATTAACCTTACTGGAGGAGAAACCATCTTTCAGGTGAACATACATACTGTCCTGGTCATAAATTTTTGATGGTAACATCACCCTTTGAAAGGTGGTTTGAGTCACAGTATCTTTCCATTTTCACCTATTTTTGGCTGTTGTTGCTTTTATATTAAAGCCTACCCCCCCCCCCCTCTATATTGGGCTGAGAAGGAATAAATGATGGGCAACACAGTTTGTGTCTTAAAGAACTGAGCCACAAACTTCCTCTCCTTAAGCAGCTTCTCTTCAAAATCCCTAATGATCTTATTCTTCAGACTGATAGTGCTAAATTAGAAGATTATCATCTCTTTAAGTTGGCTGATCTACCTACTTATTTGAGTTAACTGGGTAGCAGACTCAATGCATTCATATTTAGCTAGTTGGAGTGAAGCAATCTCCTCATCTTGCTTCTTAGCAAGCTTCTCGTTCTTTTTTAAGGCTTCCAGAAGAGCACCATAGTTATCAATCAATTGATTGACATCAGTCTCAGAATCTGATTCATCCTTATCATAAGATTATGAGGGTGCCTCAAAATCTAGGATTGTTTCATAATCAGACTCAGAAGAAGACATAGCTAAAATAATTACCTCACCAAGATGGGTATCATAATGAACATCCTCATCAGTCATGGACATGAAACCACAACTCTCTTATTCCTCACAGTCACTGTCTGAATGAGACAAGGGGGCCCTAATGCCAATCCTGGTAGCATAAGAGTCATCCTCTTCATTGATAGCAAAGAGCCCAGTGTAGGCTTCTTCTTCTTCAGACTCAAATGAGTTAGAGTCACTCTCACTCCATGAATTTTCCTTCTTATCCAAGAGGCTCTTCTCTATCTTCTTCCCCTTATAGTGCTTCCTGTTACCTGCACTCTTCTTATCTTTTTCCTTTATTGGGTAGTCAGCAATGACATGACCCAGCTTACTACAGCAATAACAAATAATATCAGAAGAAGACATGTTCTTGACTCTATTAGATTTTTGTAATCTTTCTTGGAGTTGGAGGTGGAAGAAGGCATATTCTTCTATTACTTCTTCTTATACATCATCTTTTTGAACTGCTTGGAGAATGTTGCAAATTCTTCATCAATCATCTTAACATTAGAAGTACTGGGCTCTAAAGATTCTGATCAGACATTTTTCTTGGAGGAGAGGGGATTCTCTTCTTGCTTTTCCTTAAGCCTACATCCTTAAGGCCCACAGACTTCTAGTTCAGAAGAGACTTGGAAACAACATCTTCTTCCTGTCTTGAATTTAGCTGCATCTCATAGGAGAGTAGCTTTCCATAAAGTGTATATGGAGGAATATTGGCCAGATTCCCCATCTCCCTAATAGCACTGATCTTGTTGTCTCGGTCTTTTATTAGAGACCTCAAGAACTTGTCATTGAACTCATAATCTTTGAAGACTCTCCCATAAGTCTTCTGCTCATTCACAATATTGACTTTTTTCATAGCAATAACCTATGCTGTCTTTAGTACCTTGTCTAAAGGACTCATACTCCGTATTTAGAAGATATTTTATATCATCCCTGACCTCCTCTGTTTCTTCCATGTACACAATGAGTGTATTCCACATCCTGGAAAACTAATCATCAATTCCACTAGCAATTATATTTTTGGACAGTTTATCCATAATGTCCAGTACAACCCCATCCCTAGTAATTTCAATGTATAGTTTTGGAAATTGGAGATTTGCATCTATTTAAGAGACTTTCATGGGGGTGAAAGGCCCTTGTTCTATGGTCATGTAGATCGTTGGATCAGAAGCTTCTATATATAACTTGACTCTCAATTTCTAGATGCCAAAGTTCCCCTTTCTATAGATAGGAAGCTTCATGGAGCTCAATTCCTTATGACAATCATTTGAAGCAATGATGACTAGATAGATTACCCTTTGTAGGAACTTGGTCAGACTGTTAAGTCCTTTTTGATAAACCTACCTCTGATACCCCTTGAAAGAATATTAGTAGTCTAAATCACCTAGAGGGGGGTGAATATGTGCATTGAACCTCTAAGGCTATTTTAAAACTTAGCCTAATCAGGCAATTAAATGTAATCACAATCACAACACACAGAGAAAGCACACAAAAATTTTACAGTGGTTGCCCAGATTATGGGTACGTTCATTGTTCCTCTCCACCTATCTAGCAGTGTGCTAGATTTGGCAAACTCCTTCACTTCTTCTTAGTTCAAGAACTTACAATTCAGATCCACTCCAAGATCCTACCTTAGGTCTACAATATACCCTACCATAGGCTATCCACAACCCTACCTCAGATTAAACTCTAAATCCTATCTCATACTTTCTACAAAGTCTAACACTCAGGACTTTCAATCAGCCCTACAATTAGGCTATATATCCAACCCTACAACTGTAATGCCTCTGATTTTTGTGTGTTTATTTTAATTCCCATAGTGGCGTATTTGTGACGTCAGGGTGTTATATTGACGCATAGTTAACGGGTGTCGTTTGTTGGAGCATGGGTTTGCTCAGTGAGTTTTTCTTGTGTGGTTTGTTTTGGCTTGGTTGTGCACCTTCCCTCGCGAGCCGGGTCTATTTTGGTGACTCGGTGGAGCATTTTATAGGGATGTGGTGGCGTTTTATCTTCGGGTAGTGTTTTACTCGAGTTTGGTTTATCCGATTTGGATTTTGACTTTGTTGTTAGATTTGTAGCGTCAGTATTTAGCTACGGTGCGATTTTCATAAGATTCCGAGTTGGTTTGTATTTTGGGTCATTTTGGGATTGTTTATTATTGATTGTTTGGTAATATAATATTAAAAATGAAAAATATTTATATATGGATACATATATATAGACGATTATTAGGGTCACATCAAAAAAACCTATTCATCATCTTCCCCTACCCGAGCGGCGGCGGTTTTGTGAGCGGAAGAGAAGAGGCGACTTCGCGTGCAGTTTGCCAGCGATAGAGAGCAATTCGGTGGTCGGTTTTTTCAATAGATTAGATATTTGGAAAGCCCTTGTCGATATCTACGCGTTCGAGGTAAGCTTTTACCGATTCCTTGATTTTTAGGTGTTAGGTTTTGTGGTTTTTACCTCATTTTTCCACCAATAAGGTTCAGGAAATGTTGTCAAGGTCATTTGGCGGCCGATCCTTGTCGTGGTGTGAGCGGGCGACATTTTTCCGGAGTTCTGAGGCAAGTTGAGATTTTCTTCTTGCAACTGTTTCTTGCCTTTCATTATGTTCATTTCTTCTCATTAAAAGGTTGTAATAATATAGGATTTATTCATGAAAGAGCCTTTAGAGTAGTCTAAATTTTCAGCTAGGAATCCATCGAGTATAGTGTACAGCCTAAGGAAAATTCACCGAATATAGGGGTTGTAAATCATCAGGAATTCGTCGAATATAAGGTTTAGACAAAGTAAAAATTCGTCGAGTAACGTCAAATTCGTCGAGTATAGGTTTATTAACTTAAGTCCAAATTCATCGAGTAGGATCTAGGTGTGTCGAGTCCTTTTCGTCAAATATCAAGGCATCGGGTTTGTCGAGTTTCGACTGGCGCGTCATTGAGTAAGTTAGATTCGTCGAATATTAAGGTGTCGGGTTCGTCGAGTGTTGACTGGCGCAGCATTGAGTAAGGTAGATTCATCGAATATCAAGGCATCGGTTTCGTCGAGTGTCGACTGGTGTGGTATTGAGTGAAGTATGATTCGTCGAGTATATTTGACGAATCATCGAGTGAGGCTTAGGTTAGGAAGCATTGAGTGATTGAGCGACCAAGGCAAATTCGTCGAGTTTACCCGCCGAATCAAGCCGATTCGTCGAGTATCGCCAAATGAAGTTTTGTCGCCAAGTCCTTTTCGTCGAGTATCTGCAGTGTTCGTCAAGTATATTCGCCGAATTGTAGCTGGACTTAGTGTTTTTTGCCGAATTTGTTCCAGTTCGTCGGGTATGGTCCTTAGAGTGATTTTAAGGCTGGTTAAGGTATTTCTTTGGGTTTAGTCTTGGGTTTGGTTCGGGGTGTTTGGGTATGATGTTTTCTTCGGCTGGATGCCGGTTTGTGAATCATTACACTTGGTGAATGTTTGGTCTCTGTTTTGTGGAGTTGTTGGGTTTTGTTGGGCCAAATGGTCGCCACCGCAGCGCCTTTGTAAGACATTTGGGTTTGGAAGCCTGGTATTGGATGTTTTGGTCACCGACTCCAGCCCGGTTGTTTTTACCAAGTATTAATGATCACGTTGTTGAGCTGTTTTATGCTCAGTTTGCTCCTTAAAGATCAGCTTATACTATTTCATACTTATCCTTGTAGATTTTTTTGAAGCATGGCTTCGTTCCGCACTTGGTGCAAATTTCTTTTAACTCCATTATTACAAATTGTTCACTTTACCTATTTCTATTTGGCTAATCAGTTGTGGCTTCAGCTTTTCGTATAGTTGGGTTTGGTAAACCCATTCTTGATTTTTGCTTATTACCTGCTTATTTTCATTGTCACTTGCAAATTTCTTATTGAGGTGTTCTTTCTTTGAATGTCTCAGGATTAGGGTTGTAGCCGGTAGAGCGGCTGAGTTGGGTTGTAGCTTGTGGACTATAGTTATTGTAGTGTTTGTCCTCACCGTCGTGAGGTAGTTGTTGTTTTTAGTTTTATTTCAGACATGCATACTTTTAGTGGGTTCGTGTCAGGTTGTTGATGCCCACTAGTAGTTTTCTTTTGGAATATTGAATACTTTTCTAGTTGCTTGTTTACCTTTTTGGTTGGTTGTACTTGCTCTCTGAGAAAGATTTATGCTAGGTTGCATGTTAAATGTTTTAAAGTATAAAAATTATTATTATTACTTTATACATGTTATATTTGAAACCTAAATCACTATATTTAATTGTCATAAAAGCTACTTTCATAATTATTATAAATCTAGATTCTTGCATATCATGAGTTATCCTCTGAGGATGATTATACTCATGTAGGACGTCTAATATTGTAAATAAAATATTTTCCATAGAGTACAATTATCTTTTTCTCGTGGACTAGAAGAGCCACTTAGCCGAGGGATACGGCTAACCTCTTAAACTTTAACTGGATTTTTCTTTTAATAACTTATAGACCTTTCATAAAAGTGTTAAGCTAGAGTTTTGCCTGAGCGTCTGCAGTTATCCCCTGCTGATGTGGCATCATGACGCGCATTTTCTCTTACTCTGATAAATCATTAATGCGGAGAAATTATGGGGTTTGACAGTTGGTATCAGAGGGATAGTTTGTTTGACAACCGGTCGAACAGCTATCTTAGGTTTGTAATAGTTGTCTAGTTTCATTTCATACACACACCGATGTGTCATCAGTACGTCTTGGCTGAAACATGAACACTGCACTCATAAGCATGATAAGAAGTATACGGGGCATATTATGTAGTATATGATGCATAATATGTGTTTGTATATGGATCCTCATAGGAGGAAACATATGATTGTTATGTAGTATGTCATACATCACATCATCACATGATTGCACATTAGACTTCGATTTTCATTGCATGCAATATTATGTAGTATGGGATGCATAATATTTCATGTGTACGCCTCTCATATATAACATGCATTAAGGCCTTTTTAGATTGCATAGCACAATATGCATGACATAGAATTGCATTAGCACACATGCCAAGCTAAAGATTTACCTGATGACATACGTACACACATGGTTTTGAGTCAAAAGGAATAATAATTCATGCATTCATGGTTTAGGCACATGAGTCAGTAGGATGATGGTATATAATCCTACGTTTAGGCGTGACATCATAAGTGAAAATCAAAGATCAAGTAGCAGCATGAGTAAGTATTTAATTATGTATTGTCTGAATAAAGTTGTTTGGTTCTAGCGGTTAAGCTAGGTTTTTATTAGATATTCGCTATTTGTTTAGATACCGCCTAAGCATCCGGTGATGAGGTAAACTCCCCAGTTAGAAGGATAATCGTCTGGTGCCCAGAGTGTGGCCTTGATAGAAGGATTATGGCAGATCAATGAGGCTCTGTCGAGGAAAATGCTGGAGATGAAGTCGCAGATCCAGGCATTGTTGCAAGTTTTTGCTAGTCAACCTGCCTAGAGTGTAGGACCTGGTCATGGGTCAGATTGTTCCTGTTCCCCCTGCTCCTTTGGTGCCCCCGGTTTTGTTGCCACCAGAGATGAAGTTTATTTCGCATTTCCAGAGATTAGGACCCCCTACCTATGATTGTAGAGCAGATTTTATGGCTTTGGATGATTGGATTATAGCCATCGAGGAGATGTTCGCTTACTCGAGAGTTTCAGCAGACGAGAGAGTAATGGTCGCTTCTTATCAGCTCAAGGGACTTGCAAAGAGTTGGTGGCTGAGAGAAAAGGAAATCCTTAAGGATGGGTGTTCATGGGAATACTTTAAGGAATTATTGCTTAAAAAGTTTCTCCCATTGCCGAGAGGGACTGTTTTATGAATGATTTTCTACACCTTAAGCAAAGGCAGCTCACTGTTAGCGAGTACGAGGTAGAGTTCAGCGAACTGTGCCAATTTGCTCATGACATAGTGTCTTTAGAGTCTAGTCGAGTTAATCGTTTTCTGGGTGGTCTTAGGAATGACATCCAGTAGCTGGCTAGTGCTTATAGATCTGAACGCTATGCAGAAGTTGTGGAGGATGCTCTGAAGGTCTAGGCGATCGACAATACCAAGAACCGAGGTCAACAAATAATAAATGATAAGAGGAAGACTGGTGAGGGTAAGACTTCCCAAGAATCTAGTGCTGCTTCGAGGAAAAGGAGTAAAGAGATATGCAGTTTCTATGGCCGGTCAGGCCATCCATTTGAAAGATGTTACCAAAGATTAGGAGCCCAGAAGCAGGAGCAAGTTCATGCGATTCAGAGTGCTCCTAAGGGAGATTTAGTTTGTTCTACATCTAAGTGGAGGGAGCACGACGCTGCCCATTGTTTAGGAAAGGAGAAGGTCTGCTACTAGTGCAGATAGAAAGGACATTTCAAGTTAAAGTGCCCGCAGGCTCAGCCCCTTTTGCAGTCAGTTCCACTTCAGGCCTTGTTACCACCGCATCCATTGGATAATGGGAAGGGCAAAATGAACGTGGTGTTCTTGGAGGAAGCTGAGACGTCTACTTAAGTAATTTCAGGTTAGATCCTAACCTAGTTCTAGCTTTTAATTTGTAGCTGTAGTTTCGACGTTCGTTCCCTTAGTTGCGTATACGATTTTATAGGAAAGTTTAAGGTAAAGAACCACTGGGCGTACGTTATTTTTGATTCTGGTGCTACCCACTCGTTCGTGGCTATGACCTTTGTAGAGCGTCACTGTTTGACCCTCGATTGTGTTGGCGAATCGTTTTGTGTCAAGTTTCCCTCTGGCGATTCAGGGGTGTCAGACCAAGGCATTCAGAGTTGTTCGATTCTGTTAGGTGATTTTCTAACCATTGCTAATCTGAATTTGATAGACTTGGAAAACTTCGACGTGATTTTGGGCCAGGACTGGTTGTCCAAGTATAATACGGTCATCCAATGCAAGGTCAAGTGCTTGGACTTCAAGATGGACAACAGTCAACCTAGGAGTGTTTATGGTTTTTCGCACCAAGTTTCTCCAATTATTTCTATGGTACGTGCTCAGAAGCATGTAAATTACGGATGTTTTGCCTGTTTGGTTTCGGTGTTGGCGACCAGTGGTAGTTTGTCGTGTGTATAGGAGATTGCTGTAGTGCGTGAGTTTCCTAATGTATTTCCTGATAACCTTCCTGGTCTTCCACTTGAGAGAGACGTGAAGTTTGTCATAGATTTGGAGCCGGGTACCCGTCTTATTGCTAAGGCACTGTACCGTATGGCCCGCGGGAGCTGGAGGAGTTGCGTATCCAGTTTGATGAGTTGCTGCAAAATGGATTCATTAGACCATGTTCTTCACCGTGGGGTGCTCTTGTGCTATTTGTGAAGAAAAAGGATGGATCGATGAGGCTGTGCATTTATTATAGAGAACTGAATAAGTTAACCATCAAGAATAGGTATCCCTTGCCGAGAATAGATGACTTATTTGATCAATTATGCGGTAGCACTATGTTTTCAAAGATTAACCTTCATTCAGGCTACCATCAATTGAGGATTCGCGAGACTGATATTCCGCAGACTATTTTTTGTTCTCGGCATGGACATTTTGATTTCTTGGTGATGTACTTTGGATTGACCAATGCACCCTCTGCCTTTATGGATATGATGAATGGAGTGTTTAAGGATTTCCTGGACCGTTTTGTGGATGTATTTATAGATGAAGTTCTGGTATACTCCCGCGGTGCTGAAGAGCATGCACAGCACTTGCGTTTAGTTTGTCTACTTTGAGGGAGCATAAGTTGTATGCCAAGCTAAGTAAGTGTGAGTTTTGGCTTCCTTAGGTTTCTTTTCTGGGTCATGTAGTTAATAAGGATGGAATTTCTGTGGACCTCGAGAAGATAGCTGTTATAATGGATTGGAACAGACCTACTACACCCAAAGAGATAATTAGTTTACTAGGGTTAGCAGGATATTATAGGAGGTTTGTGGAAGGTTTCTCTATATTGTCTGCTCCATTGAATAAATTGACGTAGAAGAACGTAGCTTTCGTTTGGAGCGATAAGTGTGAAGAGGCTTTTCAGGAATTAAAAAGGAGATTGTGCACTTCTCCAGTTTTGGCCTTGCCTATCGAAGGAATAGAGTATGTTGTGTATGTGGATGCATCGCACATTGGACTTGGTTGTGTTTTGATGCAAGAAGGCAAAGTGATTGCGTATGGGTCAGGATAGTTAAAGGTACATGAGAAGAATTACACTACGCATGATTTGGAATTTACAGCTGTGATTTATGCCTTGAAGTTATGGAGACATCTGTTATATGGTGCTCTATGCAAGATTTATACGGATCATAAGAGTTTGAAGTACGTCTTCACTCAAAAGGAATTGAACTTGCGCCAGCAGAGATGGTTAGAATATGTTATAGATTATTATGTTGAGATCCAATACCATTTGGGCAAAGCTAATGTGGTTGCCGACGCCATGAGTAGGAAGTCAACGAAAATTTTTAACCTTTTTGTGGATTCGCTGGTGGAGGAATTTCTCTTGATGGATATATCGGTGGGGAGTAGCGACTCGCCCAGTAGTTTGGAAGTAATAGAGCCTTCATGGATTACACTTACAAGGCTACATCAAAAGAATGATCCTGATTTACTGCACCTTTATAACAGAACTGAGAAAGGAGAATTACAAGACTTCCCGATTGATGATGCGGGTAACTTGAAGTACCGCGTCAGATTTTGCATTCCCGTAGTTGAGGATATTCGAGTTAAGTTGTGCAAAGAGGCGCATGATTATAGTGTTGCCTACCACCATATTTCTACAAAAATTTATAAGGATCTGAAGCAGATCGTTTGGTGGTATGGTATGAAGGGCGATATAGTTAAGTTTTTATCAGAATGTTTTACTTGCAAGTGAGTTAAGACCGATCATGGAAGACCTGGAAGCAAGTTGACGCCGTTAGAAATTCCAAGTTGGAAGTGGGAGATTATTTCGATGAATTTATTACTGGATTGACGAGATCTCCCCGAAGACAAGATTCTGTATGGGTTATAGTTGACAGACTGACAAAGTGTGCTAACTTCAGGACGTTCAAGATCGACTACTCCTTAAGAAAATAGCTGAGTTAAACTTGGATGAGGTTATCAGACTACATGGAGAACCTGTTAGTATTGTATCAGATCGAGACTCCAGGTTTATGTCTCGCTTTTGGAAAAGTTTACAGGAGGGGTTGGGTATTGATTTGAGGTATTCCACCACCTATCATCCGCAGACAAATGGTCAGATGGAGAGACGAAAACAGATTGTGGAGGATATAATCAGGTGTTCTATTTTGTACCACGGAGGAGCGTGGGATGAGCGTTTGAGATTGATGGAATTTGCATACAATAACAGTTTCCAAGCGAGTTTGCAGATGGCCCCGCTCGAGGCTTTGTATGAGAGGCATTGAAGAACTCCCTTGTTTTGGGCTGAGGGTGGTGAGAGACCGTTGTTTGGTCCGGAGGACCTGGAAGAAATGGATATCTCTGTTAAGTATATTCTAGAGAAGCTTCGAATAGCTCAGGAGCGCTATGAAAAGAATGCCAATCAGCGTAGGACTGATTTGGAGTTCGATGTTGGGGACATGGTGTTTCTAAAGGTTTCCTCGATACTTTGTGTTAAGTGGTTTGGTGAAAACCATAAGTTGGACCCTAGGTATGTGGGACCTTTTAAAGTTGTTGAGCGAATTGGTGTGTCAGCTTATAGACTGGAATTGCCAGCAAGTTTTCTTGGTGTGCACGATGTTTTTCACGCGAGCCAATTGCGGAGGTATGTGTTGAGCGACAGGCAAATTCTTGATGTTGTGCCCCAGTTGGAGCATAACCTTTCATATGTGGAGGTGCCTGTTCGTGTTTTGGATACTCAAGATCAGGTATTGCGAAGGAAGACAATAACCATGGTAAAGGTTTTGTGGAGGAACCAAGATGTTGAGAGGGCGACTTGGGAGTTGGAGTTAGCTATGAGGGAAGCTCATCCTTATCTGTTTTACTATAGTTTTTTGTAAGTGTTTTCTTTGATAGCCATTGGTTACTTTTCTTCTGTTTTGGATTTGATCCTTTTATGTTAAGTTTTGGGACAAAACTTCTTTTTAGGGGTGGTGGCTGTAACGCCCCTGATTTTTCGGTGTTTATTTTAATTCCCGTAGTGGCGTATTTATGACGTCAGGGCATTATGTTGGCGCATAGTTAACGGGGTCATTTGTTGGAGCATGGGTTTGCTCAGTAATGTTTTATTGTGTGGTTGGTTTTGGCATGGTTGTGCACCTTCCCTCGCGAGCCAGGTCTGCTTTGGTGACTCTGTGGAGCTTTTTATAGGGATGTGTTGGCATATTATCTCCGGGTGGTGTTTTACACGAGTTTGGTTTGTCAGATTTGGATTTTGACTTCTCCGTTAGATTCGTAGCATCGGTATTTAGCTATGGTGCGATTTTCGTAAGATTCCAAGTTTGTTTGGATTTTGGGTCGTTTTGGGATTGTTTATTATTGATTTTGTTGTAATATAATATTAAAAATTAAAATTATTTTTATATGCATATATATAGCTGATTATTAGTGTCACGTCAAAAAAACCTATTCATCATATTCCCCTACCCGAGCAGCGGAGGTTTCGTGAGCGGAAGAGAAGCGGCGACTTCGCGTGCGGTTGGCCAGTGATATAGAGCGATTTGGTGGTCGGTTTTGTCAATAGATTAGAGATTTGGAAAGCCCTCACTGAGATCTACGTGTTCTGTAACATCCCATTTCCAACTAGACCCCTGGGAGTAGTTTTGTCTTAACAGAACCCTAGGAAGCCCAGGAATCGAAGTTTGTTGACCAAGATTTTGAGTCAAGGGGTGGTCACGCCTGTGACCGACCCGTCACGCCCGTGACCTAGGGCGTGACCCCCTTCAACAATCGTCGACCTCAGGAAGACGATCGTCAAGCTCAGAAAATTAAACATAGGTCAGACATGCCCGTGACCGATCCGTCACGCCCGTGACCTTGGAATGGCGTTGCTCACTCAATGCCGTGGTCTGGATGGCGTTGAGTGAGCTTAGCTCACTCAAAGCCATAAGAGGGATGGCGTTGAGTGCATTGAGTGCACTCAACACCATAAGTTGAATGGCGTTGAGTGCACTGACTCCACTCAACGCCATCTGGTGTCGGCAGGTTGGCGTTGAGTGAGCTGAGCTCACTCAACGCCGTAGACTGGATGGCGTTGAGTGAGCTTAGCTCACTCAACGCAGTAGTCGGTCAGACGGGATGGCATTGAGTGCGTTGAGTGCACTCAACGCCATAAGTTGAACGGCGTTGAGTGCACTGACCGCACTCAATGCCATTTGGTGCTGTCTGGATGGCATTGAGTGAGCAGAGCTCACTCAATGCCATAATCTGGACGGCGTTGAGTGAGCTAAGCTCACTCAAAGCCATAATCTGGACGGCATTGAGTGAGCTAAGCTCACTCAAAGCCATAACCTGGATGGCGTTGAGTGAGATAAGCTCACTCAAAGCCATAACCTGGACGGCGTTGAGTGAGCTAAGCTCACTCAAAGCCATAACCTGGACGGCGTTGAGTGAGCTAAGCTCACTCAAAGCCATAATCTGGATGGCGTTGAGTGAGCTAAGCTCACTCAACGCCATAACCTGGACGGCGTTGAGTGAGTTAAGCTCACTCAAAGCCATAATCTGGACGGCATTGAGTGAGCTAAGCTCACTCAACGCCATAACCTGGACGACATTGAGTGAGCTATGCTCACTCAAAGCCATAATCTGGATGGCGTTGAGTGAGCTAAGCTCACTCAATGCCATAACCTGGATGGCATTTAGTGAGCTAAGCTCACTCAAATCCATAATCCGGATGGCGTTGAGTGAGCTGAGCTCACTCAATGCCATAGTCTAGGAGGCCATTTTGATGGCGTTAAGTGAGCATAGCTCACTCAACGCCGTAACTGGGATGGCGTTGAGTGAGCTGAGCTCACTCAACGCCGTTGCATGGATGGCGTTGAGTGAGCAGAGCTCACTCAACGCCATTGTACTTAGAATTTTTCTGGCATTTTTTTTGGCTGTGTGCTGGTTCAGCTGAACCGGGCCGGTCTAGGAAGTGGGCCAGAATGCATTAGTGGGCCGTTTCCTTTTAATAAAACCCAATTAAGTCTTATTTTAAAGAAGGTTGACCGGTCAAGTGAAGCTGTGCAACATGGACCGTCGGTTTTGGAAAAAGGAGCAGTGACGGCCATGGCCGAGAGCTAGGCTTCATGGCCATCAATGGCATTTGATGCCATGGACTTCCCCCTTCCCTTTCACGGCTGGATTCAACTCCTCTCAGGGAGAGGAGGAGTTTCCAGCCCTCCTCCAGCTGTTACAAGCCGTTTCAGCTCCCCTCCACCATGGCCGAAGCTTGCATGTAAGAGGCACTAATGGCTTGACCGTTTCTACTCCCTCCCGTAGCCTTGTTCTCCTATAAAAGACTCCCTAGACTTAGATAGGAAGGTTTCACCCTTGCCAGATAAATCTAGAGCTCATTACCTTGCTGTTGAAGAATTCCGGCGACGCCACCACCACGCCAATCGCATCCCGACGATCGGGTCGACTCCAAACCTTGAATAAGGTCCTCCTCTACCTATTCTTCTATGGATAGATCTTAGAAATCATTAGGAGAGATATCGGGCTCAAAAGAGCTGGATCGGGTGAGCGTTTCCATGGTTTTTCCGAAATTTCATGGTGGCGGGTTCGCCGGAAACCGTCTCTCCGGCGGCCGTGCCGCCGCCCGTTGGTAGCCCTCACCTCAACAGAGGTGGTGGTGGTGGTGGCCGGCCAGGGAGATTGCTGAGTGGCCAGGAAATAGCTTTAGAAAAGCTACAGGTTTTAAGCATTTTAGGTTGCTGGTTCGGGCTTTTTGAGAAGATGAACAGTAACCTATAATACTAAATTATTATATTTATATATAAATGTAGTGATTTATCAAGCTCTCTTTTATGCTATTTAATGAGGTACTTAGAGGCTTTTTATGTAAAAGTGACCAATATGAAATCTGTATCCCTATGGGTCTACTATATTTCAAAATTCATTTGGGTCAATTTGGTCAACTAGTTTGACCAGGGCACCTCTTTTGGTGGGATCTAGACCTAGAGCTAGGCAGAGACAAAACGGTGTGCCCACCTTTCATACTTTGCCCAAATGTTCTGAAATTTGGGCAGGGAGTCTATCCTAACTATACCTAGAGCCTATACAAAAATGAGAATTTTTAGAGAATATTTTTTATAGTTTTTGTAAAAATTTAATAATTCATGTATAATTTAATTAGGTGTCCTAAACACCTCAAAATCCCCCCAAATTTGGGTGGGGGGTCTTAGGGGGAATGCTAGAACTCTAGTAAAAATTACACCTCTTTTGGAAGTGTTTTGATTAAGCTTTAACTCGACCCTAGGCTGGCCCTTATAGGGTTAATTAGGTCAATTCATTCCTTTTGGGATTTGAGTGGTCAAACAATCTCAACAGAGGCTGATATTTTTTCCACTGGCTTTTTGAGGCATTAAACACCCTCCAATGTAATTTGGGGTGGTTTTGGATAGGGTATCCCTAGAACCCAAGGGTAGGTCCCTTATTGGGGATTTTTAGGGTTGTGAAGGTCATGGGGTCAAATGACCTTGGACTGACTTGAAATTTTGTGGAGATGACCATGGGTCCAATATAGTTCTTTGTACAAAATCTTAGGGGCTTTGGAGACAGTTAGGCCACCTAAAACCCTAACCCTAGTTTAGGTCACAAACCTTAATTTGAAGTATTATGCTATCAAATGAACTTCAAATCAAGTAAAATTTATGTAGGGTGATTTTATGATCCAAGTGGACATAATATAATTTTGTTGAGATTTTTGGGTTAATTTATACAGTACTTTATTTACAACTCTAATTGTGCCCTAGATATTTATCTTGATGATTTTGGAATTTATATGCACTGGAATGTTATGAAATCTTGTATTAGGGTATCGTATAGCATGTTATACGTTATGTATTTTTTTTGAGAGTTTTATCTTATTATTTTGGGTACTTTATTTTTTAACGTACTAATTGTGATATGTAGTAAAAAATACAAATAACGCTCAATTACTATTTGTAAAATTTTGAAACTTGGTAAGTGGGTGTTTTAGACAATTATAGTCATCCTGTAAATTTCTCTAGATTTTTAGATGATTAAAAAACGTACCTCCTTCTCTAAGCTAGGAAAATTAGTGTTTTACATTAAAATAAATTCAGAGCCCAAATATTATAAAACAATTATGGGACTTGGTTTCTGAAGTTTTTAGATCACCATAAAGCTTCTATAATTTTATTGTGATTTTTGGATATATATTTACAGTACTTGCTTCATAATATAGTAAAAGTGGCCAAAAATGGTAAATTAGGAAATGTAGGCCTAAACACCTCTAAAATTTCTTAAAATTTGGAATTACTTCTAAAATGCCTCATAGGATTTTTATTGATTTTATGGTGATTTATTGTTGGCTCATTAGTGAACTTCATGTTCATACTAAGGCATTGGGAGGCTGAGAATAAATAAATTAAATGCCAAATGAAATAGGAAAATTATTATTTTCTGGATTTAGACTAATTATGTCATGGTAGACCTCCAGTAAATATTATAGGAGATTCAGAAGACAATTTGGAGTACCACCCCTTGCATACCTCATAAAGCTTAGGATGGTCTGCATTTAGTAAAACTGCAGAAGCTGAACTAGAGTGGGTAATGAACCTGGGAGATGGAATTTTTGTAGTTTGCTGGCTTGGATAGGGTGGTTTAAAGCAATTTCATTATTGGAAGTCAGGACGGGTAGGGTGTGAGATTGACTAGTGTTAAGTTGTCTTCGGGTTCGACGGAAGATCGTCCTCCCTGAGAAGAGGAAAAGTCAAAGCCATCCTAGGATTAGCCCACTGTAATATGAGAAGTGAATGGGTTAAGGGAACCAATCAATTATAATAAGTGCCTTGGAAAGGGAGCTTTGGGATTCACCCCATCATAGCTCCTAGTACCACTGCGAGCCCTTCACCGGGTAAACCTCGGGAAGTCCAAGGTTAACCTTAAATCTTAGGAATAAAATGATTAAGAGTAACCCTAATAATAGTTGCACCTCACACCTACACTTGTACATTTAGGAAGAAGAATTGGCATGGAATGGGTAGAGTAGGTCCGTGGTCTAAGGGCCTACTAGTAATGTCAATGGTTTGGTTTGTGATTGGGAAGTCCGGAGAGCTGGATGCTCGGGGACTTGGTATAAATTTGGAAGTCCAGGGAGCGGGATGCTCGGGGACTTGGTATATGCTTGGTAGCCTAGAGAGCTGGAAGCTCGGTAATATGAGAACTTGTACAAATATAACTGTCATGATTGCATGTGCATAAAAGTGGTGGGTCATCGGTACTGGACGATCGATCACACCGACGTCGGTACGTTGACTCGGCGGTATGGGACACTTAGCCAAAGAAAGCCTGGTGGATATAGCCAGCACTAATACGCGGATACTCTAGGTTGTGTTCTTCTAGGGGCGTATGGAAGGGCTAGGCCTGGTAGAGTGGTTACCCGCCTAGGAGTGGGGGGCCCGACCCACTGTCTCCGTTTGCCACTACGGAGGTTCCTGGGAGTAAAGCTAGCTGCCCAAATAGGGGGAACTAAAGGTCTGTGCGCATGGAGTCATGTGGGTGTGTTGCACTTGCTTGTGCATTCCATAGCATATTTGTGTGTCATAGCATAAAAATTGCCACCTATCGTATAAGATGGTATGGGACGTTTTATACGATAGGCCCTGCAAAACGACCCCTTGGTCTATATGGGTAATCCCTATAAATCAATGGTTATATTTCTTGTGCTTTTACTTACTTGCTACTCCTTACTGTTTGATAACCGACACCCCCAACGTATAAGTGGTATGGGACACTTTATACGATGGGAGCCCTGCAAAAGATCCCTTGGCTTATGCGCTTCCGCATAAGTTAAGGTTACATTTCCAACTTTCTGCTTTTGTCATATTTACAGTGGAATTGCTAGCATAGGTCTGCTGTCACCTGCTTTTGACTTATTCTCCACCTTCATGTCCTTCCCTTTCTTCCTCTCCGCTCGGTACCTAGGAGCCATGGGGGAAGGGGTAGGGGATGATAGGGCTTAGTCTTTTAGACTAGCGGTTTTTGAACCACAACATTTTAGGTGTACCATATGGAAGGGTCACGGGTTTTGCAGTTTCTGACAGAGTTGACCCCGCGACCGTGTTACCATTGACACCAGCCGGGACATACATGAGTCAAATGCCCCTTGATGGGTGGGATCCCACCAGCTCAGCAGCCAGGAGGCCGAAGACGTAGACGTGGATTGCGAGGCGGCGACTGCAGGCCGAAAAGGAAGAAGCACCCAGAGATGCAGCACCAGCAGAGTACGGAGTCGGTGGAGATGGACCAGTCTAGCTTGGGTGCTCTCGGTTCAGTGATAGTTACGGTGACGCTTAGTTTCAGTTTTGCTTCCGCGAGTGACTTGTAGTGAGGATTATATGTACTGGGCACAAGCCCTCCTTTTGTACTATGATTATTATTATTGTGGACTCTCCCTTCGTGGAGATTTATTTATATACATGTGGTTATGGTGGACTAGATTTATATTTACTTATATTACTGTTCTGCGATCGATTTGGCCGGCAGGATCGGCGTTTTGTAGTGACGACCTTCCCGGGCATAATGGTGTCACCGCAAAGCGGCGGTTCTGGGACTAAGACCCCCGGTGTTTAGAAAAGAAAAAAAATGGGGTCTTACACGTTCGAGGTAAGCTTTTCCCGATTACTTGATTTTTAGGTGTTAAGGTTTGTGGTTTTTACCTCCCCCCCCCCCCCCAAGTTTCAGTAAACATTGTTAAGGTCATTTGATGACTTATCCTTGTCACGGTTTTGAGCGAGCGGCATTTTTCCAAAGTTTTGAGGCAAGTGGCGACTTTTTTCTTGCAAACGTATCTTGCCATTCATTTTGTTCATTTCTTCTCCTTAGAAGGTTGTAATAATATTGGATTTAGTCATGAAAGATCCCTTAGAGTAGTCTAAATTTTCGGCAAGGAATCCGTCGAGTATAGTGTACAGCCTAAGGAAAATTCTCCAAATATAGGGGTTGTAAACCATCAGGAATTCAATGATTATAAGGTTTAGACTAAGTGAGAATTCATCAAGTAACGTCAAATTTGTCGAGTATAGGTTTATTAACTTAAGTCTAGATTCATCGAGTTTGATCTAGGTGTGCCGAGTACTTTTTGTCAAATATCAAGGCATCGGATTCGTCGAGTGTCGACTAGCGCGACATTGAGTAAGATAGATTCGTCAAATATCAAGGCGTCGGCTTCGTCGAGTGTCGACTAGCGCGGCGTTGAGTAAGGTATATTCGTCGAATATCAAGGCGTGAGGTTCGTCGAGTGTCGACTGGTGTAGCGTTGAGTGATGTACGATTAGTTGAGTATTTTTGACGAATTGTCGAGTGAGGCTTAGGTTAGGGCGTTGAGTGACCGAGCGACCAAGGAAAATTTGTCGAGTTTACCCACCGAATCAAGCTGATTCGTCGAGTATCGCCGAATGAATTTTTGTTGCAAAGTCCTTTTTGGCGAGTATCTATAGTGTTCGTCAAGTATATTCGCCAAATTTTAGCTGGACTTAGTGTTTTTTGCCGAATTTGGTCCAGTTTGTCGGGTATGGTCCTTAGAGTGATTTTAAGGCTTGTTAAGGTATTTCTTTGGGTTTAGGCTTGGGTTTGGTTCAGGGTGTTTGGGTATGATGTTTTCTTTGGCTGGATGTCGGTTTGTGAATCATTATACTGGGAGAATGTTTGGTCTCTAGTTTGTGGAGTTGTTGGGCTGTATTGGGCCAGATGGCCACCACCGCAGTGCCTTTATGAGATGTTTGGGTCTGGAAGCCTTGTATTGGACATTTTGGTCACCGACTCAGGACCGGTTGTTTTTACCAAGTGTTAATGATTCACGTTTTTGAGTTGTTTTGTGCTCAGTTTGCTCCTTATAGATCAGCCTATGCTATTTCATGCTTATCCTTGCAGATTTTGTCGAAGCATGGCTTCGTTCCGTACTTGGTGAAAATTTCTTTTAACTCCATTATTGCAAATTGTTTACTTTACCTATTTCTTTTATCTAATCAGTTGTGACTTCAACTTTTTGTAAAGTTGGGTTTGGTAAACCCTTTCTTGCTTTTTGCTTATTACCTGCTTATTTCCATTTCCACTAGCAAATTTCTTACTGAGGTGTTCTTTCTTTGAATGCCTCAGGTTTAGGGTTGTAGCCGATAGAGCGGTTGAGTTGGGTGGTAGCTTGTGGACTGCAATTGTGAATCATTAAACTTGGTGTGTTTAGTTCATTCAACCATTCTTTGAGTCAAGTGTTGATTCGACGAGTCTGGCATTGAGGCGTTGTGTGTAATGAGTGCACTCAATTATTCGTCGAGTCAAGTGTTGATTCGTCGAATATCGATGTGTATACTCAACGATTTGTCGATTCGAGTGTTGATTCGTTGAATAGCAACGTGTATACTCAACAATTCATTGAGCCAAGTGTTGATTCATCGGATATCGGCGTGATACTCGAAGAATAAAGTTTTGTCTGGTTAATTTACTCTAAGTCTGGTTTGGCATGGTCTGCTGGTATAGGTTAGCTCGGTACTTAGTATATAAATGTTATGTACAGTAAACTGAGGAAGTGACGATACATTTAAACCAAATCACGAGTCGGCTCATCTTCCCTCCCGACGGAACTGTTCCGCCAAGGCCAATTACGTTGATCTCGCCGCCGGCTGTCTACCATTCTTGTACATCATTGGAAATTGTTTAGTAAGCGTCGTACTTGTCTCTACCGCCTCTCCTTGAACGGATCTAGCAGTCTGTGGAGACGTTGGGGGAAAATCCTCTTCTGACCCAGATCTTGTGCGATAAGAGTCTAAGGGATCTCCCGTTCGTGTGGATATCCATAGAGGCATGGACATTAATCTACGATCGGAACTCAAGCAGTTGTCGTTCGTTGGAATTAATTGGAGCTCCTTGGTTGAGTATTGACTCAATCCCTCAAAGGTAAAATTTTATTTACCGCACTTTACTTCTTGATTAATGTTCATCGCTAGATCCGAACTATTTTGGGTTTTCTTATTCCATTTCCGCTGCGCACAAGTGTTGTGACATATAACAAAACCCAACAGTGGTCTCAGAGGGAGGTTTATGCGATGATCATTATTTCAGAAGTTGCTAAATCCATTGCGTATAGATCTTGATACTTTAGAAATGTTCTAAATACCCAAATCTATTCTTAGAACCCCGCTAAGAACGCATGTGATTTTGTTATTGATATCTTTGTTACTCCTTTACAGTAACCGTCCCTCTTGTTGGTTTGTGAAACCAGGTATGTTAGATTTTGAATCTCACATAGAGAGACGGTTTGTCTACTGTGTAAGTGGGTTTGGTGTTCCTCATATCTAGTGCATGTAAATATGAGGATTTAGAAGGGTTCTAGATATTCAGATTTAGCCCAGTTCATCAAGTATTGATGATTTTATTGTGCATATCTGGGATGCAGTTGGATTATGATTGTTGCAAGTTTTATTTTGCGGATGTGCACATTGGTTAATTGTTAACCATGATTAAGTGTTAATCAACAATCTAAAATCCCTTATGTAATATTAAGTATTTGGATGCCTTCTGATGGATGACACTCTTCCTGCCTCGATCAATGAAGTGTGAGCTTGCCAAAGTAAAGTGCATTAATCTATCTTTGTAAGGGTGCAAGTGGATAATTGTGATATCACACTATCGACATCGGGTAAAACTTAACTGGGTGACCTCAAAGGTTGAGTGCCTAGAGGCATGGGGTTTGCATGCACCATATGATGGATGCAAATAAAGAGTTATTCACCTGCCATACAAGAGTTGCATAATGATGCAATCGGCAAGCGTTGCCTACCTAAATAACTGTATTGTGAGAGAAAAGCCAAAGCTAACTCATAGTGTTGGTGAAATACAGATATTGTCCACTAAGAGATTAACTCGCATATACTCTCTGAATTGATATCAAGGGTTATCAGTTTGATAAAAATAGTGGGAGTATTTTGATTAAAGTCTTAATTGAAATTGAAAATCTATTTTAAAATGTATTACTGATTTTTCTCTTCATGAATCCTTGTTGAATTTCCATGGCTTGTGGATCTCATTCCATCCTGTCCCTCAGATCCATCCTTGAGAAGGATAAACTGAGTGGGACGAATTATTTGGACTGGTACAGAAACTTGAGAATTTTTCTTAGGTAGGTGCCTAAGCTCTATGTTTTGGAAGAGGAACCCCCTGATGAGCCTGCCGGGAATGCGTCCCGATCTGATAAAGATGTTTACAAGAAGTATTATAATGACTCCTTGGATGTCGAATGTCTCATGCTGGAAACCATGAACTCTGAGCTTCAGATGTAACATGAGAACATGGGTTGTGATAAAATTGACGAGCATCTCAAGAAAATGTTTCAAGGGCAAGCTCATCAAGAGAGGTTTGACGTCACTAAGGCGTTGTTTTAGTGTAAGATGGTTGCTTGGGACCTAGTAGGGACTTACATACTCAAGATGATTGGGTATATAGAGAACCTTGAGAGGCTAGGCTTTCCTCTTGGCCAAGAGTTGGCTACAGATATGATCCTGCAATCGTTGCCAGACAGTTATGTGTAGTTCGTCTTGAACTATAATATGAATGAAATAGACAAGGCACTTCCCGAGCTCCTTGACATGTTGAGAACTACCGAAATCAATATGAAGAAGGCAAAGCCTGTTAGCCCCATACTAATGGTGCATAAAGGCAAGGTCAAGGCCAAGGGCTTCAAGAAGACAAAGGTAGGACCTAAGTCATCTCTTGAGCTCAAGTATTCTGCACTGAAGAATAAAGGCTTAGCGAAAGAAGGGAAATGCCACAACTGTGGAAAGGCCGGTCATTGGAGGAGGAACTGTCCTTCTTACATTGAGAATCTGCAGAAAATGAAGGGATGTATGACTTCTGCTTCAAGTATCTATGTTATAGAGATAAACCTTTCCGCTCCTTCATCCTGGGTATTGGATACCGGATGTGGTTCTCACATTTGTAAAAATGTGCAGGAACTGGGAAGGAGAAGATTGCTGGGTAAAGGAAAGGTGAACCTGCATGTTGGCAATGGAGGAAGAGTTGTTGTTGTCACCATAGGATTTTACTATCTTTCTTTGCCCAATGGGCTTGTAATAGAATTAGATAATTGTTATTATGTTCCTTCTATAACTAAAAACATTATATCTATTTCATGTTTGGACATGATTGGATTTTCTTTTATTATTAATAATAATTGTTGTTATATATTTAAGAATGATGTTTGTTATGGTATAGACCCAATGTTTAATGGTTTATATGTTTTGAACTTAGACCATCAGATCTATAATATAGAAAATACTAAAAGACAAAAAACAAATGACTTAAATCCTACATACCTTTGACATTGTCCTTTGGGCCATATAAATGAGAAACGCATATCCAAGCTTCATAAAGATGGACAACTAGACTCATTTGATTATGAATCTTTTGAGAGATGCGAGTCTTGTTTGTTAGGCAAGATGACTAAGGTCCCTTTCACTAGTTTTAATGAGTGGGCTGATGATCTCTTGGGTACAGTACATAGTGATGTATGTGGATCCATTGAGCTCTATGGCTAGAGGTAGGTACTTCTACTTTGTTACGTTTAGTGATGATTTCAGTAGATATGAATACATATATCTTATGAAGTGCAAATCCGAAACCTTTGAAAAGTTTGAAGAGTTTAAGAATGAAGTAGAGAACCAGCTGGGTATGAGGGTTAAAGCACTCCGATCTGATCTAGGTGGCGAATACCTTTGGCATGAGTTTCGTGATCATCTGAAAGAGTGTCGTATTGTATCACAACTAACTCCACCTAGAACACTGCAGCATAATTGTATGTCTGAGCATAGGAATCATACTCTGTTAGACATGGTACGGTCGATGATAAGTCATGCAGATCTCTCTCTTTCCTTTTGGGGTTTTGCTCTAGAAACTGCTGCTTTTCACTAAATCATGCTCCAACGAAAGCGGTTCTAAAGACACCATATGAGATATGGACTGGGAAGCATCCTAATATGTCATTCATTAAGATTTGGGGTTGTGATGCATACGTGTGATGTCAAATGCCTGACAAGCTAGAACCTAAGTCGGATAAATGTTATCTTGTGGGGTCTCCTAAGGAAACTAAAGGGTACTATTTCTATATATCGTTTGAGGGAAAAGTGTTTGTCGTAAGGAATGGTGTCTTTCTTGAGAAAGAGTTCTTAAGTAAAAAGACTACCAGGGTAGAACTTGAAGAAGTTTAAGAACCACAAACCATGAATGAACCAGAATTAATCCTGAGCAAGGACTACAAGTTATTGTAGATAGAGAGCCTGCTGAAGAAACACAAGTTCCACATAGATTTGGTAGACCAAGGTTTGAGCCCAAGAGATATGGATTTCTCGTGTCTCGGATAGGTAATGTGTTGTTTATGGATCATGATGATGAGCTTGCAACCTACCAAGAGTCTATGAGTGGAACGGACTCCAAGAAGTGGCTTGAAGCCATGAAATCTGAGATGGACTCCATGTATGCAAACTAAGTTTAGACCTTGGTGGAACCACTTGAAGGGGTACTACCCATAGGGTGCAAGTGGTTATTCAATAAGAAGACCGACATGGATTGGAATGTACAGACATTCAAAGGGTGACTGGTGGCTAAAGTGTTCAAGCAAATTCATGGTGTTGACTATGATGAGACTTTTTCCTCAGTTATTATGGTTAAGTCCATCAGAATTCTGCTTGCTATTGCTGCGTATTATGAATACGAGATCTGGCAGATGGATGTCAAAATGTCTTTACTAAATGGAAACCTCCTTGCAGAAGTGTATATGACACAATACGAGGGTTTTGTATCTCCAGGTGAAGCCACTAAAATATGCAAGCTGTAGAGATCCATTTATGGATTAAAATTGACTTCTTGAAGTTGGAATCTTCGTTTTGATGAACAGATCAAAGAGTTTGGTTTTATCAATAACGAGGATGAACCATGTGTTTACAAGAGGATATGTGGGAGCATCATTGTCTTCTTGATATTGTATGTAGATGACATACTGCTAATCGGGAATGACAAACCCACCCTATAAGTTATTAAGAACAACCTAGGGAGCTTCTTTTCTATAAAGGACTTGGGTGAAGCGACTTATATACTTTGTATTAAGATATATAAAGATAGATAGAAGAAGTTGCTGGGTTTGACCCAAAGTACATACATTGATAAGGTGTTGAAACAGTTTAACATGCTTGAGTCAAAGAAAGGATTCTTACCCATGTCTCATGGTGTAAGTCTCTCTAAGGTCCAGTGTACTTAATCTTATGAAGATAAGGTGAAGGATCAAGCGCATACCCAACTGCACCAAAAGCCCGGACTGTTGGAGAGGGCGCTACTTAATTTTTTATATAAGTAGCAGAGCGCCACGGGTCAAGTAAAGGAACGCCGGACCCAACAATCCCCCCCCCCCGGCGTCCAGCACAACCCGTCGGCTCAGAGGTGGGGTTACCACATGGCCCACACGGCTTAGAGATGGGGTTACCACATGTCCACGGTTGCCTGACCCACCGGACCCACACAGGTAGAAGGGAAAAATCAGGATTTAATAGCGCCCCCCGGTCTTGAACCCGTGACCTCCTCTGATACCAATTGAAGGATCAAGCGCATACCCAACTGCACCAAAAGCCCGGACTGTTGGAGAGGGCGCTACTTAATTTTTTATATAAGTAGCAGAGCGCCACGGGTCAAGTGAAGGAACGCCGGACCCAACATAAGGACCGCATGAATTTGATTCCATATGCTTCGGCAATTGGGTCAATCATGTATGCAATGATATATACTTGACCCGATGTCTCTTATGGCTTGAGCATGACTAGCAGGTATCAGTGTGATCCCGGTGAAAGTCACTAGATTGCTGTCAATAATATCCTGAAGTACTTGAGAAGGACTAAGGATACGTTCTTGGTATTTGGTGGAGATGAAGAGCTCGTTATAAAGGGTTACATGGATGCTAGCTTCCAAACTAATAGGGACGACTCAAAATATCAATCAGGGTTTATATTTTGCAGAAATAGAGGAGCTGTTAGCTGGAAGAGTTCCAAGCAGGAGACAGTTGCTGATTCTACAACTGAGGCCGAGTATATCGCTGCAGCAAATGCGTCGAAGGAGGTTGTATGGATTAGTAAATTAATCGGGGAGTTAGATGTAGTTCCTAGCATTGTTGATCTCGTAGTTCTCTACTGTGACAAGAATGGTTCAATTGTACTTGCTTCGGAATATAGATCTCATCAGCGCTCCAAGCACATACTTCGGCGGTTCCATTTTATTCGAGAGATTGCCGATCGAGGGGATGTGAATATTTGCAGAGTGTCGACTAAATAAAATCAGCAGATCCACTAACAAAGCCTCTAGCACAGTGAAAGCATGATGGTCATATTAGATCTATGGGTATATGATACCTTAATGATCATCCCAAGTGGGAGTCTTGTGAATTGTGTATTTATCGGTTGTTGTAATAATTCATTTGATTAATAAAGTACTATACAATTCATTTTATATTTATGACAAGTTCTTTTGTTATGTAAATTTATTTCTATTATGATAGATTTATTTAACGTAATAAATTCCCTTAGAATGTTTACTTCCATAGAAGTCAAGTTGTGACTTGAATGTGAGAGCTTATGTTTTAGAAGCTCCTTTCTTAAATGGTCCCTAGTCGAGTATCATCTTAGAAGCTAAGGGCGATGATGATAAATTAAGACTAGAATGTACGTTGATTGATGACCGGTTCTCACAGGTCATGATATTGTGATATCAAGTCATCACATGGGTACTTGTTAGTGAACAAGTTGTACTGGACAGACCCACCATGTGAATACTTTGTGGATTGTTATATGAACGTGTCACAAGTATGACTCAAGTGGCAATGGTGTTTGTGGTTTTTTGACCTAAAGTCACAACATTAATTGAGTGAGGAAGAGCGTGCTTTGATGCTATCAAAAGTCCACTATTGAGAAAGTTTGATGATAAAGGTGGTTATTGAGTATGTTACGAATCATTTGGGTGTGTGCATGTGAGCAGAGATGGAATTTGTCCTCCTATATGACAGGAGTTGCATCCAGGGGCCCCTTGATGGAATAAGACTGAGAAATGCATGGTCATGCTTGGTTGAGTCAATATGTGATATTGGGCTCACCAATTTCTGGAAGTCCATTCTAGATCAGGAAACTCGGATTGAACAATTATGAGGGTGACACGGTCTATACCTCTAGTTCTATCCAGATGTAAGGGACGAAGGGACATGACAACACAGATACATTGGTCACAATGGCTTTCGAGTTTTAAACTCTTATTGTTTGGGGAGCAAAGATGCATTGCTAGATGTCACTCATTGTTTGTGAAGCATTTGTTTGATACTTTCAAGATCAAGTGGGAGATTATTGGTGTTACCATAGTGATCTGGAAGTGATCAAACATGTATCCTCACTGCCAACATAATATGAGTCTATGGGGTCGCACATTAGAACGTTTGGAGAATTTGGAAGATTAGATTATGTTGGTCTTCCTCATGTGATGAGTGAAGGACCAAGAACTGGCATGAGATGAGTAAAGGACTTGACTTTGCCATGCATTGAGTGCGTCGAGACCACTCAAAGATTTCATTGAGTCAAGTGTTGATTCGTCGAGTTAGCATTGAGTGTGTTGAGACCACTCGACGATTTGTCGAGTCAAGCATTGATTCATCGAGTGATGGCATTGAGTGTATCAAGTCTACTCAGCTAGGAGTTGAGTGCGTCGATACCACTCAATTCTTTCGTCGAGTCAAATGTCGACTTATCGATTAGGTATTGAGAGCATTGAGACCACTAGACGCCTTTGTAGAGTCAAATGTTGACTTGTCGAATTAGACACGGAGAGTGTCGAGTTCATTCGACACCTTCGTCGAGTTTAATGTTAACTCATCGAATGATGGCGTTGAGTGTGTTGAGTGCATTGAGTTTATTCAATAATTCGTCGAGTCAAGTGTTGATTCGACGAGTCTGGTGTGGAGGCATTGAGTGTGTTGAGTGCACTCAACGATTCATCGAGTCAAGTGTTTATTAGTCGAATATCAACGTGTTTAATCAACGATTCGTCGAGTTTAGTGTTGATTCATCAAATATCGATGTGTATACTCAACGATTCATCGAGTTAAGTGTTGATTCGTCGTATATCGGCGTGAAACTCGACGAATTTTGTTTCATCCGGTTTATTTCCTCTAAGTCCGATTTGGCGCGCTCTGCTGGTATGGGTTGGCTCGGTATTTAATATATAAATTTTATGTACAGTAAACCGAGGAAGTGACGATATATTTAGACCTAATCGCGAGTCGGCTCATATTTCCTCCCGACGAAACTATTCCACTAAGGCTGATTACGCCGATCTCATCGCCAACCGTCTACCATTCCTATACGTCGTCGAAAATTGTTTCTTAAGCACCGAACTCGTCTCTGCTGCCTCTTCTTGAATGAATCTAGCAGTCCGTGGAGACGTTGGGGGTAAATCCTCTTCCGACCTAGATCTTGTGCAACAAGAGTCTAAGGGTTCTCCCATTCGTGTGGATATTCGTAGAGGCATGAACATTATTCTACGCTCGGAAATCAAGCTATTGTCGTTTGTTGGAATCAATCAAAGCACCTTGGTTGAGTATTGACTCAATCTCTCAAAGGTAAAATTTTATTTACCACACTTTACTTCTTGATTAATGTTCATCGCTAGATCCGAATTACTTTCAGTTTTCTTGTTCCATTTCTACTGCGCACAAGTGTTGTGATATATGTCAAAACCCAACAAATTGCACTTATCATTGCAAACTGATGTTTTTAGTTATCTACGTAAATCACCTAGAGGTGGGTGAATAGGTGAGGTCTGTGTCTTTTTGCGGAATAAAAACATGAAAGAACGGAGCGCGGAAAATAAACAAACAATCCACAGAGAATACAAGATTTATAGTGGTTCCCCAACCTTGGGTACGTCCACTCTCCACCTCACCGATCTAGCAACACGCTAGACTCGGCTACTTCACTATTATCTCGGATTGAAAACCAATCCTACAACTCGGAGCAACGCCCCTACAACTTAGATTCAAAACACTCCTACAAAAATCTCGGACAACAAACTCCTACAACTCGAAGAAGAATCTCCTACAAGATTAAAGATGTTGTACAAAAAATATACAAACAAAATTATCTCAGATATGAATCTTCAACCCTTCTTCTTTCTTGAACTTTGAAGCTTTGTCATAAATGGATTGAAGAAGACAAGCTGAAATCTCTGGATCTGAAAATCTTATGATAAGCACAATAGAGAAATAGATCTGTAGAAAAAGAACGTCGTGATCTGTTGATCTCTTCTTGCTCTGAATCACTTGGATCGGAGAAGGGCAGCGACGAGAATGTCGATGAAGAGCGGCGGCTTTCCCGATTTAGAATGAATAGAATGATTCAGAATTCTTGATTTTGTTTGTGTTAGGGTTAGTCTAAAATGATAAGACGTTTTATAGGACAAGTCTAACAGTCATAATCATAAAGTGAGGGAAAGATCTTAACTTTACTTAGAGTTATTATATATATATATAAGATAAAGTTCACAACACAAAATAAAGAAAGAGAGCAAGCAATCCAGATGACACAAGGATTATAGTGGTTCCCCAAAACTTGGTACATCCACTCTTCTACCACCCTGGTAGGAATCCACTACAGGATGAGTTGATCAGGTATCCTGGGCACCAATGAGCTTTTGATAAGGTGCTCAAAAACCAAACTGGATTTTTTTATCAGGTGTCTTGTCACCACTGAGTTTTGATATGGTCTCAGAAACCAAGCAGAACTTTTGAATGGAGTTCAAGAACCCTTTGTACAGGAGGAAGGAAGAGTTGATGTTTTCTTCTCTGTTCAACAATCAAAGAGAAGCACAAGTGGATTGTTATTTGTCAAAGCTCCCCCTGAGATTTAGAATAGTTCAGGGGTGGAAGCTTTGCTTCAGTGTGTAGGCCTTCAGTGATGTTGCTCTCCAGCAAGCTTTTAGACAGAGTTGGATTTGTTGTCTCTTGAAAGCCTGGAGCAGATGATGAAGATGAAGAAGAAGAAGAACTTTGTGATATGCTTTGTTGAGGCAGAGTTCCTTCTTCTATGGAGAGCCTTCTAAGTATTTTCCTGTACTCTATTTCTGTTTGTCTTCTGTGAGATGTATATATGAGGAATTCAAACATTTTAATTCCTTGGTTCTAAAATGGATGATTTTCTCTTTAATGTATTTCCCTAACTGTCCTAGTAAATATGGTAGAGTAATAACTCTGTGAAATCCATAATCAATGCTGTCAGTTAACGACTAGATTCTTGAGAATATTGAGCATTGATTATCAGAGCATTACTGCCTAAATCGCGTGTAATTACACCTTTTATTCTGCCAGCTGTAAATAATTAAGCCTGGAAAAACTTCACAGAAAATTGCCAAACTAAAATTTTAAAGCTTCTTCAAACTAGGTTCGGAGATCGTTGAACTCAGCTCGGAGATCGTTGAGCTCAGCTCGGAGATCGTTGAGCTGAGCTTAGAGATTTTTGACTGCATCTGAGATTTACAGAAATCTTTGAGCTGAGCTTAGAGATAGTTGATCTCCGTTCAGAGATAGTTGAACTGAGTTCAAAGATTTTCTTCCAGCAATTTTCTGAACTTCAAATCTGAACTTCTCTGAAATTTTTCTGCACTTCTTCTGGAATTCTTTTGAGGTATACTTAGAAAATCCTATGACCCTTAGACTATACATTTTGGGTCAAACTAATAATCCTAATAGTGATCCTAACTCAAATCAGAACCTAGGGTTCCAACATTCTCCCCCTATTTGGGTGAGGACACTATTTACAAAAAAAATACAAAGCAAATAAAAAATGAGTGCTTTTAAAGAAAGACAATAATGTTTTGAAATATAAATCTAAGAACAAAAACTTATAGGCTCTGTAGCTGTTCTGTTGCTAGTCCTCAACTGAGTTCATTTAAGCATCTCTGAACTATAGTTCCAACAAATTTCTTGATATCATTTCCAGAAACTTGACTAATTTAAACTGCTGCTACTGTAACTACTTCAACAATCTCTCCCTATACATCTACCCCTGTACTGAAGGGTCTTTTCCTGAAATAAGAGGTAAGAAGTTCTGTACCCAGATCACCTTGGATCCTTGTTCTTTTTCATAATAATCAGACATAAAAGAATATTAAGGTTGATCTTTGTAACCTAATGGATGAAATTTTCTAGAAGGGATGAACCATTGGGTAAAAGGATTGATAAAGTTTTGAGTTTGATTATCATTTTCAAAAGGGTACAAAATTCTATTCTGAGATTTTGAGGTCGACGATCTGAAATAATTTCGTCGATCTGAGGTCGACGATCGTCGATCTTAGTTCGACGATGTTGATTTATTTCGTCGATCACAATTTCCAGACAAGTTTAAAACAAAATCTCTGTTCAGAGATCGTCGACCTGAGTTCGACGAAGAGTGTAGTTTTCGTCGACCTCCGTTCGACGATTTATGTTGAACACAAATTTTCTGAATTTTTTTAATTGGTTTTGATAAAAATTCAATTATATTGTCTACCTCTATTATATTCTCCTTGTCTTTAGTTGATTCTAATGAGGCTATTTATTCATAAGCATTTCTTAATTTTTCTTTAAGATTTTTGTTTTTAGAAGAAACATCCTTTAATTCCTCTCTGAGAAGTTTTATTGCCTTCTCAGATTGAATTAAATCAGTGCATAAGATTTTAAAATTTTCTTTAAAGTGATTTGAGGAAAGATCAAGGGAAGAGTTAACATGATCCTCTTCTGATTCTCATTCTGATTCTTTGTCAAAGACTGATTCTTCATCATGCCTGCTGCATGAGGAATTTATTGCTATTAGGCAAAACTCTCTTGCTCTTGTTTCTTCTTCATCCTCGGTTGTACAAGATGAAGCTTCAGAGTCACTCCAATATTCAGCTTTAAATGTTCTTTCTTTTGTTGATCCAGCAGCCATTGCTGTGAGGGAGTCCAAGATTTCCTTTGCTGAAGTACATTCAGCAACTTCTTGAAAAATGTCATCAGACATTGATTGAGCAAGGATGTTCATTGCTTGTGCATCAGCCATCTTTTGCAATTTTTGGGCTTCTGAGTCTGCAGATAGAGTAGTGGGACCTGACAAAATAGAGTTATAAATGGCTTCATCAATAGTATTCATAAACATCCTAATCCTTGCCTTCCATAGTACAAGCTTATCCAAATTGCACTTAGGAGGTCCAGTGCTTGAACATTCTTCATTTTGTGTCATGATAGACTCTTAAGAAAAATAAGATCTATCAGATCGTTTTGGTTAGGGTGTTAGCCTGTACAACCAAATAAACGACCCTCTGATACCAATTGAAAGTGAGGATAAGATCTACCTTTACTCTAGAGGGGGTGAATAAAGTATATTAAAATAATTTTCCAGATAAAAAATTATTTGCAGTGGAATACTTGATTTTAGTATAGGTGTAATTGTGCTAGCAGTATATAAAACTAGGTTAGCAAGAAAGCAAAATCACATCACACAGCAAAGTCAAAACACAGCAAACAAGAAGACACAAGGATCTATAATGGTTCTCCAATCAACCTGGGTACATCCACTCTTCTATAACCCTAGGTAGGAATCCACTGCAGGAATAGTTGATCAGGTGTCCTGGGCACCAATGAGCTTTTGATAAGGTGCTAAAAAACCAAACCTAGATTTTTTTGATCAGGTGTCTTGCCACCACTGAGTTTTGACAAGGTCTCAGAAACAAGCCACAAAACTTTTGAAGGGAGTTTTGAGAAACCCTTTTACAACAGAGTAAGGAAAAAGAAAAGAGTTTGATGTTCTTCTCTGTCAACAGTCTAAGAGAAGACTAGTGGATGGTGTTGTCAAAGCTCCCCCTGAGATCAGTAATTATTCAGGAAGAAGAGCTTTGCATAGGGTGATAGGTCTTCAGAAACTTTAGATCTCCAGCAAGAGATGATTTCAACATTTGCTGAAATGTGATGTGTCTTGAGTCTTTGATGAAGAAGCCTTTGAACACTTGAATCAAGAAGATCTTGAAGGAGTAGAATAGAAGAATTCTTTTTTGTTGATGATCTCCTTCACAGTATGATTCCTTGTGTTCTGTATGAATTTTAACTCAGTAATCCTGTAGACTTGTGTCTCTTGAGTCTATTCCCAGAATTCTTGATTGATATCTCTTGTTTTCTTTTTCAATAATTCTCTGGAGATATACTGAAAATCTGCCTTTTAGATAGCCGTTACTCAGTCATAAATGACTACCTTAAATGAAATTTGTCTCTAGAGGAAAGTCCAAAGAGACATTCTTTTTTGTCTTCCTTGAAACTTGCTCCAGATTAGTTGAAACGGCTACAGAATCCTTTGAAATAAATGCTGATAATAAAACAGATTGAATTCCATAACTGTCTGAATTTGAATTCCTGAAATCGTCGATCTCTTCAAAAAAGCATCGATCTGAGCTCAACTATCGTCGACTTGAGCTCAGAGACAAGATCTAGACTTGAAACAAAAATCGTCGACCTTAGCTCAACTATCGTCGACCTGAGCTCAGAGACTTGGATTCTAGCTAGAGAAAGAAACGTCGATCTGAGCTCGAAGATCGTCGAACCGAGTTCGACGACTCGTTGAACTGAGCTCAGAGATAGTCGAACTAAGTTCGACATTTCGTCGACTTGAGCTCGACGAAAATTGTCCTAGTCTTCAGCATTTGAATTCTGATCTTAGAAGGTCTTGGGGGCAGCTTCCAAACCTAAGTTCTAACTCTTAGACTCATTCTAATTGACCTTTAAGACTATACAATAAGGTCAATACAATTTCCTAAGAACATAGTGATCCTTGCCCAAATTAGTAATAGGGTGTTCCAACAATCTCCCCCTATTTGGGTTAGGATTACTATTTACAAGACAAATAGGAAATAATAAGCATACAGACAGAAGTGAGGGAAAGATCTTAACTTTACTTAGAGTTATTATATATATAAGAGAAAGTTCACAGCAGAAAATAAAGAAAGAGAGCAAGCAATCCATACGACACATGGATTATAGTGGTTCCCCAAACCTGGGTACATCCACTCTTCTACCACCCTGGTAGGAATCCACTGCAGGATGAGTTGATCAGGTGTCCTGGGCACCAATGAGCTTTTGATAAGGTGCTCAAAAACCAAACTGGATTTTTTGATCAGGTGTCTTGCCACCACTGAGTTTTGACAAGGTCTAAGAAACCAAGTAGAACTTTTGAAGGGAGTTCAAGAATCCTTTGTACAGGAGGAAGGAAGAGTTGATGTTGTCTTCTCTATTCAACAATCAAAGAGAAGCACAAGTGGATTATTGTTGTCAAAGCTCCCCCTGAGATTTAGAATAGTTCAGGGGTGGAAGCTTTGCTTCAAGGTGTAGGCCTTCAGTGATGTTGCTCTCTAGTAAGCTTTTAGACAGAGTTGGATTTTTTGTCTCTTGAAAGCCTGTAGCAAATGATGAAGATGAAGAAGAAGAAGAACTTTGTGATATGCTTTGTTGACGCAGAGTTCCTTCTTCTATGGAGAGCCTTCTAAGTATTTTTCTATACTCTATTTCTGTTTGTCATCTGTGAGATGTATATATGAGGAATTCAAACATTTTAATTCCTTGGTTCCTAAATGGCCAATTTTCTCTTTAATGTATTTCCCTAACTGTCCCAGTAAATATGGTAGTGTAATAACTCTGTGAAATCCATAATCAATGATGTAAGTTAACGGCTAGATTCTTGAGAATATTGAGCATTGATTATTAGAGCATTACTGTCTAAATCGTGTGTAATTACACCTTTTATTCTGCCAGCTGTAAATAATTAAGCCTGGAAAAACTTCACAAAAAATTACAAAACTAAAATTTTAAAGCTTCTTCAAACTGGGTTCGGAGATCGTTGAATTCAGCTCGAAGATCGTTGAGCTCAGCTCAGAGATCGTTGAGCTGAGCTCAGAGATTTTGGACTGCATCTGAGATTTACAGAAATTTTTGAGCTGAGCTAAGAGATAGTTGATCTCCGTTCAGAGATAGTTGAACTAAGTTCAAAGATTTTCTTCCAGCAATTTTCTGAACTTCAAATCTGAACTTCTCTGAAATTTTTCTGCACTTCTTCTGGAATTCTTTTGAGGTATACCTAGAAAATCCTATGACCCTTAGACTATACATTTTGGGTCAAACTAATAATCCTAATAGTGATCCTAACCCAAATCAGAACCTAGGGTTCCAACATAGGACAAGTCTAACAGTTATAATCATAAATGACTGCACACGTGGACCAATAAGACTCGAGATTAGATTTGAAAACATTTTTGTCTGTACTTAAAGAAAATTTTGGAAAATTTACTGCTTTTCTCGAGTGAGTAATAGACTACTCGAGAACACAAATTGTTTCTTGAGAAGAGGACGTATGGTTCTCGAGAACAAGTCCACGGGAAATGATTTCTGGCTTCTCGAGAAATAGCTTCTATTACTCGAGACCTATATATGACTTCTCGAGAACTAACTTCACTTCTCGAGAACAAACAGACTTCTCGAAACTAAATTTCTTCTTACTCGAGTACTAGTCTTCTGCTTTCTTAAGATACGGTTTGGTCTTCTCGAGTAATGGCTTATGTTACTCAAGTACTAGACTTAGAAAAATTTTTGTAATGATTTTTGAGATAACTAGAGAAGAAGGTGAGTAGTACTAGAGTACTACATGACTTTGTCGAGTACTAAACTAGGCCTTCTCGAGAATAGCTTCTGCTACTTGAAAACTATATAGAGCTTAACTCGAGAAATCATTTCAGCATTACTCGAGTACAAGATATACTTCTCGAGTAATGGACTTAGAAAAATTCTGACTTTCTAAAAATAAATTTCTTCAAGGTATACAACAACTATTCTTCCTTCAATTACTTTCGTACTTAAAAAAGAAGTGTGTCCCAATAGAGAGGATATACATGAGTCAACACCATGGATCACACAATGAGGGATTACATTATATGGTCCTGTGTTTGGTGACTCATTGTAGACTGACATTGGTCAACACTTGGCAATTATAACCTGCAAGCACTTAACTTGAAAAGAGCATCAAATACAAACTTAATTCATCTTAGTTCAAGGGTGACTTCATACAAATCTAGGTTATTGTGGATACAATACCCAACAATCTCCCCCTATTTGTAAAAGTCAGAACCCTCAACACTAAGGTGAATTACATCAAGATAAATAAATAAAGTAACTAGTAAACACAGTGATAATAATGATAAAAGCTATCCTAAAGAAAAAAATCAGATCATCAAAATTAAAGATTTATATTTATAGATTTGTCTAATAAATCCAATTTAACAAAATCTCATAAGTAAATTTTCTAATCATCTTCAACTTCTAGCAGCTCTGCTATTGTTGTTGTTTCTCTTTCTTTTCTTGTTGTCTCTTCAGGTAGCTATAAGGCTTGGGATAATACTTTGGAGGTTTAGGAGGAGTCTTGAGATTGTTTCTTCCATACTCTATGTCATATATCCTTCTCGTAGTTAAAGATTTCTCATATAAATCCCATTCATATGAGCTGTAATGATCATTCATGTTCTCATTATAATCAACAACAAGCTTAAGAGTCTCAAGGATTAGGAATTTTGAAGTTGGGCTCCATATTTCAGCAAACTCTTGAGCTCTTCTTCTTTCTACTTCAAGATTAGGAGTGTACCTACTAGTAGAGGCACTATCAACATACTTTCTTTTCTTGTTAGCTGGGATGTCTGAAGGAGGAGCTCAGGCATATATGTTTCTGACTATACTTAAAAGTATTAAGCAGGAGGAGCTTCTTGATCTTCTAGTCTGGGAGAGAATGTTGGTATTATTGGCATTAGTGCAGTAGGATGCTGAGCAGTAGGGTTGAGATGATGTGGAATTACATTTGGGTCAACTTGTAATTGAGGGAATATCTGGTTATACATCTACATAGCTCTATGATAAGTCTGAAACTTGACACCATCAATGTGGTTCTGAACATCAACATATATTTCTTTCAGCTTACCTTCCCAAAGATTTTTCGTGATACCATCAGATTTCTCTAGATATTCTTTTAATAGATTCTCCCCCTTTCCTACTTCTATGGATAGGGTGGTTATAGCATCCTCTTTGAATGTACCAACTTCTATGCATGTCTTGAAATTATGTTCTTGAGCTTTCTTTTCCAGTTGGATCTGATTGTTTGCTAGAGTTACTGATTGATCAATCACCTGATTAATGCTGGTAATGGTGTGGTCTAGAGCTTTCTCACCTATTTGGAATAAGTGTTTAAGTTCATCAGTATTGTGTTGGATTTCAGCTAATCCTCTACTCATCTCTTTTTCAAGAACAGTGACTTTCTCAGTTACAGCTTTTAGAGAGTCTTCAAAGTAAGTTATTTGCTATGATAGCATTAATTAAATTTTACCAGAGTGGTATCAGCAGAATGTGTTTCAACTTGAGGAGGTGGAGGAGGAGGAGTTACTAATGGAGCTAAACAGGGAAGGATTTCTTCAATGATAACTGAGCTCTGGGCTCTGGTTGTATGAATCAAAACATCTCCTTCCTCACCAAGAATAGTAGGAAGGGAGAAGTCCAAGCTCTTGAGAGGAGCTTCAGCTGGTTCAAGAGTTGCTTATTTTTCATCAGAAATCAAAACCGTTTCTTCTTCAAGTATATCTGCAGTAGGAGACTGAGCGGTAGGGGATTCTGGTTCAGAATAATGGTCTGAAGGAGATGGTTCCAGAGGAGGATATTTCTCTACATGTAGAGGTAAAAGAGGTTCTTTGGAAGTGAGTTCCTCTATCATTCTACTGATGTCTTCCTCTGTAGATAAGACTTATTCCTCTACTTGTGCATCTATAAGCAGATCTTCAGTAGGAGTAGCAGCAGGTAGAGCAACATCTAGAGGAGGTGTACAATGAGTTGCCTCTATAATTGATGGAGCAGGCTCCCCCTCAGCAACTGAACCCTAAGTGCCAGCTACTTGATGTATAGGGGAGGATGGGGTCCTATCCTCATCCTCTTTGTGATCATGAGCTTTGGCAGCTTGAGAAGGGTTTTGAAGCTTAAGATCCCATCTTTGAATGGAGGAGATGGAAACATTCTTCATGTGATGTAGAGTAGTACCTTTAGAAAGATCAAATACTTCTGGCCTGAGTTCATGAAGTAGAAGAGAGACAATCCTGCCAAAATTTGGTGCCTTAATACTTTCCCTGATCTTATCAAAAATCATCATGCCCCATTGAAACTTTTTCCTGCAAATAACTGATGTCATCATATCAAAGAAGCCATTTGTAATAAAATTGATAGAACTTGTTTTGCATAGAAGAACTTTTCCAAGTATATCTACAAGTAATTTGCTCTCTGGATTGAGATCAGGGCGGTGAATAGTGTTCACATCAGCAGAGATACCATAAAATCCACATGCCTGATAGTAGTCTTCAACGGTTAGGTCATCTTCTTCATCAATAATCAGCAACCGAAGAAGCTTAGAGATAGGAGTAGTTAGCTTAACCTTGATTCCACGAATTTTGGACTTAAGAATCTTGCTATTCCTCTTCAATTTGGCATTTTGTAAAAATTCCTCAACATCTGGAAGTAAGATTTTGCATGGCTGTTCCAAAACGAATGAGAGTCTGGCGGCTTCCAAAAGCAGTAGAAGGTTATGGAAATAATCAGACAGTTCGGCAATCCTAGTAGAAACGAGTTCACTCCCGATTCCAATCTTTGACGGAGGGGCCATGATCGAGAGAGATGAACGGAAATCCTTTTTCTGAGAGAAATTTTGAAGCGGTGGCAAGAAGGCGACGTCAATAGAAAAGGCGAAGAGTTTTTCTCGAGAGAACAGTTTTGAAATTTGTGATTTTGGATTTTTCAGACTTTAATCTATTTATATAAGTCTTAATTTATGATAATTAAGGAAATAATAATAATAACATACTTGAAAATATGACGGTAGTAGAGTTCGGGTGCGAATATCAATAATTTGAACTTCAGGAGAAAAACGGCATCAAACTTCTCGAAAGGTAGGCCATTTCTCGAGAGAAGATAAGAAGTTCTCATGTAGTCAACTGTATTACTCGAGAAGCAGTTCTGAAGTTCTCGAGAAGCATATTGAAGTTCTCGAGAAGCAGACTGAAGTTCTCGAGAATCAATCTAGTACTCGAGAAGTAATTCTTCCGGAGTAACCTTATTTCTCGAGCAGTAACTGTAGTACTCGAGTAGTAATTGCCCTTCTCGAGAAATGAAGTCCAGACTTAGAATTTTCTTGATTTTTTTGAAGTAGCCCGATTCTTGAACCTTTTCCTGTGAGACATTTTACTTCATTCTTCTTTGTTGAGCATGTCAAGTTCTGTTTTGAAGAATGGGAACTTGGCCTCGTCCAGTAGCTTCGTGAAAATGCCTGCAACCTGCTTGTCAGTTGGAACATACTGGAGGTTGATGTCTCCATGCTCCACATGCTCCCTGATAAAGTGGTACCTCAGCTCTATGTGCTTTGTCCTACTGTGAGAGACTGGTTTGTTGGCGATTGCAATTGCACTAAAGGAGTCACAAAACATTGGAATGTTGTTGAACTTCATATTATAGTCTTCAAACTGGTTCTTTATCCATAGCAGTTGTGCACAACAACTGCCTGCAGAGATCTACTCTGACTCGGCTGTTGAAATTATGACACAATTCTGCTTCTTACTACTCTAGGAGATAAGCCTTCTTCCTAGGAATTGACAAGTCCCGGAAGTGCTCTTTCTGTCAACTTTGCTTCCTGCAAAATCTTCATCTTAAAAACTAATTAGTTTGCTATCATTACTTCTTGGGTACCATAAGCGAATATTTGGTATACCCTTAAGGTATCTCAAAATCTGCTTTGTAGCAGCGTAGTGAGATTCCTTAGAGTTCACTTGGAATCTAGCGCACACACATGTTGAAAACATTATGTCCAGTCTACTCGCAGTAAGATAGAGCAAAGATCCAATTATGCTTCTGTACTTTGTTTCATCAAAAGCTTTCCCTTTCTCATCCTTGTCTAGAGAAATAGCTGAACCTATTGGAGTCCTCATAGAGGTTGCGTTCTCCATTCCGAATTTCTTAATTAAATCCTTTCTGAATTTTGTCTAAGAGATGAAAATTCCATCTTCAGATTGCTTCACCTGAAATCTTAAGAAATACTTCAGCTCTCCCATACTACTCATTTCAAACTTCCCTTACATAAGTTTGGAAAATCATTTGCAAAAGTTATCGTCAGTAGAGCCAAATATGATGTCATCGATATAGATTTGCACTAGCAAAATCTTGCCTTTTATTTCCCTAAGAAATAATGTGTTATCTATCTTTCCTCTTGTGAACTTGTTCTCAAGAAGAAAACTAGACAGCGTCTCATACCAAGCTTGAGGACCTTGTTTCAAACCATATAAAGCTTTAAATAAAAGATAAACATGATCAGGATGGTTAGAATCAATGAAACTTGGAGGTTGTTCCACATACACTTCTTCCTTTATGTCACCATTAAGGAAGGCCAATTTCACGTCCATCTGATAGACAGTGAAGTGCTTAAGTGCAGCATATGCTAGGAACAACCTGATAGCCTCCAGCCTTGCTACTGGAGCATACGTCTGATCGAATTCGATTGTTTCTTCTTGTCTGTATCCCTTGGAGACAAGTCTGGCTTTGTTTTTTATGATTATTCCATCTTCGTCCATCTTGTTCTTGTAAACCCACTTTGTTCCGATAACATTCTTACCTTTAGGTCTTGGAACAAACTTCCAGACTTGGCAATACTTGAATTGATTCAATTCTTCTTCCATTGTCATTATCCAAGATGCGCCTGAGTTTGCTTCCTCAAACTTCTTTGGTTCAACCTGCGAGAGGAAACTTAAATATAGATTTTCATTAGTTGTACATCTACGAGTTCTGACACCAACCCTAGGATCTTCTATGATTTGATCAATTAGGTGATCCTTCAAGTGTCTGAGCTCTAGGGTTATTGCATCTGGAGCTTCCTCTATCCCTGGAGTGACTTCATCAACTTGGATGACATCTTCATTATTGTGATCATCCTCTCCAATTGGGGTTGGAGTGGTGATCTTGATGAACCTTTGAGCTTTTTCTTCAATCGGCTTATCCAAGTTTAATTCCTTCAGTCTTGAACTTACATCTTCAATAAACATACTAGAAGAATTGCCTTGCAGCAAGCTCATGTCATCAAATACAACGTTTATAGATTCTTCTACAACTAGGATTTTCTTGTTGAAAATTCTATATGCCTTACTATGGCTACTATAACCTACGAAAATACCTTCAAAACTCTTTTCACTAAACTTAGTCGTATGATACTTCCCATTATTAAGTACGAAGCATTTACTACCAAAGATTTTAAAATAAGAAATAGTCGGTTTCCTGCCCTTTAGTAGTTCGTAAGATGTCTTATTATGGTTCTTGTTTATGATTGCTCGATTTTGCACGTGGCATGCAGTGTTGACGGCTTCAGCCCAGAAATATTCCTGTAGTGATGCATCACTCAACATGGTCCTGCAAGCTTCTATGAGTGTTCTATTCCTTCTCTCAGCAACTCCGTTCTGTTGAGGAGTTCAAGGAGAGGAAAACTCATGAAAGATACCAAGACTTTCACAGAATTCTGTCATGGCCCCAGATTTAAACTCCGTTCCATTGTCACTTCTGATTTTGACAACAGAGTAGTTGTATTCATTCTGAACTTGCCTGACAAAATATATCGAAAGTATCTGACTTGTGTTTTAGAAAGAAAACCCATGCAAAGCGAGAGTAATCATCGACAATAACCAATGTATAATCTTTACCTCCAAAATTCTAATTTGAAGTGGACCGAATTAGTCCATATGAAGTAAGTGTAAACACCTATTAGAATTTTTACCAATAATGCTTTTAAAAGTAGCCCTTGTTTGCTTGCCTTTTACACACGCGTGACAAGGTCTATCTTTAATGCACTTAACGTTGGGTGCATCACGTACTAAATTAAGAGAAAATAATTTATTAATAGTTTTGAAATTTATATGTGTTAATCTCTTGTGTCATTGGTGAGCAAGAGATGCACTATCTTTTGCCAAAAAACACACCGGTGTAGAAAAGTCTATGCAAATAAATTTAAACAGAATATATTCCTACTACGAGTGCCTGATAGAATCGTTTCTTAGTTATCGACCGATTTTATCAAACACGTGTTTGCATGAAATTCTACTACGTATCCTTTATCACAGAGCTGGCTTATGCTTATAAGATTGTGTTCCAATCTTTCAACATAAGCCACATCCGAGAAGGATACACTACCATTAGTAATCATATCATAGCCTTTTGTAATCCCTCTGTCAGAACCTCCAAAGATGCCCTTTGGCTCGTTCATGACTGGAGAATAATTCTAGAGTAGGCTTCTAGTCCCGGTCATATGATGAGAGCATCCACTGTCCAAATACCAGATGAGATTTTTGGCGTCCTTTGTGCATTCTTGCAAAAGTAGAATCAAGTTGCCTTAGAAACCCAAACTTGTTTGGGCCCTTGGTCTCTAGTTAGCATACTCCCCCTACGAGTGTTAACATTGTGAGTGATCTTTCTCACATTATTAACTTGAGGAGTTACATAATACCTGGGGTTAAACCAGCAATTTATGGCAAAGTGACCAATCTTTCCACAACACCAACAATCAAACATTTTGTATCATTGCCTGATGTTCTCCTGCTTGATCTTTTGAGAGTGTGGTCTAGCAAGGGCAGCAGTCTTGGAGGTAGAAGCTTTGTGGTGATGGCACTCACATGACTTCTCCTCCATAATAGGCTTTTCCACAACGGGTTTGGATTTTGGAGCTTTCTTTATGTTATGACCATGACTATAAGGGTCATAGCTCTGAAGATCAATCTCTATATAAGGTGCTTTGAAGACACTCTCACCAAAGTTCCGGGGACGGGTCCATCCTTGGTACCGAGACTTGAGCTCTACATAAGTAGGCCTAGCAAAGTGACTGTAGGACGCATCAAGATCAAACTCATTTGTTAGAAAGATAACCTTCTTAAACGAAGTTTGGTCTTGAGGAGCTTTCCCTTTCTCCTTCGCTAGAGCTTTCTTGGCAGCCTTATTTCTCCTTTGGGCTTTATTTCTCCTAGAAGATTTACTAGGGGCAGCCATATGGCCTAAGCCAGCTCCTTTACCCTGAGCGGAGAATTCAGCCATAAGTGGAAGGACTGTCTTGGGCTTAGAGAAACTTTCAACAAGTTTTTTTTCAGCAGCAAGTTGTTCTTCAAATGTTTGAATGATTTTCTCATTCAGGTTTAGGTGCTCGAGAGCTTTGTGATATTCTTCCATCACATCATGGACTTTCTTTCTGAGTGAGTCCATCAATATGACTTCCTCCCTAAGATTACTCTCCTCAGCCTTAAGATATTTAATCTCCTTAGCTTGAGATCTAGAGACTCTTTATTACATTTATCGTAAGCCTTAATTAACTCTTTGTATTGAGTCATGAGTTCAGATTCATCATAAGATGAACAGTCCTCATGATGATGGACAGAAGCATCTGATTCCGAGAGGAGTATGAGAGTTTACCTTCCCAGTGAACTAGGGTTCTTCTTGTTCATCTGTATGTTCCATTAGCCCAAAGTAGGATTTCTTCATCATCACTAGACTCAGATGAGTCTGTGTAGCTGAGGGTCTTGACCTTCTTGGCTACCAGGCTTCTTTCAGTCTTCTTATTATTATAAGAAGATTTTTTCTCCTCTCTTCTTCCACCCTCCTTTTTCTTGTGAGGGAAATCAGCTATGACATGTTCTGGCTTATTGCAACAATAACAAGCAATGTCAGAAGAAATATGTTTGTTCGGTTTTGAGTAATACCTGTCTTGGCTACTTGAGCCTTTCTTGTGATGATCACCATCATGACGTGATCTTCTGGACGAGGCATCTTTGCCACTCCACTGTTTCTTCTTGTTCAAGAACTTCTTGAACTGTCTTGAGAGAAGAGAAAACTCTCCTTTAGATAGCTCTGAGCCTGAGGTACTTGGATCTGAAGCTTCTTCTTCACTTTCTTCCTATACGGGGGTAGGGGATGCAGCTTTTGACTTCCTTGAGTTGTTTGCCTTTAGAGTGAATGACTTCTCCTTTGATAAAGACTGATTCTTCTCTTCTTCAGATTTTATTGAGTTGATTTGTAGTTCATATAACATAAGCTTTCCAAAGAGATTTTAAGGGTCATTCTCTGCCAGCTTACCAAACTCTCGGATAGCACAGCCTTTTATCCCATCCTTAGTCAGGGATCTCAGGAATTTATCATTCAGTTTTCCATTGGTTAAGACCCGACCATAGACTCTTAGTCCGTTAACAATCTTGAAGAAACTTTTAAAAGTATCTGCAATAGAATCCTTGGGACCTTGTCTGAATGCTTCATATTTCTGATTCAGTAGGGACCTTCTATCATCCCTTACCTCTTCAAGACCTTCCATCAAGATGATAAGAGACTGTCACATTTCCTTGGCGGATTGGTATTGAATCAGATTCTGCAACATTGAATCATCGACTGCACATGAGATGATATTCTTGGCTTTCTTGTCTAAGGATACAAGTGCAATCTCATCTTTATCACGATTCATAAGCTTCTTTGGAACTTGCTTTGTATAGTCAATGGTGGAGGCTATCATTGGAACATAAGGTCCTTCTTCCACTATCATAAAATTCTTGGATCTACAGCTTCCATGAAGAATTTTATTCTTTCTTTCCACATAGCAAAATTCGTCTTTGTGCACAAGAGAAGCTTAGCAAGATCCTTGGCTCTGTCCATGCTTGTATCCTCCAAAAAAACTAGGAGCAAATCTATTCAAGGTGTTAACCTTTTTGATGAACAACCTGTCTCTCTGATACCAATTTATGATTTAAGTTGTCTACCTAAATCACCTAGAGGGGGGTGAATTGGTGAGGTCTGCATCTTTTTGCGGAATAAAAACTTGAAAGAACAAAGCATAGAAAATAAACAAACAATCCACAGAGAACACAGGATTTATAGTGGTTCTCCAACCTTGGGTACGTCCACTCTCCACCTCACTAATCTAGCAACATGCTAGACTCGGCTACTTCACTATTATCTCGGATTGAAAACCAATCCTACAACTCGGAGCAACGCCCCTACAACTCGGATTCAAAACACTCCTACAAAAATCTCGTAGAACAAACTCCTACAACTCGGAGAAGAATCTCCTACAAGATTAAAGATGTTGTACAAAAAATATACAAACAAAATTATCTCAGATTTGAATCTTCAGCCTTTTTTCTTTAGTGAACTTTGAAGCTTTGTCAGAAATGGATTGAAGAAGACAAGCCAAAATCTCTAGATCTTAAAATATTAAGATCAACACAATCAAGAAATTGATCTGTAGAAATTGAATGCCTTGATCTGTTGATCTCTTCTTGCTCTGAATCACTTGGATCGGAGAAGGGCAGTGGCGAGAATGTCGATGAAGAGTGGTGGCTTTCCCGATTTAGAATGAATAGAATGATTCAGAATTCTTGATTTCGTCTGTGTTAGGGTTAGTCTAAATTGATAATACCATTTATAGGACAAGCCTAACGGTCATAATCATAAATGACTACACACGTGGACCAATAAGAATCGAGATTACATTTGAAAACATTTCCGTCTGGACTTACCGAAAATTTCGGAAAATTTACTACATTTCTCGAGTGAGTAATAGACTACTCGAGAACAAAAGTTGTTTCTCAAGAAGAGGATGTATGGTTCTCGAGAACAAGTCCACGGGAAATGTTTCTGGCTTCTCGATAAATAGCTTCTATTACTCGAGACCTATATAATGACTTCTCGAGAACTAACTTCACTTCTCGAGAACAAACAGACTTCTCGAAACTTTATTTCTTCTTACTCGAGTACTGGTCTTCTGCTTTCTCGAGACAAGGTTTGGCCTTCTCGAGTAATGGCTTATGTTACTCGAGTACAAGACTTAGAAAAATTTCTGAAATGATTTTTGAGATAACTAGAGAGGAAGGTGAGTAATGCATGACTTTCTCGAGTACTAAACAAGGCCTTCTCAAGAATAGCTTCTGCTACTCGAAAACTATACAGAGCTTAACTCAAGAAATCATTTCAGCACTTCTCGAGTACAAGATATACTTCTCGAGTAATGGACTTAGAAAAATTCTGACTTTTTAAAAATAAACTTCTTTAAGGTATATAACAACTATTCTTTCTCCAATTACTTTAGTACTTGAAAAAGGAGTGTGTCCTAATAGAGAGGCTACACACGAGTCAACACCATGGATCACACAATAAGGGATTACATTGTATGGTCTTGTGTTTGGTGACTCATTATAGAATGACATTGGTCTACACTTGGCAATCATAACCTGCAACCACTCAACTTGAAAAGAGCATCAAATACAAACTTAATTCATCATAGTTCAAGGGTTACTTCATACAAATCTAGGTTATTGTGGATACAATACCCAACACAAACTGCACTTCTTCAAATCCAGGAATATTGAGGGCAAATTCCCAACAATTTATACACTTGAAAAAACACTATCAAATGAAACAAAAAAATATACTAGTAACTAGAGCGACTTTGGATGAAATCGATAGAGGAAGCCGTCATAGTCGATGTTGGAGAAGTTAGTATGGAAAAACTTAATGTATCGTCGGAGGAAGATAGAGCAGAAAGTATTTCGATGTTGGGAGAGAAAGTACCTAGATTTCTGATGGAGCGGCTAGGCCTTTGGAAGCGACAATATTAGCACAAAAATGGGGACGGGAGCGGGAGGAAAAGATTGAAAATAAGAGTGGGGCCGACTATTTATTAACATATGTAGGCATGGTACGTTAGACATACACAAAATCTTTCTGATGTGACGATGCTTTGTTTTTTTTGCCGGTAAAACCCATGAAATTTAGGGTATTTTTTATATATAAAATTAATATGAAGGTAAAAAAATGGTCCCAGGGTGTGCAAAAAATCGAAGAATTAGAATTGGATCGGAATTGAACCAAACCAAACTGTTCCATTCGGTTCCTAATAGATTCAGTTCGAGTTTGGTTCTCATAATACTAAAACCAACAATTCAATTTTGTTCCTTGTTTTATAGGACAGATACTCAGAACCGACCCAAGAATCGAAAATCAATCCTAAGAATTTTTTTTGAGAGAACGATTATAGTAATATGACTTAATACGTGAAAAAAGGTTGAGAATATAGTCATATTGCTAAAGAAATTTTTTTTGAACTTATGTAGTTGTATGACTTCAATGCTATAAAAAGATATTATTTAATTATTGTGATACATTGGTAATTGTATAATAAAGAATTATGATTTGGAATATTCATTTTTAAAATATTTTTTAAGAAATAGGTTGAACCGAGAACTAAACTGGAACCTAACAAAAGTTAACAGTTCAAAATTAGGTTCTATAATTTAGAAACGAGGGTTGGTTCTGATTTAAAAAAATTGGAACCAAACATATATGGGTTGGTTCTTCATTTTTGATGGAACCAAACCAAACAAATCTGAGTTTCACCCCTTGTCGCTAACGTGAGTATAATCAAAATCTTTCATGGTTATAGTGTTGGTAGAAAGATCGGTGAAAAAAGTATAATCGATCACTCTCTTTTATTGAAGATTTTAATTGGAGGGTCCACCAAAAGGGTATAACAAACTAATCACTTTTATTGGAACCGAGAAAATCAATTCACAAATTTTGGACCAAGAAAGGTGACCAAAGATTACTCGTCCAACAGTCGTCCTATGCGTAACACAACTAGAGGAAGTAGAAGAAGGAAAAATCAACTCTGAATTGCCTACAGAAAAGCCACACACACTACAACGAGGAGGTTCTATCATTCACTCAAAAAGTTTAAAAGAACTTCTCCTCAAAGATCCAAAATTGAGTTAGGCATAAGAGAAGCAAAAACTAAAGTCTGGATGAACATGGGGGGTAGCATGTCTTCTACTTGTGCTTTGGGGTCCTATTGCAATCTAGAGGGTCTGGTATGCAAATATCCATCCTTGTCTTTACTAAATATGAGATACATGTTTACTGGATGACCTTACTCTTGAGAGAATCTGGAGTTAGGCGAGCAGATTAAGGTCATCCAAGCCGAGCTCCCGAGAAAAAAAGATCACCCAGTGAGCTCCCAGGCAAGCTCGGTAGGAGCTATCTCATAAACTGAAGATCGCTAGGTTAGTTTGTCGGTGATCTCGGGATAGCTCATTAGCGAGCTGATAAGCCAAATTGTCGAGCACTAGATGAGTTATATGTGTCTTTGATAAACACATTTATCTTTGGTCAACGGTCAATCTTCTGGAATCTAGGGATCTATAATTAAACATGTCCCCTACTCAAATACGGATTATACACAATCTCTGTTTTTGCGAGCATACATATGCTTGAAAAGATCCATCCAACCTTTAATTGACAAAGATGAGATCTGTAAAGCTCGAAGTTTCCTCACTATAAATTGGGAATATGAACCCAAAAAAATGCAACTTGAATCATGTCTGTTAAGAAAAAGATTACTTCATATGTTGAGAAGAAAACACCCTCCACCGTTGAGGTGAAGTGAACACAAGAGAAGGGAAAGCATGAAGAAGAGGAAGAGGATGTGATCTAATCCTAAAAAGGGTAGGGATCGAGCGAGGTCAAACTTTCTAGGGAGGGGAGTTCCTGCCAAGAAGATCATCACCTGCACTACTTTTGACTTGCTCCCAAAACAGTGTCTGGAGTAGGTTGACGAAGTAACCTTGAGGTCACAACTTATACCAGGTGATCGGATTTGATCTCATTTTGACCCAATTCTTCTTTGTTGATAACCCCTTCCATACATCTTTGGGTCCATCACGGACATAATCGTGAAATATTATGGCATCTCCACTCACTTCCGAGGAGGGAATGAGGAGGATCCTTCAAGTAAGTCGGGCACTCACCTTGTCATTTCACCTAGTGAGCAATATTTTGCATATATGGAAGAAGTATTAGATTTTATCATTGATAATTGGATTGCAAGCAACTTGCTTCTTGAGCAAGGTGCTCAAGAGTCTACAATCTATTGGGATTGTCTCTCTAGAGATCTCATTGAATGTGAGATTTTCCCCCCTTATACCGAGATCGTGGTTGAAGAGCATACTCCAAATGCTAAGCATACCCGCTTCTTGGAAGATCTCACGACCACCACCATCCCGCATATTGTGAGTGACTGACGACCCCAAGTGTTGAAAGAACATGTCCCGTCTACGCTAACCAAATATTATGGTAACTTCGGATCACAGATCTGCATATTAAGGCGGGTTTACCGTCGACCCCTCTTATACCTCCTCCGACGGGGACTCAACGACTATCAGGGCGGACTCTGACATTTGGCAGTCAGTGACATCTTTGCAAGGAAGGCGACACGATATCTATTGAAGCGCTCATCATCTGGTTCTCATCCCGCAGGAAGGTCCCTATGGCACCACCTCTTTTAGAGTTTAGCGAGATTAGTGGATCTTATTGTCAACATGTTTGTGAAGCCATCATTAGTACCTTCAGGACTCAAGACCCTTCTCGTTGCTAGAATGAAGAGATTTTGGGTGGGGGACTTATTTTCACCGGTCAAGCGGTTACGACCGCATGAACCAGGTATGAATTAAGGTTCTGTTCATGCGGTCGTAATAGCTTGTCCGGTGAAAATATGTCCCCCCAAACAGAGCCTTCAAATTGCCAACATGGTAGGTGACTTATGCTTAAATCATCTTGCTGAGTAGGGAATTTCATGGAATTACTTCAATAAACCTAACCTTTTAAGATTGCCTTGTCGATTTGTTTCATTGTCGTGCCACCTTGCCAATGAGGCATCTCTTTGTTTCCCTGGTTGTTCCTTCTAGTGAGTTTGGGACTAACTTTCTTGTGGCAGTTGGTTCTCTCAATGTGCATGTAAAGACTTTAGTTTGGGTGCGAGTTGTTTCACTGTCTGACCGCCGTTGATTTTCGGCCGGCCCTGGTGGAGGAGTTTGAGCCTTGGCTCAATAGTGCTAAGTGCAAGTACTTCAACATCTAGGTCATAGGGAGGAGGATGTGCGAGGTGGAGCACTAAAAAAACCTGTTGTAGGACGTCCTACACAGTCTTTCTATAAGTGCATTCATTTATATAGAAATGGCAAGGATGACAGAGCATATCCGACGAGCCAAGGAGAATGTGTTCCTGACCATGGAGAACTTGCATAATGTTTCAAAGGAACTCAGAGCTGTGAGTGATCTCAATTGTTAGACTGAAAGGAGCAAGTTTCTATTTTTCCTTGCAGAAGACCTTGTCGGCAGCCGAGTTCATGATGACTTACTCACATGCAGCGGTCTCTCCTTGTTGGGTGGGCATTTAGCCCTACTACGTTATATCAATGGTCTACATCCATAAATAAGGAGCTCCAATTATATTTAATGTGTTTTTTGTTTGTTTATATCTTCTTAGTGATGTAAGTGTACGAGATCATGACCAGTATGCATTTCTTCCCTTTTTTGCCTACTAATAAGATGACTTGTCCTAGAGGCTGGATGGAGTCAGGTCGTCTTCAATGCATGACCAAGTTAAGTGTGCACAATTTATTGGAATCCACCACTACGTCTGCTATGGTTGTGTCCTTCAAAATGAATCACTTATCACAAAGGTTAAGAGCGGCAAACTGAGATGGGTGAGCACCTCAACACATTCTTTACAGATGAGCTCGTCTTCTCACTGGCCCCTTTTTCAATTGGGCTTTGGCTCCCTATTTGGTCAAAGGTCAAATTTGAAATTAATTATAGCCTCATCCCTTCCCAGATCAACCCAAATGGGATCGCAACTATCATGTCCCTAGTCTGCTTCTTGAGCGAGGGCAGAGAAGTATTTGACTTCATCGTCTTCAATAAGCTTTTTATCATGAAAGCAACCACTGATGGGGTCGACTATTTCAACAGTAGTTCCATAATGATTGAGGAGATGCAAAACAAGGCCCATAAGTAGACCTAGAAGTTTGTGGTTATGTGATGTGCCTTTGGATCACTTTTATTATGATCTATTTTGCAAGAACTATTTATCTACAGGTTATCACGCCTATACATGGAGTTAGTGTTGTTATACACCTCGCTTTCCAGAAGCAAAATGACATCATACAGTTGCAGTGGCGCATTGATGAGTTTCTTTACATCAATATGAATTGGTTTCAGAGGTTTTTAGCTGCAACTATGAAGACCATGATGATTAAGATGTTTCAATCATTGAGAAATCTACTCAAGTTAATGCTTAACCGGCTGAGTTAATTTAAGAAGCTCCTGATGAAGAAACTCAAGTGAGTGTTCCCGACTCTCCACAAAATTAGATAGTGATACCTTAATTATAGTTTGTATTCTCAGAGATCATCCAATCTCTCAACTTATAGGGGATATCTTTGTTGTAGAAACTAGGAGAAAATTCATCCATTAGATTATGATCCAGTGATTTCTATCTTAAGTTAAGATCGAAAAGTTTGAAGATTCAAATAATGATTCACATCAGAGTTTTCTATGTAAAAAAGAACCCGCATAAGTTGAGAGAAGCAACATATGGATACTGATTGAAAGTCCAAAGAATTACTCAATCATTTGAACCAAATGGATATTCTGGAATAAGTTTGAAGATGAAGGGATGAAAATAAAAAAAAATAGTGAAGATTGGTGGCTCAAGGTTATATGCAAGAAGAGGGGATAGACTATGATTAGAAATTTTTTCATGTGGCTAGACATGAAGTAATTAGAATGTCCCTTACATTGCATTCAACAAAATGAAGGTATTCTAGATAGAAGTCAAGAGTGTCATCCTCAATAGCATTCTACAAGAAGATATTTATGTAGAGCAACTTTTAAGTTTTATTGATCGAACTCATCCCTACCAATTTTACAAGCTTAATAATGCTTTATATGATCTCAAGAAAGCTCTTAGATCTTGGTATGAGACCCTCTCTAACTTTCTCCTTGAAAACTCTTTTGTTAGATGAAAGTTAAATACAACTATATTTATAAGAAGTAACAAAGATAAATCACTCTTAGTACAAATTATTCCTTGTACTCTTAGTACAAATGCTTTATATGATCTCAAGCAAGCTCTTAAAGCTTGGAAAGTTTAAAGGGTAGTCTAATCACCTAGAGGGGGGTGGGGTTGGGTGAATAGGTGTTTGAATTATTTTGGTCTGTTTTATGATTAAGCTAACCAAAAAAATCAAACACAAAAAAGCACACAAAGATTTTATTATGGTTTCCAAAATTATGGGTATATTCATTGCCCCTCTCCCCATATCTAGCAGCATGCTAGACAAGGCCAACTCCTCTAATATCTCAGATTAAACAATCTTACCACTCAGAATCATTAACTCTTACAATCTTAGGAATACGGTAGATCCCCTACCTCAAATTCACCACTTGTATTCTATCTCAGGTGCATAGAGCAACCCTACCTCAGAGTGACAACACTCCTACAACTCAAATCCAACAACTGAATCCTAGCTCAGGTCTTCAGAAGGCCCTACCTCAAGCTTACAATAAAGCCCTAGACTTAGACCTTCTCCGTAGCCCTACCTTTAGGATATCAGCACAGCCCTACCTCAGATCTCCAAGAGATCTGACAACACAAAATTAAATTTTATTACAAATACTCGACTCTTAAAATTTATTACTTTGAAGCTTGAGTCTTCTAAGACTTTTCAGTAAAAATTCCTTCTGAATCAACACTTGATCAACAATAAATTTCTCTTGAGAGCAAGATTAATGTTGAACTTCCTTATGAGTAGAAGTCTTCTTGCTCTGTCAAGTGAGAGCTTTCTTTATTCTTGAAGCTTGACTTCTTCTTCTTCTTCAAAAATCTTGCTTTATTGTTTTATCGCTCGTTGAAGGCCAACAAGTTCAGCTTTTTGAGTTCACAAGGTTCTATTTTGTTAGGGTTTAATGACTGTAACACCCCTGAGTTTTTTGTAATTAATTTTGATCTTCTTTTGCCGTAATATTGACGTAAGGGCATTATGTTAATGCAAAGTTTACAATACGACGTCGTTAGTGTATTTTTGTGTCTGTTTGGTCAAGTCAACTGAATTTCGATCTTGCCAAAGTGTAGAATTTTCTGACTTTAGAAAATTAAAGTATTTAATTTTAATCATGATTGTCAAGTTTCATTGCGATCCGAGCTATTTTGGAAGCTCAGTGAATTATCAAAGATTGAAAGGATTTATCATTGTAGAAAACTATAGAAATAAATTGTGACTCGATATCAGCTTGTCAAACTCTAACTTCGACTTTGTCGTTGGATTCGTAGGACCGGTATTTAACTTCGGTGCAAATTTCGTCGAAAACAAAGTTGGCCTTAGTCCAAATCATCAAATGAAACGTTAAGATCATTTATATTTCATATTATATATAAATATACATAAACTTTCTATATGAAAAGCCGGCCCAAACTTAGGATTTAGGATTTCCCGTCATTCTTCTTCCTGTTCCGCCAAACTAGAGAATGTGAGGGAGAAGGAGATTGTATTTCTGGGAGCTTTCCGACGGCCGCCATAGGAGCTCTAGTGTACGGAATCTTCATCAGAGTATAGATCTGGAAAGCCCTCGCCAAGATCTACGCGTGTGCGGTGAGTATTTCCAGTTTCATGGATTTTTGGCATTGGAGTGATTAGTCCTAACTTTCATTTTCGTCCAAATCCTTCCAGATTTTTGTTGTCGTGGTTTAATTTTGGCCGACCCTTGACGTGGAGTGCTTAAGAGGCTCGAAATCGGAATATTTGAGGCAAGTGGCGTACTATCCCTCTTACTTAGTCTTCTTTTAGTTCCTTCTTCTCTTTCCTTCTAAATTTCAAGACTCATCATTATTGTATCTTTCCTGACATTGGTCTTTCTAAGTTCATATGGTTTCAGTTTAGCCTGAGTTAAATTCGTCGAGTGGTCCTGTCGAATTTGTCGAGTAGTTACGTAAAGTTTGTCGAGTTTGTCGACAAGTTCGTCGAGTGCGTCAAGTGATTACATCGAATTTTTCGGGTAGTTAAGTTGAATTTGTTGAGTGGTTAAGTAGAATTCGTCGAGTGGTTAAGTCAAATTCGTCGAGTGGTTAATTCGAATTTGTCGAGTAGTTAAGTCGAATGTGTCGAGTGGTTAAGTCAAATTCTTCGAGTGGTTAAGTCGAATTCGTTGAGTGGTTTAGTCGAATTCATCGAGTAGTTAAGTCGAATTCGTCGAGTGATTACATCTAATATATCAAGTTTGTTGAATGTTCTTGTAAAATTCGTCGAGTGATCACGTTGAATTCAACATGTGGTCTCGACAAATTAGTCGTGAAGGGATGTTTTTACTTGGAATTTCTGGGTTTTTTTTCTTTCCTTGTGTCATCGTGATGATACAATGCCAAGTTTTGTGCAATGCCAAATTTTGTTATGATATTTTTGGACTGTTGGGTTGGGTTGGATGGATGATAACCATCGCAGTGCCTATTTGTGAATCATTACACCCGGTGGCTTTGTCATGGACTGTTGGATTGGGTTCGATGGATGACCACCACCATAGTGCCTTTTTTTCTTTAGATGTTTTGGTCTGATGATTTGTGTTAGAAAGAATGCCACCACCTCAGTACCGTATTATGTCCGATGTCAATGATTAACTATTTGAGCCGATCAGTGTCTTTTATTATATATATGATTATTAATATGAATGCTTATTACACTTTGTGCAAGTCTTTCTCTTATATAGTCATTTTGTGTTGAATTAATTATACTCATTGTTCATATGATCTTTGTTTCCTGTTGTTGCATAGCTATTCTCGTTGGGTTGGTAATTTTCTTAATCTTATTAATCTTTTGAACTCTATTTCTGCTGCCTTTTGCGCCTTTGCGCTGAGACATTCTTTTCTATTTGAATGTATCAGGTTCGGATTAGTAGTAGTTAGAGCTGAACGAGTTCATTTCTTCCAGGCTTCTGTAGCTGATTCTCCTTTCCTCTCATAGTAAGAGGTAGTTTGTTGTTCTTATCTTGACTGTATGGTGTATCTCAGTCTTTTTATTTTTGTGCTATGGGTTTGTGTCAGATTGTTGGCGCCCATAGCATAGTTTCTTTATGTGTTAGATTGTTATTTATTGTTTCTACTACTACTACTTTCTGATGTTTATGCATTTCTCTCTAGAAAGTTTTTATGTTAGGTTGCATATTACTTATTTTAATACGCATAAAAATTTGCACCATTACTCATACTTATAACATTTATTATAACTAAATGTCACCCTATTTTGAAGATCTAAAAGTCCATTTTCTACTTATACTAAATTTAGAAATTTGCACATCATTAGCATATTATTGGGTTTTCATGCTCATGTAGGATAAAATGAATTAAACTATATATTTTCTGCTACATATATACTTTTCTACTTGTTGACTAGCTGATCCACAAAACTTAGGGACATGGTTTTTGAACTTTAAACTTAAATCATGTTCTTAGACATAAAATATGTCATTTATTAAAATAAATGAAGAGATGGTACTGCCCGGGCGTCTGCAGTTGTCCCTGCATGACGTGGCATCATGACGCATATTTTCTCTCACTCTGATAATATATTAATATATTGAAAAAAATACAGGTTGTGACAGTTGGTATCAGAGGGAGGTTTGTTAGACAAGTTAGCTGAACGACCATTTATTTTTAGAATCTTATTTCATTGCATACACACACACCAATGTGTCATCAATATGTCTTGGTTGAAGCATGGACACTACACTAACAAGTATGACATAAGTATATATGCCATATTATGTAGTATGAGATGCATAATATGTGTTTGTATATAGATTCTCATAGGCATAATAACATGTGATTGTTAAGTTGAAATGGGCAACTTAACATTGTCACATGGATGCTCATTAGATTTTATTTTTACGTTACATGTGATATTATGTAGTATGAGATGCATAATATTTCATGTGTATGCCGCTCATGGCATGCATTAAGGATTTTTTAGAATGCATAACATAACATGCACAACATAATATAGCATTAGCACACATGTCAAGTTAAGATCAAATGATGACACTCGTACACATATGATTTAAAAAATAAAAATTTAAGCATTCACGCATTCATATTATATGCACACGAGTTGAGGGATGATGGTATACATCTTAAATTAAGCATAACATCATTCATAAAAAATCTTGGAGAAAGGTAGTAGAAGGAGCAATTGTCTACACATTTTTAGTTTGATCAAAGTCAAGTAATTATACCATTAAGCTAAGTTTTGATGAGATGTTCATTCATATTCATAGAAAATGGCTTCGAAGCGTTAGACGCAAAAGTCAGCTCCCCTGTCTGAGGGCGAGTCTTCAGGTGCGTATAATGAGGCAATGATCGAGGAGCTGCGTCAGAGCAATAAGACTTTGTCGAGAAAGATGGTTGTGATGTTAACACAGATGCAGGAATTGTTAACTGCCACTTTAGGGAAGCAACCTAGGGTGTAGGACCCTGGGTGGGTCTGGTTTTACCTGTCCCTCCTGCTCCCCTAGCGCATCCTATTTTATTGCTGCCTGAGATGAATTTAACCTGGCATTTCCAGCGCTTAGGACCCCTGACCTTTGATGGAAGAGCTGATTTTGTGGCATTAGATGACTGGATCGTAGCTATTGAGGAGATGTTTTCCCATTCGGGAATTTCTTCAGACCAAAAGGTTATGGTCGCTACATATCAATTGAAGGGCAATGTTTAAGGGGATACTATTGAAGGGGATGTTGTTGAAGAAGTTCATATCATCAGTGGAGTAAGACAAGTTGATGAACAATTTTTTGCATTTGAAGTAGAGGCAACTCACAATTAGTGAGTATGAGATCGAGTTCAGCAAGATAAGCAAGTTTTCTCTAGAGTTGGTAGCCATTGAGGTGGGAAGAGTTAAACATTTTTGGGTGGTCTTCGTAGTGACATCCAATAGTTAGTCAACGCTTATCAATCTGGGAGTTATGTGGAAGTAGTGGAAGCTTCCTTGAAGGTCGAGGCTTTTGATAATGCCAAGAACCGTGACATGTTGTTGAGGAAGGAAAAGAGAAAAGATGAGGATAGTGGGAGCCCTTGGGCATTTAGCCTTGTTGGAGCATGCGTTCCACGCATCTTGGTTTGCTAATAACAAATCTTATTTGTATTTGATTATCATGTGTTTATGATTTGCAGATATAATAGGTATAACACTCAAATAATTTTTTGCTTGGATTCGGGATTGAAAAGTAAAGTAAAGGTGATATCGCCTAGCGATATCCAGTATCGCCACTCGACGATAGCTCGCGGAACAGTTACTGCATGATCTCCACAATGTTCAGTTAACCTCGATATCGCCCGGCGATATCGATATCGCTCAAGCGATAGCGTACGATTGGCCACGACTGATTCATCCCGCAGAAGTTTCGAATCCATGGGACACGTGGCAGCCGGATAGGATATCGCTGGCAGGCAATATCCAGTATTGCCAATGATATTGTCAAATATATATATGACTCGTTTTTTGTGTAGATTGCAATTTTCAGATTATGGAGTGTTCCTTCCCGTGCATCCTATCTAGAGAGCTCAAGCATCCAAAAAAACTACATCTTCCCAGGAAGGTTCAAGAACAATGGATCGATGATTTGTACGCAGCATCTCAAGTAACCGTAGCAAGCATTCGTCGGCACCTTTAGTGTTTAATTTAGAGGGTGTTTTCAATCTGAAAGTTATTCATTGTAATTCTTTGTTTCTTTATTGTAATCGATAAAGGAAATCGCTGTCTTGTGTGTGGCGTCTAGGTCCGTGTGTGGCTTAGGAGGAAATTGTCGACTTGTGCATGGCGTCTAGGTCCTTGTGTGACTTAGGGAGTTCTCGCCACCTTGTGTGCTGTGACTAGAATGTGGTGAGATCAAGGGTGAGACTAGTAGCAAGATCTAGGGATAGATACACTATAGCTGGCCGATTCTTGGTAGAAGGACCGGTAAAATCAAAAGGAGTTTATTTTTCATAGCCTTTATCTCTAGCTTTATAGAGAATCTTTGTACTTTGTTTGTAATATTTTTAAATAAACTATAGTCATTTGTATTCTTCTGATTTACTCACCATTCATAATTGATTAAGAGAAATTTGTTTTTGATTTCTTTTATTATTTCACTCAGAAAAATAGACTAAAAGAAAAATTATCGTCAAAATATATATACGACTCATTTTTTGTGGAGATTATGATTTTTAGATTCTGGAGTGTTCCTTCTTGTGCATCCTGTCCAAAGAGCTCAAGCATCCATAAAAAATCCATCATCCCAAGAAGGTTAAAGAATGAAGGAGCGACGATTTGTACGCAGCATCTCAAGCAACCGTAGCAAGCATTCGTCGGCACGTTCAGTGTTTCATTTAGAGGGAGTTTTCATTCTAAAAGTTATTCATTGTAATTCTTTATTTCTTCATTGTAATCGATATACGAAATCTCTGTCTTATGCATGGCGTCTAGGTCCGTGTGTGGCTTAGGAGGAAATTGTCGCCTTGTGCGTAGCTTCTAGGTCCTTGTGTGACTTAGGGAGTTCTCACCGCCTTGTGCGCTGCGACTAGATCGTGGTGAGATCTAGGGGGCTAATAGCAATATCTAGGGAGTGATATGCTATAGCTGGGCGGTTCTTGGTAGAAGGACCGGTAAAATCAAAAGGAGTTTATTTTTCATAGCCTTGATCTCTTGCTTTATAGAGAATCTTTGTACTTTGTTTGGAATATTTTTAAATAAACTATAGTCATTTGTGTTGTTCTGATTTACTCAGTATTCATAATTGATTAGGAGAAATTTGCTTTTGATTTCTGTTATTATTTTACTCAGAAAAATAGACTAAAAGAAAAATTTAGTGTTAACCCTTATTCACCCCCTCCCCCCTCTAAGGGCGCCTCACAATCCAACGGGCCCTGCTCTAAAGAAAGGGGGAAAAGAGGCATATAACATTTATGGTCGTATATACCACCCTTTCAAAAAGTGTTTCAAGAGGTTGGGTGCTCAGAAGCAGTATCAGGTACTAGTTATTCAAAGCGCACCTAAGGGAGATCTAACCTATGCTTCGGGTAAGCGGAAGTGGCATAATGTTGCCCACTATTGGTCAAAGGATGAAAATTGCTTCCAGTATGGGTAAAAGAGGCATACAAAGTTTAGGTGCCTGCAATCCCGACCCACGATGCAGCTGGTTCCATTTTAGGATTTGCCACCATCACAGTTGTAGCAATTGGATAGGCGAAGAAGTATACTGAATGTGGTGACCAAGGAAGAAGCTCAGTCTTCCATTCAGGTGATCTTAGGTTAGATTCTGCTCTAGTTGTTAACTTGTATTTTGGATTCAGTTTCTTCCATATTAGTTGTGTATGATTTTATAAGCGAGTTTAAGGTAAAGGATCGTTGAGCACGCATTATTTTTAACTCGGGTTCCACTCACTCTTTCATGGTTACGAATTTTATAGACCGACATCGTTTGGCCATCGATCGAGTTAGTGATCCACTTTGTGTTTAGTTTCCATTAGGTGATTTGGTGGTGTCGAATTAGGGTATCAAGAATTGCCCGATTCTTTTAAGTGGATTCCTAGCATATGCCGATCTGAAGGTGCTAGATTTGGAAGATTTTGATGTGATCTTGGGTATGGATTGGTTATCCAGATATAATGTTGTCATTCAATGCAAAGTCAAGCGTTTGGATTGTAAGATGGACAATGGATAACCCATGAGCGTGTTTGGCTTTCCGCGTTAGGACTCCCCAATCATATCTGTGACACGTGCTTAGAAATTTTTAGACTCCGGTTGTATTGCTTATCATGTATCTATTTTGGAAGCTTCTAATGAATTGTCGCGTATCGTGGATATTTTCGTGGTGCGAGAGTTTTTCGATGTTTTCTCTGTTAGTCTTCCCGGGCTCCCACCTGAAAGAGGTGTATAATTTGTTATAGAACTCTAGCTTAGTACTCGTCCTATTGCGAGGGCACCTTACTGTATGGCTCCGTGTGAATTGGAATAGTTGCATACCTAGTTTGTAAATTGTTAAAGTGTGGCTTTATTAGGCCTAATTATTGGCCCTGGGGTGCTCCAATCCTTTTTATGAAGAAAAAGGATGGTTCGATGAGAAAGTGCATTGATTATAGGGAGCTGAATAAGGTAACTATTAAGAACAGATATTCATTGCCTCAGATTGACGATTTGTTTGACCAGTTGCGGGGTAACTCTGTGTTCTCAAAGATTGAGCTTCATTCAGGCTACCATCAGTTAAGGATTCATGAGTCAGACATTCCACGAACTGCTTTTCATTCCTTATATGGGCATTTTTAGTTCTTGGTAATGTCCTTTGGATTAACGAATGCACCCTCTGCTTTTATGGATATGATGAATAAAGTATTCAAGGATTTTCTTGATCTTTTTGTTGTCTTTTGCATCGATGATGTTTTAGTGAACTCTAGAAGTGCTGAGGAGCATGCTTTGCATTTGCACTTAGTATTGTCTACTCTAAGGGAGCATAATTTGTATGTAAAGTTGAGCAAGAGTGAATTTTTGGCTTTCTCAAGTATCTTTTCTGGGTCACGTTGTGATCAAAGATGGAATATCTGTGGTCCCAGTAAAGATATCTTCTATTTTTGACTGGAAGAGACCTACAATGCCTAAGGAGATAAGGATCTTCTTGGGTTTGGCAGGTTATTATAGAAGGTTTGTGCAAGGATTTTTGTTGTTTTCTGAACATCTAACTAAGCTTACACAGAAGAATGTAATGTTCCTTTGGAGCAATTCTTGTAAAGAAGCTTTTCAGGAATTAAATAAGCAATTCTCCACTGCTCCTATTTTGACCTTACCTACCGAAGGAGTGGAGTAAGTTGTTTATGTGGACGCATCACAAGTTAGACTCGGGTGTGTCTTGATGCAAGAAGGAAAGGTAATCATATATGGATCAAGACAACTGAATGCTCATGAAAGGAATTACCGCATGCATGATCTGGAGTTTGCAGCCATCATTTATGCTCTAAAGTTATGTAGACATCTATTGTACGAGGTGTCATATAAGATTTATACGGATCAGAAAAGTTTGAAATATGTCTTCACTCAAAATAAGATGAATTTATGCCTGTGTAGATGGTTATAGTATGTCGCGGACTATGGGGTTGATATCCTTTATCATTCGGGCAAGGCTAATGTGGTGGCCGATGCTTTAAGCAGTAAAGCCGCACATGTCTTTGGTCTTTCCATGTAATATTTGGAGGAGGAGTTCTTATTGATGAACATAACTATCGGGAGTAGCGTTATGTCGACTAACTTAGAAGTTGAAGAGCCTTCATCGATTACACTTACGAGGTCACATTAGAAAGATGATTCAGATTTGTAGCATATTCGGAGTAGAGCTTAAAGGGGAGAACTATCAGGCTTCTCTATTGATGGAGATGGTACCTTAAAGTACCGGGGTAGATATTGCATTCTCGTTGTTGAGGATATTTGGGCAAAGATTTGTGATGAAGCGCATGGTTCTAGTATTGCTTATCATCCTAGTTCTACAAAGATGTACCAAGATTTGAAGCAGATTGTTTGGTGGTCAGGTATGAAGAATTGATGAGTATAAAAATATACAATTTTGTATAGTATTAATTTTGAATATTTATAAATAAAACCTTAGTTTTTATATATATAACTAATTATTTTTGTTATATTTTATTTTTTATGTTTTATACTTATTTTCTAAGTTTTTCTAAATTTTTGTATTTTTTACATAGGTCACGCCCGTGACCTAGGGTGTGACAGTCCTGTTTAATTCCTTTTTATTTTCTATTTTTGTTATTTAGGAAAATCGAAAAAGCTGATGACACGTCCACGACATGCCCATGACCAAATCAGACACGCCCGTGCCCGCACCGATGTTAGCTTGTTTCCAGCAAGATGCCGCATTGTCGCCACGCCCCGTGTCGCCTGATGAATCGACTGCCAGACATGCCCGTGACATAATTAGACACACCAGTGACCTGATGAAATTTTATCCAAAGTTCATCCCAGATCGACACATGTCCTGACACGCTGCCTGACACGCCCGTGACCTTGTCACGCCCACCCGACACGCCCGTGTCTAGGGGTGTGTCGTTTCAAAATTTTTTCTATAAATAGAGGGGCAGAGCTTTGTAAAATTAATCGAACACCAGCAGCTTCCTTAAGAACTGCTAGGACTCCCCGGCTCTTTGACAAAGAACTGGTAGTAGCTTTCAAGTATTCCAAGTTCTGTAAGTTGTAATGTTTTTTAGCTTTCTTTTCATCTTTGTATAAAGTTGTAATAACTTTTTGAATTTATAAAATAGAATATTTCAATTTCAATTCTGAGTACTTTACAGTTTTTTTTTGTTTTACTTTACTTTATTTTCTCATACTATCCCGAATGAAAGGTGAATCTCTACTTATGTCCTGGATTAAGATAGCGTGAAACTGCTTTCAAAACTATTTTCCAAAACCTTATTATTTGGTACTATCCCGAATGAAAGGCGAGGCGAAAGCCTATGACCTAGATTAAGATAGTGTGAAAGCTTTTCAAAAGTTTAGATTTTACTACCCTATCCCGAATGAAAGGCAAAGCAAAAGATTAAGTCCTGAATTAAGATAGATAGGTAGATATTATTTTCTATACTTTATACCGCCCCCATCCTGATAAGAGGCTAAGAACCCTTAGCACTTGGTCAAGATGAGCTCTGAGCTGGATATTATTTCCAACTATTTAAAGTCTACATTCTAGTTATTCTAACTAGGGTTTACTGTTAATTGATCATATACCAGGTGAAGAGACATTATGTTTTACGTAAACCCATTCTAAACGCAAGCCTCCCCGGTCGTACTTTCGAGTCAGTGATGTTACCAAAGGGACCCTCTCGTTAAGTTAGGTAATCAAGAAATAAAGTTGTTCTTTAATAGGTGAATTAATATTCTCTCATAGTAATTCTGAAATCAAGGACTACCTTCTGAGTCCTTATCTTAATAAAACCACGTATTTATATTTTTCTGTCTTTTATTTTTAATATAAAATCCACTCCGTTCTTTAGATAAGGTAATAGTCTGTTCTAAAAAGTAGAATAATTAACACCGATCATAGGAAAAATATGACCTTGATATTTTCTACAAAATACTATACTCCTATGTGATAGGTACTCTTGCCTTAATCCACAGGATATAAGTAAGTAAAAAATAGATAGACTTATATACGTAAAAGATTATATAACACCAAATCTATCCTCTTTAAATAAAAAATTTACTTATCAAGAATGATATAGAAAAGTTCATATCAGAATGCTATACCTGTCAGCTTGTTAAGACAGATTATAGAAAGCCTGGAGGTAAGTTGACACCTTTGGATATTCCAAGCTAGAAGTGGGAGAGTATTTCTATGGATTTCATTACTGGTTTGTCGAGGTCTCCCGAGAGCATGATGTTGTGTGGGCTATTGTCAACCGATTGAAAAAGTGTGTTCACTTCGTGACCTTTAAAATTAACTATTCTATGGAGAAAATAGAAGAGATTTAATTGGATGAGGTCATCAGATTACTTGGTGTGCCAATAAGTATTGTGTCAGATCGGGATTCTAGATATATGTCTCGTTTTTGGTGAAGCTTGCAGAGAGCTTTGGGCACTGACTTTAGGTATTCTATCGCTTATCATCCACAGACTAATGGTCAAATAAAAAGAGTGAATCTGATTTTGAAAGATATGATTAGATGCTATATTCGGGACCATGGTGGAGCCTGGGACAAACATCTTGGACTTATGGAGTATGCTTACAACAACAGTTATATGGAGAGTCTGTAAATGGTGCCCTTTGAAGTTTTGTATGGGAGGCATTGTCAAACTCCCATATTTTGGGAATAGGTTAGTGAGGGACCGTTATTAGTTCCAGAAACCTTAGAAGAGATGAGTATTATTGTGTCTTATATTCGTGAGAAGTTTTGTGTGGCTCAAGAGCGTTATGTAAAGTATGAAAATCGGCGAAGGGTTGATCTAGAATTCACAGTTTGGGATATGGTTTTCTTGAAAGTTTCTCCGATGTCAGGTGTTAAGAGATTTGGAAGGAACCACAAGTTAGATCCCAAGTATGTGTGACCTTTCCAGATTATTTATCGCATTAGCGTGTATGCTTATAGTTTGGAATTACCCTTTACTTTTCCTGGTGTTCATGATGTGTTTCACGTGAGTCTATTGCAAAAGTGTATGTCTAGTGATCGTCATGTTCTTGACTCTGTGCCCTAGTTGCAGCCCAATCTATCTTATATCGAATATCCTATCTATATTTTGGAGACGCAGGATCGAGTGTTGTAGAGGAAGACGATTCCTCTAATTAAGGTTCTTTGGCGAAATCAGGACGTTAGAAGCGCGACTTGGGAATTAAAGTTTGCTATGAAGGAATCCCATCCATATCTTTTCTCTTAGCTTTCTTCGGTGAGTATTTATTTCCAGCAAAATTTTAATTTGTCTATTTATCTCCTAGGTTTGTATTGCGTTTCAAGTTTCAGGACAACTTCCTTTTAGGGGGTGGATATAACGCCCCTGATTTTTTAGTAATTAATTTTGATCCTCTTTTGGCGTAATATTGATGTAAGGGTGTTACGTTAACGCTGTTGGATCGGGTAGCCAACCTTAGAGGGAGGGGGTGAATAAGGTTTGTAGATTAATTTTAAAATTAAAATTAGTTTTATCCAGGAAAACTTGTTCTGGATTCTACCGCGAGGCGCTAGCTTTCTAGCACGCGGCGGTAGGTCACAGAACTCATTTTCTTGGATAAACTTCACCTTGGAGACGCACACACCCTTCAAAGATCTACCAGCATACAAACACAAAATTAAAATAAGAATGAATAACGAATAATAATTTTATTCAAGCGAAATGAAAGTGGTTTACAATTACAAATAACTTGATCTCTATGACACCAGAGATCCGAGGTGGTGAAATACAAACTCCTTTCATTTTCTATACCGACCCACCACTCGAACTAGTTGGCTCTCTCCCTTTCCCTTCTTGGAAAGGTGTTCGAGTAGGCTCTTTGCCTTCCTCCCTAGAAGTGTCTTAGAGCCCCACTAGATCCCTCGATCTAGACGTCCCTTCCCGGGGACGATTTCTCACGGAACTCTTCCCGGATTCCGACGACCTTCACCGGTAGATTTTCTTTACCCACAAACAATTAGAAAAGAGAATGATACACTAAGAGATTAAAGAATATTTAAAGTGATTCTCCCTCAAAAATGATTCCTCTGTTGAGTGGTGTGTGATTGGTGTTAAAGATCTTTGTTCTATTGTACCCGACAATACCTCTTGGTCGTTATAGTCCTTTGCTCGCCGGATCTTTGTGCATGATTCTGAGGGAGGTGACTATCTCTTCCTCCGATGGAGACGGTGGTGCATTGCTCTGATACAGCACACGAACCCTAGAATTAGAATATGTCCTACTCTATAATTTTAGGAAAAGAGGCGCGCTTTTATACGCCTTGAGAAAATAAGCTACCGCCGGCGGTAGAGATAGCGCCCAGCGGTAGGTAAAAGTGCGTTGATGTGACAACTGCCAGCCAATTTGAAAAATATCTGAAAAAAATATAACCAAGGGATGCGGAATAATATCTGAAAATAATATAACCAAGCAAATATAACCATATTTGTTATTCTCAAATCAAGGGATGTGGAATGCATGTTCCAACAAACTTTCTCTTTTATAATAATAAATTCTCTATAATGAAATCAATCAAATATAACCAGAGTAGTATTTATAGTAAGTGATAATCGTGATAAACGTGCATACTCCACATAAATGGATGCTCCCCCTACATAAATTCTACATATGAACTTTTCTATTGTACTCCCCCTAAATGAAAGATTTCATCAAACTTCTTCGCTCATTTTTGGTAGTATCAAAAGAGGGTGGGTGAGTTCTTAGCAATAAGTCTTATTTTGTGTTCTATGTAAAGATTAAAAAGTTGATAAGTTTATAATTACCACTTGTTGAGTAGTGAATAATCATGATCGAGCGCAAGTAGCATTGCAGGGGGAAATATATGTTAAGCATTCTTTAAGATAAACATCTTTTTTCAGAAAGTAAAAGCATATGTAGTGTATAAGAGTTTTAGTCTTTAAATGAAGATGTTTTGAATTGGAAATCCAAGATATGTTAAATAAAACATTTGCAAGCATGATATAATTTATCAAAACATGATATTAAACTACAATGTAATAAATTTGCATTTCAACTAGACTTAAACATTATAGTGGAAATACTATGTTATCTAGTGCATTTACTAAAGATTGTAGAGAATTGTGAAGATGTGTGTTAGGTTTCAATTCACATGAGTAGAAGTTTTACCTAGGATAATGATGTGTACAAAAAGTGTTTTGATAAAGAATACAAATGCATTAATCAAGGCACATGAGAATGTAATAGAATAACCACAACACTAAAATACACAAATCATGTTCCTTTCGCAATATTTCAATGCACATGAATGAAAGTACAACTAATAAGGTGCTTCACACACACGTTATTTATTAAGACTATCAGGATATGAAGTATGGCTAGGGGGATGAAATTTATTCTATTTAACTTTATTCATATTTTTGTGATTCGGTGCACTAAGAGAGAAGTGATGTATAATTTGTTTGCTACAAGACGTACACAATATAATTTTTCTCTATGGTGCTCAATCTCACAATGCTTATTAAAATTATCAGGATGGTGAGTAGTATTTTGTAAAGTTTTTCTTATCAATTTTTTTTTTAGTGACTAAGGTCTTTGAATTCTTTTCTTTTGCAAACACATCATTATTTTGTAAACCACATTTCTCTAAAGATATGTAGGTTCATGAAAGATAGATAGTTATAATAAAAATTTTAATGTTGTGTACGTAATTTGTTTATACATTTTAATTATTTATGTTATCAAACTACTCCATTATTGTGCAACCTCGTATTTACTGAGTGGGCTCAACCATATTGGGTGTGATTAGCAGACGCCTAGCTTCACCAGGCACTTGCTACCCAGGCTGGCGAGTAAGGGGTGAATGGAGCCAACAAGCTTGCACTCATCTCTTGGTTAGGGGGCAAGTGGCGAGTGTTAACTTCAACAGGCACTCGTCGCCCGGGTGAGATCCCGCGTCACGCTCGGCTTGCCCGCCAAAGAGGATTTTCTATTTTACTGTGACATCTTATTTTTGGTCCGCCATTAGCCATTCTAAATAGTGAAGTTTCGATGTTGGAAGACCAGTTTGGGCTGTGTTTAGTAAAACCATAATGCGAGATCTTGCTATTCGTAGACCACTACCAATAAACTATAAATATACCCCCGAGGGCACATTTGGAGAGGACCTCTTTTGGGGTTATCTCTCTTTTTGCTAACTTTGGTTGGCAAGAGCTTCAGCTCATTATTCCCCGTGGTTTCCGGGTGTGTAGTCGGGAGCTCTCCAAGCTCTCTAAAGGTGCCAGGTTTAGAATTGGATTGGGAGGAGAAGCGTTATAAGATCTTTTTGTGGTGTGGCGGGATTTCCTCACTATGGCTCAAGGGTTTGTTTGAGGTTCTAGTGTTGGGGTCTCCGAAATCTAAATCTTCGGCATAGTATGCTTGTTCGGGAGAAGTAGGGGCGAGCTATACCTCTGTTACAAACTCCTCATTGAGCCGTAGTTTTCATCTTAAACATTTTTTGTACGGTGAGTGTGGGCCGTATCTTGCCTAGAAAATCCTGAGCAAGTATCATGGCTAGAGATGAGGAGCAAGGAATTGACCTAGAGGGATTGCCATCCGCGAGTGGCTTCGTGACTCAAGAGTAATTTGACGATTTCATGAAGGTCATCATGGAGACCCTACACTCTAGCCTCATGATGCGAGCCGACGAGTACTCGACCCCCACGGTCCTATTACTTGCCCAACAAGAATTAGGCGAGGAGGCATCAGGTATGTGAGATGGGATGGAGATAGTGGTAGAGGGGTGAGAGGTTTTTATATGGGGGCGAGTTGTTCCTTGTCTCGCTAGTGGTTCCCTAGTCGGGCAAGCTAGTTCAGCGAGATCCAGCAACTCGCCAGGAAGGCTCAGGGATCCCCTTTTGCATGCTCATCCTCTCGGCCCTGATCCTAGAAGGCTTCAGAGATTCATTCATATCTTTTTATACGGGCAAGGAAAATCTAGTTCAGCATATGCAATGGTTCTAGGATGCTATCTCCATCTGGTAGATGGTAGATGCCTTCATGTGCAAGTTGTTCACCATCACTTTCATGGACAATTCAAGGTATTGGTTCCACTAGCTTCCCTCAGGAACCATATACAGCTTCGAAGACATGCGTCATGGCTTCTTACTGCATTTCTCAGTGTCGAAAAAGAGGAAGAAAGGAGTTGAGGCTATCTTCCTGATTGAAAAGGGGATGGAGGAGAAACTAGCGGATTACACTGATTGTTAGATCTTACGGCGCCCTTAGAGGAGGGTGAATAAGTGCTTTATGGAATTTTAATTCTTAAATAAAAATATTAGAGTTAATTAATGAAGTTATGAAATATTTTATAGGATATTATATTTATTTATATTTAAACAAAAATATTATATTAAAGATTACTTCTTAGGAAATTATGGAATTTAATATTACTTTACTATTGTTAGCGATATCAGTATCGCTCGGCACTAGATACAAATATTGAATTCTAAGAGTATATTCTAAAAAGCAAATTACAATATATTTTACTTTGATGATATTGATAGAGAAAATAATATTTAAAATATTTTATGATATGAAAAAAAATCAAGATAATGAGACAATAAATGCCAAGATTTTATTTCATAAGAAATTGATTACAGAATTTTTGATTTCTATAACGCTTGAAATCGAGGCGAATATAAAAATCCTTTTTGATGATACGTCGGTCCTTCTCCTAAGGATTGGCTGGTTGTAGCCTATCTTACCCCAGATACGACCTCTAGCTTCCCCCTAGATCTAACCTCGGCCTAATTATTGCACACACAGTGGCGAATTTCTCATAAACCACACAAGGACCTAGATGCCACACACAAGATGGCAATTTCCTTCTAAACCTGACACAGACCTAGATGCCACACACAAGGCGGCGATTTCCTCCTAGGCAACATACAGACTTAGATGCCACGTACAAGGCGGTGATTTCTCTACCAATTAATAAGATGATAAGATAAGTTACAAAATAGAAATTTAGAATAAAAACTCTCTCAAAATGAAGCTCTAAAGACGACGTTGAATCCTTGCAAAAATTGCCTGAGATGTTGCGTACGAACCATCTCTTCTTCGCTCTTGAACATTCTTGGGAAAGTAGGAGTTTTCTGAAGGCTGGAGCTCTCTAGATGGAATGCACTGGAAATAATAATCCAGGTAATGAAATTCATCCTCTCCATAGAAAAATGAGCAAAATTTATACAATGGAGCTATCGCCGGCGATACTGGATATCGCCTACAAGCAATATCATATTTGGCTGCCACGTGTCCCATGATTCAGAGGTTTCTGCGGGACTATTCAATCTTGGGACAATCGTCGGCGATATCCGATATCGCCTAGCGATACCTCTAAATAGTGTGCTTGGTGGCTGGATCGTGTAAAATATGGCCTTCGTCATGTTGACATCATTTTCGCTATCGCCTGATGATAGTGGCTATCGCCAGCGATATCTCCTTTTCACTTTTGTCATCGAAACCTTTTCCAGATTTTACAAGACTTTGTTCTCATTCTAGAATAGGGTGGCACATTCTGTAACTCTTCCCGAATGGAAAGTTATGGATGTTTGAAGTTTAGCACACAAAACTCGTACTTTTGTTTTTTTTCTATAGTGTACACACCCTTAGATCATGCTCATGACCGAGGACTTGTCTCCTCATTTAATATATACAATCTGCACACTATAAATACACAAAAGACTAGATCAAATACATTACGGTATTTATTATTCTCAAACCAAAAAACACGGAACGCATGCTCCAACAATCTCCCCCTTTTGATTATAACAAATACTGATATGAGAAATTAGTGAGTTTAAGAACAATTATGTTTATAGGTAAGTGCGGCAAAAGATATACATGAATAGTAAGTTTATAGCGTGATAGCTTTAAAGTACAAGTGCATACTTTTCTTATATGAAGGCACCTCTACATATATTTTCTTTATATATTTTACTCCCCCTAAATATTTATTCCACTAAATTTCTCAGTTTATTATCCCCCTTTTATTATTAGCAAAAGTGGGTAGGGATAAGTATACAACTTTTAAGATATATTAGGGATAGCTTATAGGAAGAATAGTCATGATCGAGCAACAAATGAAGTATGCACCTCTTATATGATTATTTCCCTTACATAGATGCTTCCTATGAATTTTTAATGTACTCCCCCTAAATAATTAGATTTATGCAATTCATTCTCCTCTTTGGTAGTATCATAAAAGGGTACTAGGTAAGAGTATGACATAAGAATTAATGTGGAAAAAAATACCACTTGTAATATATAGCTTATTAAATACCACTTGTTAAAAATAAGCATGATGGAGCATAATGTAGTAAGAAACATAGATGAAATAATAGAGTAAGCATTTGTATTTCAAGATATCACTCGTTGAAAAAAATATGAATAAGTGCAAGTAATAATCACATCGGAAAGTATAATAAGCATTCTTAAAAATAAAAAAAAATTTAGAAAGTAAAAGCATATAAAAGATAATGAGTTTTAAAACTAAAAAGTTGATGTTTGAGTTAAAGTTCTAAGAAATGTTATTCTATTGAGATATAATTGCAAGCATGATTTGAAAATATCAAGAAAATATACAAAGCTACAATGTAATAAAATTTGCATTTCAAGTAAACAAAAACATTGTAGTGTTCATGCTTTGTTATCTAGTGATTTACTTCAGTTTGTAGAGAATTGTGTATATATACATTAGAATCCAATTCTCAAGAGTAGAAGTTTTATATATGATAATAATGTGTACAAAAGTGTTTTGATAAAGTATACAAATGTATTAATAAAAATAAATGACATATATAATGGAATAACACAACATTAAAATGCACAAATAAAATTACTTGCACGATATTTCAATGCACATACATAAAAAAGTACAACTACCATGGTGCTTCACACACACAATGCTCATTAAGACTTATCAGGGAGCAAAGTAGTGCTTGGGGATCACTTTTATTCTTTTTAACTTTGTTTTTATTTTTGTGATCTAGTGTCCTAAGAGAATTCGTGAATACTTTTTTTGGTTACAAGACGCTTTACAATCCTTTCCAAGATGCTCAACCTCACAATGCTCATTAAGACTTATCAGGAGGGTGAGTAGTGCTTGGTGGAGTTTTTCTTGTCATTTATTATATGCTTTTTATGCTTGTGACCAAGAACACCGAATTCACTTATTTTGCAAACAATATCATTTAATTTTTTTTAAACCACTTTTTTCTAATGAATAAGCGCATGAAAAACACAAAATTAAAATAAATAATTCAATGTAGTGTAGGTAATCTATTTATGCATTTTAATTATTATGTAATTACACTACATAACTATGCAAGTATAAGATTAAAATACATGTAGGTTATCAAAATAAGTGAGTTTGTAAAGTCATTCTCAAACACAAAACATTACTCATACTTAAAGGCATGCTACACAATTCTACATATGTTTTCTACAATCAATTTCATTGCACATAACAAGATAATCTTCAAGGCATGATATCATCAAAATAATGTTTTAAGAAACGTAAAAACTAAATTAAACATTGTATTTAATCTTTAATTGATATAATTAATCGTCCTTGACAATGACAATGAATAATAAGCAGTTTTTCTTATTTTTAAAAATAAAATACAACATAATAAACACACAAAATAATAATGAAAAAAAATACATATTTTTGTTCTTTTGGATTCATTTTGTAATTTTGTATTTAATTTTCAAATATTTTTAAAACAAATAGTTCTCTAGAAAACATAGAAGTATATTAATAACGCATCAGTATAATGACCTTTTATGATAGAGAAAATGTAAAAAGAAAGACTAAATAACAATTTTATGCTACCGCTGGCATTAGTACTATCATGTGCGCTAGCCACAAAAATATGTTTTATTACATAAAAAACATGAATTTTTGATGATTTTTCATTCTAATTTTTCTTGATTCATGTTTTCTAACATTTGTGACACAAAATACCGCAAAGAGTTTAAAAAAAATGGTATAAGGTGTCAAAAAGATTATTTTTCAAAATACTTATATTTTTCAAAATCATGAATGCTCAAATAAATATAGTATGAAAAACATAAGATACACATGTTTGAACCAATATGTATGGCACAAATAATCATAAAGTACAATGAATATGATAAGAGTATTCCCTAGATTAAACTACTCAAGCTATATCTCTATAATCTAGCCTCATACTAAGTGACAGATGGGCATGAGGAGCTACACACATGCCATAGGTTGGGGTGTTAATCTCATATACATACAAAAGATGATTCTCAACCTAACACTCTTTCCCCCAGTGCCTCGCAAGACCCCACTGGAACTCTCTCCGGTTAAGGACAAGTCATGACTTAGAGGTTAGGTCTCTAATTCACACAATCCTATGCCCTCGTTAATGTGAGACACAAACTATGGGTAAATAATCATGGATATACTAGACATTTAATCCTAAGAATGATTTCATAAACTATGGGTTTATTTGATATTTAAAATTATAGTAGATTTTAAAACCATATAGTTATTATGAAATTAACTTTTAATCTTTCAACTTTTAATTTATTTTATATGAAATATGAAATAACTACCATGAATAATAATATTCAATATGTGTGGATAATAATATTCATGATGTTATAATGTTAGAATTTTGATTTCAATGTTAGGCCATAATACTAATAAGTGATAATTTTGTATGTGTTCAAAAATAGAGTTTCAATCATAATAAATCTAGAATTAAGTAATTATGTTTTTTTTATTTTATTCTATGGTCTACAAAGAAATGTGATACAAGCAAACATAAAAACATAATACATTCACAACATGATTTTCGAAATCAATAATATTTATTTCAATTAAATTTATAGATCATTGATTTTTTAATATAATCTATATGATCTTTTTGAAAAAATAACTATAATTGAAATAAATAATTTTTTGCATCATTACAAACAATACCATAATATGATAAGATTCAATACATATAATTTGTTTTGCATGTATTCATCATAGAATTTTGATTTTTCATAGACCTATAATTAAATCATTAAACTTTTTGAAATTTTTAATATGATTGATTCTAAGGTCTAGATATAAGTAAGATGCATGCAAACAATAATGTAACATATAAATATACTAAACATAATATCAATATCCAATCATACGATTCATAATTTCTAAGTATGGAAAAAATAGTCAATTTATTATTAATTCTTGATAGATCATGAATTATGATATATGATAAGAACATATTTAAGAATATAATATTAGTTTAATTATAAAAAATCATTATGGTGAATGTGATATTCAAATTTATTCTTTTAAATTTATTACAATGAATTCCTTAAATATGAATATATTTTGGTGATTTTTAAATTATTTTACAAAATTTTGATTTTTTTTTATTTTTAGAAATTACCCAAAACATATATAATATATGATAGTAGAAGATAATGATACTTAACAAAGTAATTTTTTTTTGGAAATTGATTTATTAAAGAATTTTACGTTTAAAATGAGATGTCATATAAAAATTACTACAAAGTTAACATAAAGCATGTTGGCTCAAAGGAAAATCCAAAATAAACAAAAACAAAAATAACAAAAACAAATAGAAATTACGTATATCATAGAGTAGAGTTGTTTATATTCCATTTTGATTTGATTCTACTTCATGCATTTTATTGGATAGTAATGAATAAGAGATTTAGGTATCCAAAGGGGACCGAGTGCGATGGGTCCTTTGGGTTCCCAAATATATCATGTTGGGTTATGGGGAGAAAGTGATGAAAGGACCATTTCAAGTGGTGTTAATGTTTTATTTTTAATTTTGGGTCTCCATTCAAACTTTAGTTGAATATGTTTCAAATTTTCATAGTCATGAAAATGATGCTTATAATTATAGTGATTTTAAAAGTATTATTAATAGGAAACTTGTGGACATTTAATTTAGAGTTGGGAGAAAATTGATTTTATAAAAAATAGTGATAGTTGTTTGAAAAATAATGAATTGAAGATTTACGAGTTTTGAAATTATTTTTCAAATTATCATTGAGTTGTTTTTCATTTTCACTCTTCTTTTTATGCATACTTTTATTTAAAATACTAGTAAAAGTCTTATATAATTTTGAAGATAAACTAGAAATAAATAATTTTTTATCACTTGAAAATTTTTCAATAAACAATTTTAATGATTCTAGTTTATTCATTATATCGTTGTTTTCTTTTATCAATTTTTCATAATTCTCTTTTGAAATTAAAAGCTCTTTTTCAAATTCCTTGAATCTTTCTTTAAGATCATTGCAATCATAATAAGGTGTAAAAATTTCAACTATAGAGCATGAAAGAGAATTTGAAACATCAATACAAGATTCTACTTTAGTATTTACTTTTAAACTTATATTTTCTAAACGTAATTTTGAATTAGCATTTTTCAATTTCTTAATTCTACATTTAGCAACTTCAAGCATACGAAATGTAGAAATAGAATTAATTACGAAAAGAGAAGATTTTGATTTAATTATAGTGATATATGATGAGGCAAGATTTGAACATAAAGTTTTTTTTACATCTTCTTGGCATTTCTCTTTCGGAGATGAGATTTCATGTTCTCTTTCGCCTGATGTGTTCTCTTTTTCAATTACATTTGATGTGCATTCAACGGGTCCTTCAATGGAGGAGATTTATTAAATACTTAAGCAAACATTCATATTCTCCATGTCTTGTACTTGTTTTGATCCTGTGGATGGAGAATCATAATTGTCTTCAAGAAATTTCCAAATTTCATAAGCAGTAGGAAACAAATATATAAGTTCAAATATATGTTGATTTAGTGCACAAAATAAACTATTTATAGATTTAGCATTTAAAATTATTTCATTTTTATTTAATATATTTGGGGGATTTTCAATAGTAATATTCCAAACTTTTTCATCTAAGATTTAAGAAAATTCTTCATTAGAGTTTTCCATCCTTTATAGTTTTCACCCATAAATAATGGTGGTGTTAAAGAATTTTCATTTAATAAAATTTCATCCCCTCTAGTGGTTGCAAGATCATGAGGAGCCATTATTCCCGGTTGTGAAACCTATTTGGAATAACCTGCTCTGAATCACGTGTTGGATCTTACGTTGCCCTTAGAGGAGGGGGTGAATAAGTGCTTTATGGAATTATAATTCTTAAATAAAAATATCAGAGTTAATTATAAAAGTTATAGAATATTTTATAGGAAATTGTATTTTTTTATATTTAAAAAAAATATTATTTTAAAGATTACTTTTTAGGACATTACTGAATTAAATATTACTTTACTACTATTAGCGATATCACTATCGCTCGACACTAGATACAAATATTGAATTCTAAGAGTGTATTCTAAAAAGCAATTTGCAATATATTTTACTTTAACGCTATTGATTGAGAAAATTATATTTAAAACATTTTATGATATGAAAATAAAATCAAGATATGAGACAATAAATGCCATGATTTTATTTCATAAGAAATTGATTACAAAATGTTTGATTTCTATAACGCTAGAAATCGAGGTGAATATAAAAATCCTTTTTGATGATTCACCGATCCTTCTCCCAAGGACTGGCTTATTATAACCTATATTACCCTAAATACGGCCTCTAGCTCCCCCTAGATCTAACCTCGACCTAGTCGTTGCACACACGGCGGTGAATTTCTCCTAAGCCACATAAGAACCTAGACTCCATGCACAAGATGGTGATTTCCTCCTAAGCCACACACATACCTAGACACCACGCACAAGGCGGTGATTTTCTCATAAGCAACATATGGACCTAGACGCCACGCACAATGTGTTGATTTCTCAACTGATTATAAAGATGATAAGATACGTTACAAAATAGAAATTCAGAAAAAAAAACTCCCTCAAAATTAAGCTCCGAAGACGACGTCGAATCCTTGTAAAAATTGTTTAAGATTCTGCGCACGAACGGTCTCTTCTTCGCTCTTGAACATTCTTGGGAAAGTGGGAGTTTTCTAAAGGCTGGAGCTCTCTTGATGGAATGGAAGGGAAATAGTACTCCAAGTAATTAAATTCGTCCACTCGACAAAAAAATGAGCCAAATTTATATATTGGAGCTATCGCCGGCAATACTGGTCATTGCCTGCATACGATATCATATCTGGCTGCCACGTGTCCCATGATTCTAAGGTTTTTGCAGGATGATTCGATCATGGATCTATCGCCGGGCGATACCTCCAAATAGTGTGATTGGTGGCTGGATCATGTGGAACATGGCCTTTGTCATACTAGCGTCATTTTTGCTATCGTCTAACGATAGTGGCTATCGCCAGCGATATCTCCTTTTCACTTTTTCCATTGGAACCTTTTCCAGATTGTAGATGACTTTGTTCTCATTCTGAAATGGGGTGGAACATTCTATAACTCTTCTCGAAATGAAAGTTATGGCTATTTGAAGTTTAGCACACAAAACTTGTCCTTTTGTATTTTTCTAAAGTGTACACACCCTTGGATCATGCTCATGAACGAGGACTTGTCTCCTCATTTAATATGTATAACCTGCATACTATAAACACACAAAAGACTAGATCAAATACATCATGGTATTTGTTATTCTCAAACCAAGAGACGTCGAACACATACTCCAACACTGATCGCTTCCAAGAGGAAATCCTCCTGATCCTGGAGGTCTGAGGACACCTCATGCGGATGGCCTACACTTTATGGTTATGATAGGGAATGTTCATGATGAATTTGACCAAGGACCCCCCACAGTCCTTTTAAGAGTTTATCGATCGAGCTATAAGGGAGATCAAGTGTAAGGAAACCAATCTCGACTTCGTCTCAGGCTTGGCCAAGATCATAGGAGGAGTAGTGAATCTGCAGGAAGGTTGTCAGCAAGAAGAGGGGAGAAGGAGAAGAGTCAAAGAGACAGGAGTTACGAGAGCAAGGATGGGGAAATCAACAGCTGGCTCATTGGTAAGTCTGGAGGCCGGTGGGAGGACCGACCCGCATTCAAGGAAGAGAAGAATAGGGTGGGGGAACCATTGGGCGGGGCGGGGATGTTTTAAACCTCCGGGATGGAGACCGGGCTCGAGGCTGCTACCACCCCCTCCCTAGTAGGCCATGGAAATAGTTTAAGGAAGATTTGGAGGAAGAGGAAGGAGGAACCAGCCCAGGAGAGGAGGAAGAGGGGGTAAAGTTGCACTTTTGTGACTTCCACCAGGATAAGGGCCATACGGTGGACACCTGCCCTAAGTTCTTGGAGTTTCAAGGAGCGGTAAGGGCCAGAGGAATACAACCATTGCTGATCGAGGAAGTAGGAGTCAGCGAGGAAGAAAGTGTTGATGTAGAAGATCGATTCGATGATCGAGCTGACATGGGTACCCGAAGAGGGATCAGGGTGATCCACGGGGGGGATTGAGGCCACCCGTAAGGGGAGCCTCCAAACTATTTTTCGATGCAGCGTCGCTTCGACCTCTATAACCGCACCCCCATTGAAGAAGATTACCTTTTTCATCAAAGGGCGTGCCGAACTACAAAGACCCATTCTTTTACGTCTTAGTGATCCAGACGACCATTAAAAACTTCACGGTCTCAAGGATCCATGTTAATAATAGGAGTTCAATGTATGTGATATTCAAGAAGGCCTTTGATGAGATGAAGGTGGAAGCCAAGAGGGTGCTAGCCTTAGAAGGACCCCTATTCGGTTTTTAGGAGAGAGGAAGGAGGTGGAGTGGAGCTCCACATGACCCTGGGAGGAACGTCCCAAAACCGCCTGTTCGTCATTGTAGACCTTCGAGCAGCTACAATGATATCCTCGGATGACATCTCATTAACGCTTTCTGGTGCATGCCCTTCTCGTTCCACTAATTCCTAAGGTTCAGTAGTAGAGGAGTCTAGGTACGGATCCAGGGAGACCCCAAGGTGGCAAGGGAGTGTTACGTCACAACTGTCAATACCATCTCTTGGAAAGAGGATGTAGAGGAGTTTTAGATTGAAATGGAAGGGAAGGCTAGGATGGAGATAGCGGAGGAGATAAATAAAAAGGAGATCACCACTCTGAGCCGAAGGCTTGAGATAGTGCAGATCAGCGGGAAGCTGAGTGAGGATGACAAGAAGAAGGTCAGAGGCTGTATCCAAAAGAACATTGATGTTTTTGCTTGGGATGCAATGAATATGTCAAGGATTGATGTCGATGTAGCATGCCACCATCTCAAACTCGATCCTAACATCTGTTTGATCTGCTAGAAGAAGAGGTCTGTATCAACCAAGCTAGCTGAACCTACATGGAGGAGGTAGAAAAGTTAGTAAGAGTGGGTTTTGTGTTGGAGATCTAATACCCATACTGGGTCTTTAATATTGTGATGGTTAATAAGGGAGACGAGATATGGAGGTTGTGTGTGGATTTCTCATTGTTAAATGAAGCATGCCCCAAATATTACTACCCCCTACCTCATATCAACGAGCTAGTATACTCAACTATCGGTTTTTCTGTAATGATTTTCTTAGACGCATTTTCTAGTTATCACCAAATAAAGATGCACCTGCCGGATGTCAAGGACGTTGCCTTCATCACAGATGACAGGTTTTATAGCTATAAAATGATGTTGTTCGAGCTAAAAAATGCAGGGGCAACGTACAAGAGGATGATGAACATGGTCTTCAGGGAGAAGAAGGGAAGAAATCTAGAGGACTACATGGATGAATTGATAATGAAAAGTAAAAATATCGGGTCCCACCTATGGGACATGGCAAAAACCTTCATCGCCCTAAGAAAATATAAAATGAGACTCAACATCTAAATGTGTGTTCGGGGCCGGAAGGGGAAATATTCCTGGGTCACCTCCTCACTTTCGTAGGGGTGGAGCCCAACCTAGAAAAGGTGAAGGAGATCCTAGAAATTGAGTCACCTCGAAATGCCAAGGAGATCAAGTATTTAACGGATAAGCTCGTAGGACTAAGCAGGTTCCTCACTCGGGCTGGAGAGAAATGCTCTCCTTTCCTCATAGCATTGTGAGGAAATCAGTGCTTTGAGTGGTCTAAAGTGTGTGAGGTGGCCTTTCAAGCTTTGAAGCAGCATCTCACCTAGGCTGAGGGAAGAAGAAGAGTTAGCTTTGTATCTTGGGGTGGGATCGGAGGCTGTGAGCTCTGTCCTATTTCGAGAAGAAGGGAAGATACAACTGTCGGTGTACTACATTAGTAGGGTTTTGAAGAAGGTAGAACTCAGGTACCCTATATTGGAAAATTTTGCTTTCGCCTTGGTCATCTCGGCTAGAAAGCTCTGATCTTACTTCTAGGACCACTTATCAAGATAGTGACTGACCATCCCCTTGGAAACATTATGAAAGGGGTAAAAAACTTGGGGAGGTCGGCAAAATATTCGGTAAGGCTGAGCGAGTTCGAGATCTCATTTTTCCCGTGACTAGTAGTGAAGGCTCAGGCTGTGTAAAACTTTTTGGTAGAGTATGTCGTGGAAGTGGAAGAGCCTTGGTCGTTCGATTAGTTAGTGTTGGATCAAGCCCATACCAAACTGTTCCAAAAGCCCGAACTGTTGGAAAGGGCGCTACTTAATTTCTTAAATAAGTAGCAGTGCGCCACAGGTCAAGTGAAGGAATGTCGGACCCAACAATCCCCCCCCCAGTCCAGCACAACCCGTCAGCTTAAAGGTGGGGTTACCACATGGCCCACAATTGTCTGACCCGTCGAACCCACACAAGTAGAAGGGAAAAATTGAGATTTAATAGCGCCCCCCCCCCCCCCAGTCTTGAACCCGTGACCCCCTCTGATACAAAATGTTGGATCAAGCGCATACCCAACTGTTCCAAAAGCCCGAACCGTTGGAAAGGACGCTACTTAATTTCTTAAATAAGTAGCAGAGTGTCACGGGTCAAGTGAAGGAACGTCGGACCCAACAGTTAGCTTGGGGTATACTAGTAGATGGGCCATCAGGGAAGTATTCCCTGGGGGGAGGGGTTATCCTAATAAGCCCCGGGGGAATGAGGATAAAATAGGCCATCGATATCCGATTTCCTATCACCAATAACCAAGTTGAGTACAAGGCAGTGTTCGCATGGCTTCATTTAGCTAGGGAGTTAGGAGTCCAAGATGTAAGGGTGTCCACGGACTCCCTTGTGGTTGCTGAAAGTATCTAGTGTAAACCTAAATCACCTAGAGGGGGTGAATAGGTGAGTTCTGCATCTTTTGAGGAATAAAACTTACTGACAAATAAGCACACAAAAACACAGAGATTTATAGTGGTTCTTCAAGTAGGGTATGTCCATTGTCCCGCCTCGCCTATCTACCATATAGGGCTAGATTTGGATAATTCAACTTTATCTTAGATTGCAAACAATATTACACCTCAGAGCCTCAACTCCTACAACTTGGATACAAAGCTCCTACCAATTGGAGAACGAACTCTCCTATAACTCGGGGAACAACCTCTCCTACAACTCGGAGAATAACCTCTCCTACAACTCGAAGAACAACCTCTCGAACAACTCGGAGAACAATCACTCCTACAACTCGATCCTAAAATAAGGATCTATAAATCGGAGAAAAAAATCTCCTACAATAGAAAAAAGATTTACACAAGAACAGATTAAAAGTAATCTTATATAGATTTGAAATCTCTGATCCCTCGTTTCTCTGATAGGTTAATCTTGAATGTCTTGAAGAAGAAGAGAAACTGAAGGCTTTGAAGACTTGATCTGAACACACGGATCAACTAGATCTAAGTAGAATTGGAATCTTTAGAGATCAATGTTCTAGTCGATTTACTTAAGGAAGAATGAATCGTGCAGCAAGAAGTCATCGGTCGTGCGAGTTGCAAAGAACGTATCGTACGCCAGCGGGGAATCTTCGTTCTTGAGATTTCTATTTTTTTAACAATAAGCACGATTAGGGTTTATTGAAATCCACTCTGCATATAAATAGGAAACCTTCTTCTGTAACGGCTAGAAACATCCTTCCTTATCGAGAAATCCAGAAATTACTGAACATGGCAATCTGGACAAACCGAGCTGGAAATTTGAAAATAGAAGAAATAACCCTAAGTATAATTAGTCGAGTATCATCAAGTATATACTTGCATACTCGTCAAAACAGTTGGAAACTCGACGAAATTTACTTGGACAATTCCAGCCAGATCGATCATGTAACTCAACGCTTGGCAGAAGAGATATTCGACGAGTATCGGTTAGTATACTCGATGAATTTGACGAGTATCAGCTAGCTGATCCGATGCTTGTTTAAGTGATATTCGATGAATATCACTTAGAGAAATCCAGAGAAGTAAAGTCGATATGACTCGATGAATTCGTCGTGTATCGACATGTATATTCGACGAGTATCGATAGATACACTCGACGAATTCGATGTGTATACACGATGATACTCGACGACTTTTACTTAACTAAATTCTAGGAATTCAGAGATTGTTCTCTCAGTAAATACGATGAATTCGACGAGTGCCATTAAGCATACACGAAAAATTCGATGAGTATTCATGAGTATACTTGATGAATTCAGTGAGTATCCGTTACTATACTTGACGAATTTTACTTAGAGAAAATCTGCTCTTCTGAAAGCCGCAACTTGATCTTCTTGGATTCTTCTAATGTACTTGAAGTAAAAATACACCCCAATAGAGAGATTACACGTGATTGAACACCTTGGCCTACACAATGAAGGATTACATTGTATAGTCCTGTGTTTCAAGGCCCACTATAACCTGACATTGGGTTGTACTTAGAAATATCGTTCTGCAAGCACATAACTAGAAAACAACATCAAATACAAATTCAATTCATCTTAGCTCAAGGGACACTTCTTCAAATCAGAGTTATTGTGGATATAATACCCAATAATCTTCCCCTATTTGAAGAAGTCAGAACCCTACAAACTACGGTTAATTGTACACACAATAATCTTAAAACATGAAAAGGAAAGAACATATAAAATTAAGAAATTATAGCATTCCCAATCAAAACATTAAATTATATATATATTAAAGTTCTATATGGGGCTAACAAAATCCACAATCATCAACTGAAAAACAAATCAAGTATGTTTGCCCTGGCTTTTTTGATATTGTCAGTCAAAATAAGCTTTTGGCTTTGGATAGTACTTTTGCGGAGCTGGAGGAGCATCTGGATCATCAAATCTGTACTTCTTGAAATGCAGCCTTCTTTTAACATTTGCAACCTCATACTTCTACCACTCCTCCCTGCTATATTAATCTCATTTGTTCTCATTACCTAAGTCTACCAGTTTGAAGGTGTCTAGGATGATGCTTTTGGAGATAGGACTCCACATTTCAACCATTTATCTATTGGGATCAGACCTTACAGCAGAGGGGCCTTCACCATATATTCTTCTCTTATGAGTTGTTTGAGGTGAGTCTTCAACTATTTGAATTTCTAGCTCAACAGCAGCAGCAGCAGCAGATCCTGGTCCATACTGAGAAAAGTCCTGAGTGTCTGACTAGTACTGTGAATTGTTTGTGGCAGGATTAACATCATCATTCACTGGACCAGGCACCATAGGTTCAGGAATCCTAGCATTAGTATGACCTTGCCCATCAAATAACTCACCATGAAGCCAACTAAAGTTATCATAAGTGTATGAGTTTATAGCCTTAAACTGTTCTATCATCTAGGCTTCAATAGCAGCTACCTTAGTTTGCATTGCTTCCTCCCCCTTTTTGACTTCTTCAAGTACTTTAGCTGCAATAGCATTGCTATAATAGACCATTTGGTCATCAAAGTAGTTCACCCTTCATTTTGGGCATTATTTTGGCATTTGCATCAATATTCTGGAGAATATTTAAGTTTCTTTTCAACCTTATTATAGTATGGACAATTGCTTGACCACCTTGCACAAACCAAGAGTCCAGCCTTGAATCCAGTTTGTCAAATCGCACCTTGATCTATGCAAGGCCATTGTTCATATCTCTTTCTTTGTCTTTTACTTTCTTCAGCACCTTCTTCGGAGAGTGATTAAAACTTGCTTGTTGTTTTGCCATTGGGGCTTCTATGGACTTCAGGAGAGAAATATCTGAGCTAAAACTTGGAAGATCTACAGCAGGAACACAGGGAGGAGATGGAATATTTGGACTGGGCTCAGAGTCATTGGAAAACTCTTCCATAGGATAAATATGAGCTTTAGACAGCAGTCCAGTATCTGGAGCCTCTAGGATAGGAGGATGCGCCTCTACATCTCCTTTCTCATCAGAAAGATCAACAATCTCTACTTCCTCCACTGGAGGTCGACCAGGAATTTTTGCAATTCGTTTCTAAAGATTTGCACAAATCTGTCCAACTCCGTCTAAATGGATATTGAAGGATTATTATGCTCCCCCTCAGTCCTTATAGGTAGAACATCTGGGAGACTTACGATCGGATTCTCTATGGCAACAACCGTAGTAGATCATTTATATTATCAGTAGCGAGTTCATCATCATCAGCAACATCATAATTAGCAACATTTAACTCATTATCAACAACTAACTCATCCACAACCTCAACAGATTCAACTTCAGCAGCAGTAGCACTACCAATTTCAGTTATTTCTGTATGAAGATCATCTGTCTCTGGAACATCTGAAACTGTAGGAACATAAATTTCAGCAGGATGAACCACTACCTCTAGAGCTTCTGAAACTACAGAAGAATCAACCACCAAGGGCACTTGCATATTAGTAGCCACTTGGGGTTCACCAAACTCCCCCTCCATTCATACACTCGAGCTTTCAGGAATTTCACGGGGGGTAGGAGTAGGAAGTCTTTCCTCAAGAACTTCCTCCTCCTCTTCCTCAACATCAGGTTATATTTTTATTCCACCTGGTCTTTGGATCCTCCTATCCCACCTGGAGAAGATAGTGGAGTCAATTTTCTTTAGGTGGCGAATAGGAACTCCTTTGGACATGTCAAATGTATCTCTGTCCAACTTATTCAAATAAAGGTTGATGATCCGTCCAAAGTTAGGTGCTTGGAAGCTATACTTTATCCTTACAAAAAGCTCTGCACCCCAGTTTATTCTCTTCCAGCATATGATGGCTACGAGAATCTTGAACATGTTGGAGGAGAGGTAATCATGAGATCCAGTTTTTCATAACAGAACTTTGCCAATAATATCTGACTGAAGTTTTCCTTCGTCATTCATCCTTTTTCTCTTGACAGCCTTAATACCTCTTGGTAGTCCATAGAATAGCAAAGACCTTGATAAATCATCATCTTCTAACTGATATTCTTCGTCACACACTGGGAGTCGTAAGTACCTTGTGAGTAGAGAGGCTTTTACTTTGACTTTGATTTGCTTGACTTTGCTCTTGAACACTGTATATTCCCTACAGAGTTTGGGGTGCTGGAAGAATTCTAGAAACTCCTTGTCCAACACCTTACAAGGGTGTTCTAGGATGAATGAGAGACCGGCTAATTCCAACATGAGCATGATGTTCCTAAATTCATCCACGACTGTAGCAAAACCTATTCAAACTAGCTCTCCCCCCTGCGTGCAATCTGCTAGAACTTTGAGGAGCCATAGACGGAGTGAAGAGATTTGAGAAACAAAACAATCGGCTTGGGAAGAACTTTTGATTCAGGGATTGAAATCGAGAAGCGAAGAACATGGAGGAATTGTTGGCTGTTGGAGACTGAGAGGAACAACTATCAGAGACGAATTGTCGGGGAAGACCTCGACAAGTTACAGTTGCAGAATATGAATCGTCGGGAGGGGGACGATCGATGGAATCGAAAGGCTTTTTCTACGAATTGAATATCTTTTACCCCGAGAACTTTATATATATATATATATATTTATGTATATATATAAAGTTTGGAGAAGGTAAAACGACGCGTACCTAAAACCAGTGACTCTTCGGATCCAATAGAAAAATTGACCTAAGTACGATTCGTCGAAATGCAATAAAAGCCGAGAAAAATTCATCAAAAATCGCCGAGTAACGTCGTGAAAACTTGTATTTGCTCGACGAATAGACGAGTTTCTACGAGTTCATCTCGACGAATTTGCCTTGTTAATTTTATCTGCTGAGAGATGTACTTCCCGAGAGAATTTCTATCTTCTTAGCAGTCTTCATGAGTCCTTGTTTAGCAAGCCTAGTTCTATTTTGAAAAATAAGAACTTGGCCTCGTCAAGTAGCTTCGTAAAAATCTCTGCAACCCGCTTATCCATCGGGACATAACTAAGAGTTATGTCCTTATTCTCCACATGCTCCCGGATTAAATGATATCTGATTTCGATGTGCTTTGTCTGGCTATGAGAGACTAGATTATTTGCAATCGCTATCGCACTTGAGGAGTCGCAAAACATTAGAATCTCCTTGAATTTCAAGTTATAATCTTCTAGCTTATTCCTAATCCAGAGAAGTTGTGCGCAACAACTACCAGTAGAGATATACTCTGACTTAGCAGTGGAGGTTGCCACACAATTTTACTTCTAGCTGCTCCATGAAATAAGTCTTTTTCCAAGGAATTTGCACGTCTCGGAAGTGTTTTTCCTGTCATCTCTGCTACCTGCAAAATCTGCATCCGAAAATCTAATTTGCTCGATATCATTACTTCTTGGGTACCATAAGCTAAGATTCGGTGTACCCTTAAGGTATCTCAAAATCCTCTTTGCAGCGACGTAATGAGATTCCTTAGAGTTCACCTGAAATCTAGCGCACACACATGTGGAAAACATTATGCCGGGTCTACTAGCAGTAAGATAGAGCAAGGACCCAATTATGCTTCTGTACTTGGTTTCATCAAAAGGTTTCCCTTTCTCGTCCTTGTCTAGAGACATAGTTGAACCCATTGGAGTCCTCATCGAGATTGCGTTCTCCATTCTGAATTTCTTAAGTAATTCTTTGGTGAACTTTGTTTGAGAGATGAAAATTCCATCATCGGATTGTTTCACCTGAAGTCCTAAGAAATACTTCATCTCTCCTATACTGATCATTTCAAATGTTCCTTGCATGAGTTTAGAAAACTTCTTGCAACGGTTGTCTTCCAAAGAGCCAAAAATAATATCATCTACATAGATTTACACTAGCAAAATCTTTCCTTTTACTTCCCTAAGAAATACTGTCTTGTTTATCTTTCCTCTTGTGAACTTGTTCTCAAGAAGAAAGCTAGGCAACATCTCATACCAAGCTCGATATGCTTGTTTTAAGTCGTATAGAACTTTATTAAGAAAATATACATAATCAGGGAAAGTTGAGTTGACAAAAACTAGGGGTTGTGCTACGTATACTTACTCTTTGAGATCTCCGTTGAGGAATGCTAACTTCACATCCATCTGATATACCTTGAAGCCTTGGTGAGCAGCATACGCAAGAAACAACCTGATTACTTCGAGTCGGGCCACTGGAGCAAATGTCTGATCGAATTCGATCCATTCTTCTTGTCTGTACCCTTGAGCTACAAGCCTGGCTTTATTTTTTATAATCACTCCATTTTTCGTCCAGCTTGTTTCTGAATACCCATTTGGTGCCGATCACATTCTGTCCTTTGGGCGTGGGCACCAACTCCAGCTTTATTTTTTATAATCACTTCATCCTTGTTTGCTTCTTCAAACTTCTTTGGCTCAACCTGAGATAGAAAGCTAAGATGTAGAACTTCGTTAGCAGTACCTCTTCTTGTTCTAACACCGTCGCTTGGCTCTTTAATGATCAGATCAATTGGGTGATTTATTAGGTGTCTGAACACTAGATTTCTTCCTCTCCCACCAGCAGGTTCTGCCAGATCTATTGCAGCTCCTATAGGTTGAGGTAGTTCTTCATTTATTCGTTCTTCATCCACCACACTTGGATCGACGACCTTGACTGAGCTTGGATCATCTTCCTTGGCCGCTTCTTCCAAGCTTAGTTCCTTTAACCTGATACCTGCATCTACTCCAACAATACTAGACGAGCTACTATGAAGCATGCTTGCCTCATCAAATACTACATTTATAGACTCTTCTACTACCAGGGTTTTCTTATTAAAAATTCTATAAGCCTTACTATGATTACTATACCCTACAAAAATACCTTCAAAACATTTTTCCCTAAACTTCGTGTGAAAATACTTCCCATTATTAAGTATGAAGCATTTACTGCCAAAGATCCTAAAGTAGGACATAGCCAATTTTCTGCCCTTCAACAGTTCATTGGGATTCTTACGATGGCTTTTGTTGATTAAAGCTCGGTTTTGCACGTGACAAGCTGTGTTGATTGCTTTGGCCAAGAAGTACTCTTGTAGTGAAGCGTCATTCAACATAATTGGTCATGCTTTAATGAGGGTTCTATTCCTTCTCTCAGTAACTCCATTTTATTGTGGAGTAAGCGGAGAGGAAAACTCATGAAATATACCTTAACTTTCACAGAATTCTGTCATGGCACCAGACTCAAATTCTGTTCTGTGATCACTTTTTATTTTGACAATCGAGCAGTTTAATTCGTTTTGAATTTGCCCAACAAAATTAATGAAAGCGTCAAAGGTGTCTGACTTGTTTTTTAGAAAAAACACCAAAGTAAAATGAGAGTAATCATCAACAACAACTAACGTATAGACTTTACCTCATAAATTGTGAATTGACATAGGACCGAATAAGACCATATGAAGTAAGTACAATCTTCTGGAGGAATCATTTTCAACACTACCCTTAAAGGTATCCCTTATCTACTTACCCATTTGGCATGTGTGATATGGACTCTCTTTAAGGCACTTAATGCTTGAAGCATCATGCACTAAGTTGTGAAAAAATAACATATTTATAGTTTTGAAATTAGTATGTACTAATATCTTGTGTCATTGGTCATAGAGAGACACACTATCTTTTGCCAAAAAGCACACTGGTGTAGAATTGTCCAAACATAAAAAATTTAAGCAGAAAATATTTCTACTCTTAATGCCTATCAAGACTATCTCCAAATTGGCAGACGATTTTATCAGACTCTTGTCCTTGTAGAACTCAACGATATAGACTTTGTCACATAATTGACTTATGCTTATCAAATTATGTTGTAATCCTTCAACATAAGCCACGCCTTTGAAGGAGACTATGCCATTGGAAATCATATCATAGGGGTAATTTCATCCACTGCACTGTCTATCATATTCTTTGCCTTTTTATCCAAGGAGACTAGGGCAACTTCATCCTTGGTCAAATCCATCATTTTCTTTGGAATCATAACCATAGGATTTAGAGCAGAGGGTTGTGTAGGAATGTGAGGTCATTCTTCCGCAATCTGAAATATGTGTGGATCAGCAGCTTCCATGTAGAATTTGACTCATTCCTTCCGCATGGGGAAGTTCTCCTTAGTGCACACCGGCAACATCATTGAAGACATATCCTTGCTTCTGCCCATTGCAATAGAGCGGTATCTCTTGATAACTAGATAGGAGATCTTGTTCAAGGTGTTAGCCTTATATCGAATAACTTGCCTCTGATACTAATTGAAAGTATCTAGTGTCAACCTAAATCACCTAGAGGGTGGTGAATAGGTGAGTTCTGCGTCTTTTTCCGGAATAAAAATTACTGACAAATAAACACACAGAAACACAGAGATTTATAATGGTGCCTCGAGTTGGGTACGTCCACTGTCCCGCCTCTCCTATCTACCACGAAGGGCTAGATTCGGCTACTTCACCTTTGTCTCAGATTGCAAACAATCTTACGCATCGGAGCCTCAACTCCTACAACTCAGAGACAACGTTCCTACCATTCAGAGAACGAACTCTCTTACAACTCAGAGAACAACCTCTCCTACAACTCGGAGAACAACCTCTCCTACAACTCGAAGAACAACATCTCCTACAAGTCGGAGAACAACCACTCCTGTAACTCGATCCTAAAATAAGGATCTACAACTCGGAGGGAAAAATCTCCTACAATAGAAAAAATATTTACACAAGAAAAGATTAAAAATAATCTTCTATAGATCTGAAATCTTTGATCCTTCGTTCCTCTAAACGGTTGATCTCGAACGTCTTGAAGAACAAGAGAAACTGAAGGCTTTGAAGACTTGATCTGAACACATGGATCAACTAGATCTGAGTAGAATCGGAATCTTCAAAGATCAATGATCTAGTCGACTTGCTTAAGGAAGAACAAATCATGCAACAAGAAGTCGTTGGCAGTGCGAGTTGCGAAGAACGTATCCTGCGCCGAGGGGGAATATTCGTTCTTGATATTTCTTATTTTTTAACAATAAGCACGATTAGGGTTGATTGAAATCCACCCTACATATATATAGGAAACCTTCTTCTGTAATGGCTAGAAACATCCTTCCTTGTCGAGAAATCTGGAAATTACTTCACATGGCGATCTGGACAAACCGAGCCGGAAATTTGAAAATGGAAGAAATAACCCTAAGTATATTTCGTCGAGTATCGTCGAGTATATACGGGTATACTCATCGAAACACTTGGAAACTCGATGAAATTTACTTGGTCAATTCTAGCTAGGTCAATCATGTAACTCAACGCTTGGCAGATGAGATACTTGACGAATTCGATGAGTATTGGCTAGTATACTCAACAAATTCGACGAGTATCAGCTAGCTGACTCGACGCTTGTTTAAGTGATATTTGATAAATATCACTTAGAGAAATCCGGAGAAGTAAAGTTGAGATGACTCGACGAATTCATCGTATATCAACATATTTATTCGACGAATTCAACGAGTATCGACAGATACACTCGACGAATTCAATTTGTATACACGATGATACTCGATGACTTTTACTTAACTGATTTCCAGGAATTCAGAGATTATTCCCTAAGTAAATACGACGAATTTGACGAGTGCTAGTAAGCATACACGACGAATTCGACGAGTATTCATGAGTAAGCTCAACGAATTCGACGAGTATCCGTTACTATACTCGATGAATTTTACTTAGAGAAAATTTGCTCTTCTAAAAGCCGCAACTTGATCTTCTTAGATTCTTCTAATGTACTTGAAGTAGAGCTACACCCCAATAGAGAGATTGTACGAGAGTCAACACCTTGGCCTACACAATGAAGGATTACATTATATAGTCCTGTGTTTTAAGACCCACTGTAACCTGACATTGGGTTGTACTTAGCAATATTGTCCTGCAAGCACATAACTAGAAAACAACATCAAATACAAACTCAATTCATCTTTGTTCAAGGAACACTTCTTCAAATGAGAGTTATTGTGGATACAATACCCAATAGTTTCCTTCCAAATCAAATGGGAGTTCGAGACAAGGGAGGCCGCTCTCCAGAAGTATTCGTCAAGGTAAAGGGCCCCATTGGGTTGTTTTGCACTTTCTCCATTCAACACGTGCCCCGAATGGAGAGTATGAAGGCATATCATCTTTCCAAGTTTGGCCTTCGGGTAGGGGGACCATGACGGATTTGTTCTGACCATCCATGGAAGTGGGGGAGCTGATGGTGATCGACCAGCGTCCTCCGGGGTTGGACCTTTTATCATTTTTTAAATGATAGGGGAGCTCCCTGAGAAGATCCCAGACAAAAGGAAGTTCGGATACAAGTCAGCTTATTACTTGCTACGAGAAGATGTGTTGTATCAGAATACCCTATCCAGGCTCCTAGCAAGGTGATTTGTCGAAGAAGAGGTCTTAGGGGTCTTGTAAGAGATCCACTTCGAGGAATGTGGCGGCCACTCAGAAAGCCGGACCTTAGAAAAGAGGGTGTTGTGTTAAGGGTGTTTTGGCCAACCATCAGCAAAGACGTCGCGGAGTATGCGAAAAAATATCAAAGTGTCAGCTCTATGCACCACTCCAGCTCCTGCTGGCATAGAGACTCTGGACAATCACAGTACCATAGACCTTTGCCATATAGGGACTGGACTTGGTAGGGCCTTTTCTTCAAGCCAGTGGACAAAGAAAATTCAACTTAGTCATGGTGGACTACTTCTCGAAGTGGTTATAAGTCAAGGTGCTAGTAAAGGTAATCTCGCAGGTAATCTGAAACATTATATGGTGAGAAATAATTTTCTGACACGGATCACCTTGTCCATAGTCATGGATAATGGGCCATAGTTTTCTATCGATGAGTTTGTCAGCTTCTACGACCAGTTGGGCATCGACCTCTGATTCATATTGGTACACCACCCTAGGAGCAACGGGCGGGCGGAAACCACGAAGAAGAAAATTATTAATTTGCTGAAGAAGGTGGAGAACCTGAAGGGTAACTGGGTGGAGCATCTTCCCTCAGTCCTCTAGGCCCTAAGAACCACTCCAAATATTGCCACAGGGGAGACCCCTTTCAAACTGTCTTATGAATCCAAGGTTGAACTCCCAGTAGAGTTCGAGGTGAGGTCACAACACATTGTATCCGTGGGAGAAGGTGATGAGGAATGGAGAATAAAGAAGAACATCGACTCCCTCTCGACCTTGTGGAAGAACTTCACAACCTAGTTTCCCTTTGTCAGGAGGACATCAAGTGTCGTAGGGTATGGTATTTCGATAAGAACTTCAGGATCATACACTTTGTAAAAGGGGACCTGGTCCTTAAAAAGTTCAATGCCGTAGGTAGGGGCAGCCATCGGCAAGCTCCACCATACCTAAGAAGGACCCTTTGCAATCCTCGAAGCACTTTCCTTAGGGAGATACCGCCTCCAGAATGATGAGGGAGCACCTCTTAGCAACACTTGGAGTGGTGAGGACCTAAAGTGATTTTACCCATATAATAAATAGATTTCTCAACTTTCTAAATTGTCTTTTTATTTCTTCATCATAGCTCAACAATATCAAACAAAAGCACCCCTGATAGGATCCCGCTGACTAGGCTCTCACAAGTTAGTAGGGTGGGCAGGTCGCTCGGGTGGAAGGCTAAGATGAGAACAATTCCAAAACAAAGCTCCCCCGATAGAATCTCGCTGACCGATCTCTCACAAGCTGCCAGGTTAGGCAGGTCACTTGGGTGGAAGGATAAGATGAGAATAATTCCAAACAAAAGCACCTCTAAAAGAATCCCACTGACCGGGCTCTCATAAGCCGGCAGAGTAAGCAGGTCACTCGAGTAGAAGTCTAAGATGAGAACATTTCCAAACAAAAGAACCCCCGATAGGATGTCACTGATTGGGCTCTTACAAGCTGATAGGGCAGACAGGTTGCTCGGGTGGAATGCTAAGATGAGAAAAATTCAAAACCAAAGCACCCTCGATAGGATTCCGCTAATTGGGCTCTCATAAGTCGGCAGGGCAGGCAGGTGTTGGAACCCTATTACTGATTTGGGCTAGGATTACTATTAAGATGTTTAGATTGACCCATTTTGTATAGTCTAGGGTTATAGGTTTATTTCCAGGGTCATTGCCTCAGAAGAATTCCAGTATAAACTCTGTTCGAAGAAAGCAGAGCTGTGTTCCACGTACAACGATCTTAGTTCGATATATCAGAGTCTTAACTCTAAAGTTTAGCTCGACGAACTTTGAGCTCCAGTCGAAGAACTCCAATCTCTACTCAAAAACTCATCTCAATGAAAGTCAAGCTCAGCTTGATGAACTATGAGCTATGGTCGGCGAATAAGAAGACTCAGTTCGACGAACTCCAAGCTCAGGTCGACGAAATGCTTATTAAGCTCGACTAATTCTCTGCAGTATTTTTAGTCAGTTTTATTTAAAGCAGGCAGAACAGTTTCAGGCTTAATTTCAGGCTATTATATATTCTGAAGGCAGAATAATTTCAAAGGCTTAATTACAGACAGTTATAACTCTGATATTTAATGTCAAATATTCTAACGAAAATAGCCATTTAGAGGCAGCATTAAATATGGATTTATCACAGAGATTAAGGCTAATCTATTTCCAAGGGACTTTCCATTCTCATGAAATCTCTCAGACATTTCAGAATAACCTAATTCAAATGTTTGAATTCTTCCCTACATTCTCTATATATATGTACAGAAGATTGCTGCCTAAAGGTTACAGACCAAGGTTACTCACTAAAAAAAACAGACTCAGATATATATACTTAGAGTTACTGACTTAGAGACTTGGAGATCAACACACACTCTTAAAGAATTAGATCTTCAATCTCTACTTGTGCAAAGTCTTCATTTTCTCAGATATAAGAAGGCCTACACCCTGAAGAAAGGACTTCCTCACCTGATCATAAACTCTACTCAAATCAGGGGGAGCTTTCTGCTTCAACATCCACTAGTCTTCTAAGAGAATATTGACAGAGAAGACATCATCATTTTTATTTATTTTCATAAACTGTGTACAGGTTTTTAACTCCCTTCAAAAGTTAACCTTTTGGTTCCTAAGTCTCCTGATCAAAAGACTTAAGTTAGTTTTTGGGCACCTAATCAAAAGCTCAAAGGGTTGCTAGATCTCCCTTAGAAAAATTGATCTTGTTGTGGCTGGGAACCTGCGCAAAAATCTGTGATGGCAGGGCACCTGATCAAAAATCTGTAGTGGATTTCTACCAGGGTGGTAGAAGAGTGGACGTACCCAGATTTATTGGGGAACCACTATAAATTTCCTTGTGTCGTCTGTTATTATTATTCATTTTATTTGTGTGATGTGATTTTTGCTTTATATATATATATCACATACTTTAAATCCGCTATAAAAAAAATTTAATGTTTTTAAAATACACTATTCATCCCCCTCTAGTGTAAACTAGATCTATCCCTCACTTTCAATTGGTATCAGAGGTTGGTTCTTTGGTTTTACATACTAACACCTGAACCATAAGATCTGATAGATTTTACTTTTACCGAGAAATCTATCATGGCACAAAATAAGGAATAATCAAACACTAGACCTCCTATGTGCAATCTTAATAAGTTTGTACTATGGAAGGCAAGGATTAGGCTATATATGAACTCTATTGATGAAGATATATACAACTCTATCTTAACAGGTCCACCTCTAATAGTGGAAACAATAAGTACAAGTGTTGTACCACCTCCAGAATGGACAAGAGCACAAAAGAAAGCAAAGATTACTGATACCAAAGCTATGAACATCTTAGCTCAAACTAAGTCAGATGACATTTTCCAAAAGGTTGATGAATGCACTTCAGCAAGGGACATTTGGAACTCCCTCAACATAATGGTTGTTGTATCTATTGATGAGAGAAAGGACAGAAGATCCTACTTGATCTCTCAATATGAGAATTTCAAGAAGGGAGAATCTGAATCAGTTGTTGAGATGTACACAAGACTCAGTCTCATTATCAATGAGCTGAAAAACTTAAAGAAGGACATCACATTGATAGAAGTCAATGATAAGATCCTTATGTGTTTCCCTAGCACATGGGATTCAAGGATCTAGACAATCAAAGAAGTAGAAGCTTAAATGAGATTACAACAGAAACCCTGTTGGGCAAGCTTAAATCCTATGAGCAGCTCATCAAAACCAGAGAATCTGAAAATAAGTCTTCACCCCCAGTAAGAAAAGAGAAAAGTATTGCTTTCCAATCAACTGAGGAAGAAGAAAAATCTCCAAGGAATGAAGATCTTATAGGTCTCTTGGCTAAGAGATTCTATAAAATGGCTAAGAAAAACTTCAGGAGAAGAAATTCCAGAAATGATGACAAACCAAGGTATGAAAAAACTCCTACTAAAGAAATAGTTTGTTATGGTTGCAAGAAACCAGGAGATATCCTTCCAGAATGTCCTTAGAATAAGTAGAAAGACAAGATGAAGGAGAAAGACAACAAGAAGCACTCACACAAATCCTCTTCCAATAAATATAAGAAGAAAGAGAGAGGATTTGTTACTGAAACTTGGAGTGATATAGAGTCTGAATCTTCATATAGCTCAAGTGAAGATGAAGAAGAAGCAAAGGCTAAAGAAATCTGTTTGATGGCAATCAATGCATCATGCAGAAATTCTGAGTCTGAGTCAGAATCTGAAGAAGATCAGGTAATATCTTCTTTTGATTTTACTTCAGATCAATTTAAAACAGATTTTAAATTATTATGTAATGACTTAATAAATTCTGAGAATGAAATAAAACTTCTCAGAGACAAACTAATTGAAATGAACAACTTATTTTCTGAAAATACTAAACTTAAAGAAAATTTAAAAATTGTTAATGAACAAATAGGTTCTTTAGAAAACAAGTTAAATGAGGCTAAGAAGTTTGAAGAATCCCTTAATGGGAGAAGCATCAAACTGATGGATATCACATGCACAGTCAATGTCAGGCTCCATGGCAAACTAGGCTTGGGAGCTTCATCTAGTCAGCCTCATTTGCTTCAGAAAAATATTTTATCAACTCCTATAAACTTCATATCAGCTAAAGGAAAATAAGTTCTACAAATTACAGATAAAATTACTAAAGTTCCACAAACGAATAAATCAAAGAAAAATATAAATTCAAAGAAAAATTATGTTCAACAAAATTCGACGAACCAAGATTGATGAAATCAGTATTATTCGTCGAACGGCGATCGACAAACTCTGAACCCAGAATTTGGGTATAACTACTCAACAGCTAGTGCTCAATGAAATTAATATGATTCGTTGACCAGAGATCGACGAACGTGGAATGCAGAGAATGAATACTATCATTCTGTGAACTGAGCTCGATGAAATCAATACTATTCGTCGAACGAAGCAAGACGAAATAATTATAATTCTTCGAACCCAGTTTTTCAAAATAGAAATTTTAATTCCTTTCAAAATAATAATCAAAAACCAAAATCGAAAAACCCATTTACTCAGTGGATCATCCCTCCTAGGAGATATCATCCACTTAGTTATAAAGATTAACCAGAGTGTTCTTATATTTCAAATTATCATTATGACCCAAGGTAACCTTGGTCAAGAACACCTAATTTGTTTCTATGCAGGTAAAGAACTATCCTACCACAGAGGAACAATGGTATTTGGATAGTGGTTGCTCAAAACACATGACAAGAAGCAAGGCTAATCTAATGGATTTTAAAGCAAAGCTTGGACAAAAATTCATCTTTGGAGACAACAACTGTAGCCAGACAGAAGGCTATGAAAATGTCAAGGTTGGAGCAGTTATCTTCAAGAAGGTAGCTTATGTGAATGGTCTCAAACATAACCTCATCTCCATAAGTCAATTATGTGATGAAGGTTATCAAGTAACTTTTAATAAGTCCTTATGTTCAATTACCTCTAGTTTATATAAAATAGTTTTAAGAGGAGTTAGACAAGGTAATATCTACTTAGTTCATTTTAACTCTGCAAAAACTGAAATCTGTTTGTTTAATCAGGTTAGTAAAACTAGTGAACTTTGGCATAAAAGGTTAGTACATGTAAACCTTAGGACAATTGCTAAACTTTCAAAGGACAATCTTGTCAGAGGACTACCTTCTGGTTCTTACAAGAAGGAAGGACTTTGCAGGGCTTGTCAATCAGGTAAGCAAACTAAAAATAATTTTAAATCCATTTCTAAAAGTGATTCACCCAGGATTTTGTATTTGCTACATATGGACCTTTTTGAACCCATTGCAGTACAAAGTATGGGAGGAAAGTCATATACCTTAGTTATTGTAGATGATTTCTCTAGATTCGCATGGGTATTGTTTCTGAGAAACAAGTAAGATAACTTTAAAGTTCTTACAGATTTTCTTAAGAGCATCAAGATTGAGTACTCTACTCAGATTGCATTGATCAGAAGTTATCATGGCACTGAGTTTGAATATCTTATAATGCAAGAATTCTGTGAGAAGGAAGGTATCAGACATTGTTTTTCTGTTCCTAGAACTCCTCAATAAAATGGGATAGCTGAAAAGAAAAATAGAACCCTAATTGAATCTGCTGGAAAATTACTTGCAGATGCTCACTTGCCCCTATCTTTTTGGGCAGAGATAGTAAGCACGACAAATTATGTTCTTAGCAGGAGTCTGATACATAAACTTAAGGGTAAGACTCCCTATGAATTACTTAAATCTAAGAAACCTAAAGTAAATTATTTTAAAGTTTTTGGTTGCAAGTGTTACATTCATAACAATAATAAGAAATATTTTAGAAAATTTGAACCCTAAGCTATAGAAGGAATATTTTTAGGATATTCTCAAGTTAGTAAAGCTTATAGAGTGTTTAATAAATCTACACTTAAAATAGAAGAATCTATACATGTAACTTTTGATGAGACTAATATATTTTACAAGGAGAGAAATATCTCTACCATAGACTCATTTTAGGTACCAAATCTGTGTTAGAAAATGGGTGAAGTAATCCTAACACAAGAAGATACAATACATCCTTATCAACAGATTGATGTTGATGACAGTGATGAAGAAAATTCAGAGATTCATGCTGAAAATATTGTGGCAAATGAAATTCTAACAGAGGAATTAGCACCACAAATAGTTGAACAACCAACTCTACCTATTGATCTTGTCACACTAAGAAATCACCCTAGATCTCAAGTGATTAGAGACATATCAGCTAGTGTTCAAATAAGGCATCAATTGAATCAAGATCAGATGCATGCTTGTTTTATTTCTTAGATTGAAGCTCAATCCATCAAAGATGTAAAACAAGATCCCCACTAGATTATTGTTATGCAAGAGGAACTCAATCATTTTGAGAGATACAGAGTTTGGGATTTAGTTCCAAGACCCAAAGATTATTCATTCATTAGAACCAAATGGGTCTTTAGGAATAAATTGGATGCTCAAGGAGTTATTGTAAGAAATAAAGCAAGATTGGTAGCTTAAGGATATTAACAGGAGGAAGGCATAGACTATGACCAGACATTTGCTCCTATTGCAAGATTGGAGGTTATCGGGATCTTTCTTGCATATGCAACATTCAAGAAATTCACAATATATCAGATGGATGTGAAGAGTGTCTTTCTAAATGGAGAGCTCAAAGAAGTTTATGTTGAACAACCACCAGATTTTATCTTTCTAACTCACTTTTCCTATGTTTTTAGACTTAACAAAGCTCTTTATGGTCTTAAATAAGCTCTAAGAGCTTAGTATGAGACTCTTGCTAGTTTTTTTTTAGAAAATAAATTCAGTAGGGGCATTATAGATAAATTATTATTTGTTAGACATCATAAAAATAAAATTTTGCTAGTTCAAATATATGTAGATGATATAATATTTGGCTCTACTGATTCCAAACTTTGTAAAAGGTTTTCTTACCTAATGCATTCAAAGTTTGAAATGAGTAGCATGGGTGAGCTTTCCTACTTCCTTGGTTTACAAGTCAAGCAAACTCTTGATGGTATTTTAATATCCCAATCTAAATATGCTAAAAAGCAAATTAAAAAGATATGGGATGTCAGATGCCTTAGCTATGAAAACACCCATGCCCTCCAATGTTGTAGTGGATAATGATGAACAGGGCAATCCTGTTGATCAGAAATTATATAGGACCATCACTGGGTCTCTATTATAACTAACAGATAGTAGACTAGACATAATATTTGCTACATGTATTTGTGCTAGGTTTCAAGTAAATCACAAAGAATCTCACCTAATTTTAGCTAAAAGGATTTTGAGATATATAAAGGGTTGCCCAAATCTAAGACTCTGGTATCCAATAGAGTCGGAATTTTAATTAACTAGATTCTCATATGCTGACTATGTTGGATGCAGAGTTGACAGAAAAAGCACATTAGGAACTTGTAAGTTTCTTAGTGATAGGCTTGTGTCATGGTTTTGCAAGAAGCAAACATATGTGTTGGTACCCTAGTTTGATTTGAGTTTAGTCCTCTCCCTTGTGCTCCTTGACCCAAGAAATATCTATGGTCAATGGTTAGGAGTCTAGCTGTAGAGTCCTCGCTTTTCCAAATTGAGAATTTGGTTAAGTAGTTTTTTCGTTCGACCATGGTCGAACGCCGTTCGACTATCGTCTATCGGCTGATCGACGATCGTCTATCAGTTGGTCGACGCCTTGGTCTGCGCTGGTAGTTCGACTATCTGTTGATAGATCGACTATCTGTTCTGCGCTGGTAGTTCGACTATCTGTTGATAGATCGACTATCTGTTCTGCGCTGGTAGTTCGACTATCTGTTGATAGGTCGACTATCTGTTCTGCGCTGGTAGTTCGACTATCTGCTTGATAGGTCGACTATCTGTTCTGCGCTGGTAGTTCGACTATCTGCTTGATAGGTCGACTATCTGTTCTGCGCTGGTAGTTCGACTATCTGTTGATAGATCGACTATCTGTTCTGCGCTGGTAGTTCGACTATCTGTTGATAGGTCGACTATCTGTTCTGCGCTGGTAGTTCGACTATCTGCTTGATAGGTCGACTATCTGTTCTGCGCTGGTAGTTCGACTATCTGCTTGATAGGTCGACTATCTGTTCTGCGCTGGTAGGTCGACTATCTGCTTGATAGGTCGACTATCTCTGTGCGCTTGATAGTTCGACTATCTGTCCTAGATAGATCGACTATCTGATAGTTCGACTATCTGTTTTGATAGGTCGACTATCTGCCGGGGTAGTTCGACTATCTTCTTCGATTGTTCGACTATCTGGATCGTTCGACTATCTGCCCGATAGATCGACGATCTCCGTGCGTCGGTCGACGATCTCCGAAGGTCGTTCGACGCTTTCTGCCTGCCTTTGTATTTTGTATTTATTTATTATATTTAATTATTTAATACATTTTCTGGCACGATATTTTAAGCTGTATGATAAAGTTTCCAGGCATTATTTGCTCTATTCTTTTTGCCTGAGTTCAAATCTTTTAAGATAAAGTTGTTTGTCTTATTAGCTGTCTATTTAAATTACTTTATCTGCTGACAACCCCTTTATAGTCGTTGGACTGAAAAGTCTTCTATTTGCTATAAAGAGATTGTTTCTGATGTGACTTTATTTAGTCTATCTGATTATTTGATTTAAGCCTGCAGCATCTTAGAAAGAGGTTTATTCCTTTTTATGGAATGTTTTGCTGCAGAGATATTTCTGTCTTCTTGATATTTACAGCCCAGGTCTCAAGGCTCAGTAGAAGACAAATTATTCAAATGGAAGAGAGCCGTTGCTTGCTGATGATTATATAAAGAACCCTTTGCAGAAGGATTCAAGCTAGTTAACAGAAGCTTACACACATATTCAAAAGCACTCAAGCCTTCATCAAGCTCAAGCTTCCTGCTCTCAGCAAACTCCATCTAACTGAGAAGTGTTAAGACCTTCATCTCTTCTTCACCTGAGTTCTCCTGCTTTCAGGAAGATCAACTCAGAGTTTCTTTGAAAAAGAAGAAGAAGAAGAATAGCTGCTTGAAGAGATTTCTTTTTGTTATTTATTTTCCTCTTGTAGCTCTTTCCTTCAGAATTTTCTGAAGAGTTTCTGCACTGAAGCAAGACTTCACCTGGACATCTTTGAGCCAGGGGGAGCCTTGATTCTTTAGAGCATTCTAGCTCAGTGCAAGCTTTTTGTGCTTCTCTAATCTATTGTAAAATAGAGAAGACATCTTAACCTTCTTCCCCCTCCTGTACAGGGTTATTACTCCCTTCAAAAGTATCCCTTGGTGGCAGGGCACCTGATCAAAAACCTGTGCTTGGTTTTTAGACACCTGATCAAAAGTCTAAAGGGTTTCTGAATCTACCTGAAGCAGATTCTGTTGGTGGCAGGGCACCTGATCAAAAACCTGAGTGGATTCCTACCGTGTGGGTAGAAGAGTGGACGTACCCAAGTTGTTTGGGGAACCACTATAAATTTCCTTGTGTCGTCTGGATTCAACTGTTTAATTCATGTACTGTGGCTGTGAATAGATATAACTAGGTTGCTAGTTGCTGTTTAGGTTTTCCAAGCTTTAACTGTAATTACAGTTAGCTTGTGTTTGCACATCACTTGTGTTAGGCTTTAAGGTTAAATCAAAATCTATAATCTCTTCATTCCGCACTTCACTCCAAGGGAGTTGGGTAGACAGTTAAGTTTTGTATTGTGCAAAATTTGATTACTCTATTCACCCCCCCTCTAGAGTAGTATCTATCCCTTCACTTTCAATTGGTATCAGAGGGAGGTTGACTGACTGTATAGGCTAACACCTAAGTCACAAGATCCTGATAGATACCAAGAGTTTATAGAAATTCACTATCATGGCCCAGTCTAAGGATTATTCAAGCACCAGACCTCTAGCATGCAACTTAGCAAAGTTTGGCATCTGGAAGGCAAGGATCAAACTTTATATGAACTCTATTGATGAGAGTATTTTTGCTTCTATTTTGTCAGGTCCCCCAAGAGCACCTGCTGCTGCCACTACCTCATCATCTGATATGAGTGCAGTGCCTCCTCCAGACTATAATGATGAGTACAAGAAGGCCAAAATTGCTGATGCCAAAGCAATGAACATACTAGCTCAGACTATGTCTGATGAAGTGTTCCAGAAGGTTGCTGATTGCTCTTCAGCAAAGGCCATGTGGGACACACTGAACCAGATTGTAGCTGGTTCAGCTGATGAAAGGAAGGACAGGAGGTCCAACCTTATCTCACAGTACGAGAACTTCAAGAAGACTGATGCTGAATCAGTTGAAGCGATGTACACCAGGCTCAGCTCAATCATCAATGAGCTGAGGACCCTGGACAAGGACATATCATTGACAGAGGTCAATGATAAGATTCTTATGTGCTTCCCTAGCACATGGGATCTAAGAATCTGGCCCATCAAAGAAGCCAGAAGTACAAATGAGATCTCAACTGAAGCTCTCCTCGGCAAGCTCAAGTCTTTTGAGCAAGTGCTGAAGACCAGAGAAGCAGAAGCTGAAGCCAAGACCCCCACTCCTACAAGAAAAGAGCAATCTCTAGCTCTTAAGGCTGCAGATGTTTCTGAAAGCAGCCAATCCAATGAGGAACTTATGGCACTGTTTGCCAAGAGGTTTCTCAAAATGGGGAGAAAGGAGTTCAGAAAGAAGTCTTCACGATATGAAGACAAACCAAGGTATGATCGATCTCCTGCTAAAGAAATTATTTGCTATGGTTGCAGGAAGCCTGGACACATTTTGCCAGAGTGCCCAGAGGAGAAGAACAAAGACAAGAGGAAAGAAAAGGAGCAGCACAGGAAGCACTCCAAGCCATCCTCCTACAAGAACAAGAAAAAGGAGAGAGGTTTCATTGCTGAAACCTGGAGTGATTCTGATGAAGAATCATCCTCATCAAGCTCTAGTGAAGATGAGGAAGAGAAGAAGGCCAAAGAAATTTGCCTAATGGCAATAGATGCCTGCAGCAACCACTCTGCTGCAGAGAGTTCTGACTCTGATGAAGAGATGCCTACTGAAGATGAGGTACTTTCATCTTATGATTTTACTTCAGAAGAGTTTAAGTTAGATTTTAAATCTTTATGTCTAGATTTAATTAGTTCAGAGAAAGAGATAAAAGAACTTAGAAATAGGCTAGCTGACTCTGAATCAATAGCCTCTGAAAATGTTAGGTTAAAGGAAGAACTCACTACTTGTAGTGAAGAAATCAAATTTCTTAAAGTAGAATTAGCTAAGTCTAAGAGATTAGAAGAATCCCTTAATGGTAGAAGCCTTAAGCTGTTAGAAATTACCAGCATGACCAACACTAGGTCAGGTAATGATAAACTAGGCTTAGGAGCTTCTCCCAGTGAACCCCCAGTCTTGCTTAAAAATAATCTTTCAACTCCAGTGAACTTCATTTCAGCTAGTGGAAAGAAGAACACTGAGCAAGTAAACCTTGTAAATAAAACATTAAATAAGGCTAAGAGAGAAAAGAGAAAGAAATTTTTTAAAGAAATGCAAAGAGCGTCGAACGAAGCTCGACGATCGGAAGCTCAATGGTCGAACGAAGGTCGACGATCTGAGCGCCCATCGTCGAACGTCGATCGACGTTTTCAACATGATTTTCAAAATCATAATCCTTTCCATAGAAACCAAAATGAAAATAGAAACCCTAGGTTTGTTGACCCATCATCTGCATGGAGAATCCCACCTAGGAGATCTCACCCACTAGGCTATCACCCTCAGCCTGCATTCTCTTATATTTCCAGTTTTTCTTATGTGAAAAACAAGGGACCCAAGGTTACCTGGGTCCACTCTGTCTAAATAATTGTTATGCAGGTGAAGGCCTATCCAATTACTCAAAACAAGTGGTATTTGGATAGTGGATGCTCTAAGCATATGACAGGAAACAAAGAGCTTCTGTCAAAGTACAAAGCTAAGCTCGGCCCAAAGGTTATCTTTGGAGACTCCAGCTGTGGTCAGACAGAAGGATATGGCAAGATCACGATTGGAGCTGTTACATTCAAGAGAGTTGCTTATGTCAATGGACTGAAGCATAATCTGATTTCAGTTAGCCAGCTATGTGATGCTGGCTACCAGGTTTCTTTTTCTAACTCCTCTTGCAATATTACTTTAAATAATAATGTTGTTTTAATAGGTAATAGAATAGGCAATATATATTTAGTAGATTTTAATTCATCTCACTCTGAAATCTGCCTGTTTAATGAATTAACCCTTAATAATAATTCTTTATGGCATAAAAGGCTTAGTCATGTAAACCTGAAAAATATATCTAGGTTATCTAAGAACAACCTTGTTAGAGGTTTACCTTCTTGCCCCTACAAGAAGGAGAGCCTTTGCAAGGCTTGTCAGCTAGGCAAGCAAACCAAGAACTCATTTAAATCTGTAAATAAAAGTGATTCTCCTAGAATCCTGTATTTATTACATTTGGACCTTTTTGGCCCAATAAATGTACAGAGTTTAGGAGGGAAGTATTACACTTTAGTAATTGTAGATGACTTCTCTAGGTTCAGTTGGGTTTTCTTTTTGAGAACTAAGTCTGATAACTTCAAGGCCCTTACAGACTTTCTACTTTGTGTGCAGACTGAGTACTCTACTCATGTGGCCTTGATCAGAAGTGATCATGGTACTGAGTTTGACTCTCTTCTCATGCAAGAATTCTGTGAGAGAGAAGGTATCAAACATAGCTTCTCAGCTCCTAGAACTCCCCAACAAAATGGGGTAGTTGAGAGGAAGAATAGAACACTAATTGAAGCTGCTAGCACATTGTTGGCAGATGCTAACATGCCTCTATCCTATTGGGCAGAAGCTGTTAGTACAGCCAACTATGTCTTGAATAGAAGTTTGATACACAAACTTAAGTGTAAAACTCCTTATGAGTTGCTTAAAGGAAAGAAACCAAAAATTAATTACTTTAGAATTTTTGGCTGTACTGTTTATATTCATAACAATAATAAAGAATATATTAGAAAGTTTGAAGCAAAAGCTTCAATGGGAATTATGCTTGGATATTCCCAAGTAAGCAAAGCTTATAGGGTTTATAACAAATCAACCTGTAAGATAGAAGAATCTGTGCATGTGACTTTTGATGAGTCTCAGATGTTTTACAAGGAGAAAGAAAATTCTCCTTCATCTAGTTCTTTGCAGGTACATGATGCCCCTCAAGAAATCCTTCAACTTTCAACTCTTCAGATCACTGAATCAGACAGTGATGAAGACATTGCTGAAGCTGTTGAAGCTGTTGTTGTTCCACCAACAGTAGATCAAATTCCTCCTGAGGAATTAATCCCAACTGTTGCTGAAGATCACATCCCACCTGCTGATATTGTCACACTTAGAGATCATCCCACATCTCAAGTGATTGGAGACATATCAGCTGGTGTGCAAACAAGACATCAATTAAGACAGGATGTGATGCATGCTTGTTTCCTCTCACAGGTTGAGCCCCTCACCTTTAAAGATGCAGAGCTAGATCCCCACTGGATCATTGCAATGCAAGAGGAACTCAATCAGTTTGAGAGATGTAAAGTTTGGACTTTGGTTCCAAGACCTAAAGGCCAACTGATCATAGGCACCAAGTGGGTGTATAGAAACAAGTTAGATGCAAATGGAATAATAGTAAGGAATAAAGCTAGGCTTGTAGCTCAGGGCTACAGACAGGAGGAAGGTATAGACTATGACCAAACCTTTGCTCCTGTTGCAAGGCTAGAAGCAATAAGGATCTTCTTGGCCTATGCAGCCTACATGAAGTTTAAGGTGTTCCAAATGGATGTCAAAAGTGCATTCCTAAATGGTGAGCTTAAGGAAGAGGTGTTTGTTGAACAACCACCAGGGTTTGTTTCATCAACTCAGCCTTCTCATGTTTTTAAGTTGCAAAAAGCTCTTTATGGACTAAAGCAAGCTCCTAGGGCCTGGTATGAGACCTTAGCCAGTTTCCTGTTAGAGCACAACTTCACTAGGGGAGTAGTTGATAGAACCCTGTTCGTTAAGCATCACAAGGACACAATCCTGTTAGTTCAGGTGTATGTAGATGATATTATCTTTGGCTCCACTGATCCCAAACTGTGCAAAAAGTTTTCCAACTTGATGCATTCTAAGTTTAAGATGAGTAGCATGGGTGTGCTGTCTTACTTTCTTGGTCTCCAAGTTAAGCAAGATGCTGATGGTATCTTCATCTCCCAATCCAAATATGCCAAGGAATTGGTAAAGAAATTTGGGATGGCTGATGCTTCAGCAATGCCTACACCCATGGCTACTAATGTAGTTATTGATTCTGATGATCACGGCAAGCCAGTTGATCAAAAGAATTATAGGGCCATTGTTGGTTCCCTATTATATCTAACTGCAAGTAGGCCAGATATAATGTTTGCTACATGCCTTTGTGCTAGATTCCAGGTCAACCCCAAGGAATCTCATCTGATTCTTCTAAAGAGAATCCTGAGATACCTGAAAGGATGTCCAAATCTAGGACTTTGGTACCCAGCTGAGTCAGAGTTTGAATTAATTGGATATTCTGATTCTGATTATGCTGGTTGCAGAGTTGACAGGAAGAGCACCTCAGGAACTTGCCAGTTCCTGGGAGAGAGATTGGTCTCTTGGTTCTGTAAGAAGCAGGCTTCTGTCTCAACTTCAACTGCAGAGGCTGAATATATAGCTGCTGCTAGTTGTTGTTCACAGATCCTGTGGATTCAAAACCAGCTTGTGGATTATGGTTACTCACACAAGAACACCAAGATCATGTGTGATAGTACCAGTGCTATCTCAATTGCACAAAATCCAGTGCACCACTCTAGAACGAAGCACATTGAGATTAGGCACCATTTCCTGAGAGATTGTGTGGAAAAGAACAAGATCTGTCTTGAGTTCATATCCACTGAGTTTCAGAGAGGTGATATATTCACCAAGCCTTTAGATGAACAGAAGCATCTGTTCTTTTTAGTCCAACTAGGCATGATCAATGGACGAGACTAAGTGTGACGATATCTGCCTATGTTGAGGTCTGTTTGAAGATAGTCGAACGACGTTCGAAGATAGTCGAACGGCTTAAGCTTATCGTCGACCTCTGGTTAATGATAGCTTATCTGTTTGAAGATCGTCGATCGACGTTCGACCATCGTCGAACGGCTTGGGCTCATCGTCGATCTCTGGACGACGACAGCCTGTTGCTTGAGAAGCCAGAAATAGTCGAACGATTGTCCGACTACTCTGCTTCTGAGCCGATCGTCGAACGGCCGTTCGACTATCGGTTCAAGATCTTTTTAAATAGACCGACTATATCTGGTTCAATATAAAGCCGATAGTCGACCTAGGTTAAAAGATCTGTTGCTTTATCGTCGACGGATCGTGCCCTTTCGCATTCTGCTTTCCCGCTTGCGATTTTCTGCCGCTCCGTCCCCTTCGTCTTCCTCCTCCTTCTCGCGTCTCTCCAGCAATTCGATGGCGATTTCCCCAGCTGTTCTAGCCGTCGTCAAGTTCGATGCCGGATTCAGTGTAGATTTTGAAGCTTTCAGCAGTTGCGATGCCGGAATAGTGGAAGTTCTCCAGCTCTGCAGAGATCAAGGTCTAGAGAAGCTGATGTCTGAAAGGATCAAGATTAACATTCCAGAAATAAAAGAATGGGCTTTCACGTCGTCTTCCACAGACGATTCGATGATCGGTACCATCGGCGGAGTAGAAGCTATCCTGACTCCGGCCGTTCTTTCTGATGTTTTTGGTTTGGTTATTGGTGATGAAGATTATGAGCAAGATGCTCAGGAGTTCGGAAGGATGCTCGTCGAGCTGGGACATGCCGAGGGCATTCCCACCAAGCTGCTCAAGGTAAACTTCCCCTTCAAGATTAAGTTCCTCGCTGAGGTAGTCGGAAAAGTGCTTCTGGGCAAGCACTCCGCCCATGATAACATAACAAGGCAACAATTCGCACTTATGTGTGCAATTGTTAATCGTAAAAGGATCGATTGGGCTGCTGTTCTGTTTGATTTGATCAGGAAGAAGAATGGAAAGAAGGAAGTCACCCTGGGAAGGGTTATAGGTATTTTCCTGAAGGAGAAATTCCCCCAGCTGCTGAATTCTGCCGCAACAACCATCAATGCCAGTAAGAAGATGGATCCCCATCTGTTCTCAAAGTGGAAGAGGACATTCGTGAAATCTGCTCCAGCTCAATCTGAGGACACAAGGACTGCTTCAGTCGCTCCTCAACCTAGTGAAGCTGGCTCAGCTCTCCCTTCCTCCTCCCCTGCTTTGCCGTCTGCCTCAGTTGAAGTACCATCAACTTCAGCTGAGGTACGACCTTCCTCTTCTGCTGCACCTGAAACAACTATGGTTGTTTCCCTGTCTCCTCCAGCCTCTCCTCTCCCTGCATATCTGGCTAGGATATCTGCTCCTAGCTTCGATTTGTTAGGATCAGAGAGAGTTCTTACTCCTCATGCATCTCCCGTTAATTCCCCAGTTCGATCCCCTGTCCCCATTATTTCTCATCCCAGCACATCTACCATATCTGCTGCTGCTCCATCCTCCTCTCATCCATCTTCTTTTGAAATCTCTCCTGAGATTATCATCCGCATTGTGGAGCTGATTACCCCGTCAATCAAAACCATGATTGACGAGGCAATCGCTCCCCTTGCTGCCTCCATTGACCGTCTAACTGCCTCCATCCAATCCATCTCCAAATCTGCTGAGCCATCTACCTATAGGTGCCTGGTTTCAGTAGCTACTGAAATCAGGCAGGGGGAGATGTTCAATGAAGATGTCTCAGACCTTCCTGCTTCCCCTCCAGCTGAAATAGAGATAGCTCCAGATGTTGTCGTATCTGTCCAGCCAGAATCTGCTCCAGAAGAAGTTCCAGATGTTGTTATGACTGTTCAGGAAGAGACAGCTCCTGCTGAGAAAGAGATTGTTCCAGCTGAGGATGTGGTAACTCCAGCTGAGGGAGAAGTTGCTCCAGTTGAGCAAGTTGTAGCTCCAGTTTTGACTGAGAAAGAAATATCAGATGGAATATTGCTATCAGAAATTGCAGTGAAAGTATGCTTAGAAGATCTAACATCTCCTGTGATAGTCAGATTCCTGGAAGGAATTATTACTTCTTATCTGAATGAATGCTGGGAGATGGTTAAATATGAAGGTAATTCTTTCATTCGTTTTGTCGATGAGTCTATTAATTTGATAGTCTGTGAATACCTTGAAGGAATGATCTCTGTTTATTTAGCAGATCTATATTCATAATTTTACAGATATTATTAGAGAAGATTTAGCTGCCCAAATAATAGAAGTTGTTTCTGAGGCTGTACCAAGTATTCCCGATATTCAAGTTGACCCTGAGTTGGAATCCTTCTTGGATAATAAAGAAGAAGAGTCTGAGAAAGAGGAAGTCAAAGTTGACTCTCCAGTTCTGAGTATGGAAGAAGCTCAAGCAAGAGCTGCATGGGACTTAAGAGTTTTATCTTTAAAAGAAAAAGAGAAAGATTTGCAATTTGGAAAGTCATCCATCTGGGATGACTCCCCTGGATTAGATTTAGACTCCCTTCTGGCCTTGGATGCCATGGAAGAAGAAAGGGAGAAATCTGCTTCTAAGCTTAAAGAAAAGGCTGTCTCAGAAGCCTATGATCCCTATGAGAACCCTCCATCATCCCATTCTGATGATGATGATGATTCTGATATGTCTGAAAAATCAAAGAAAAAGAAATCTGCTGCTAAGAAAAGAAAAGCAGCTCCTCCTCCACCTCCAAATAAGGATAATGACATTCCCTACTACATTTTGAAGGGCATTGACCCCAAATCTAAAGATTTTCAGCATTGGATGAGGTTTTCGAAAAACCAGCAAAAAGAAAGGAAGAGAACTAAGAGGTATGACAGTCCAGTCTCCAGATGGAATCCCAAAGGTCCTCCTCCACCTCCAGGTGCAGGAGCCTCTGGGAATCTACCTGCTAGTCGATCTGCTGCCTATGGAAAATCTGCATCTGCTCAGCCCCAACCAAGACAAGGTCATCAAAGTTCGCAAAGCAAATCATCTTATGGATCTCAAAGACCAATGAAGGAGGTTGTGGCCCAAAGACCAACCTTTTCCCCACCTCCTTCTCCAGTTCAATCTGAGAAGAGTGTTTCGAAAGGTAAATAGTTTACAGTGTTTTAAAACCTTCTAGCAAGTTCCTTTTGCTAAGTTCTCTAATGATTTTATCTAGATATAATAGCTGATGCTGCTTCTCCAGAGCCCGTATATGAAAATCCTGAGCTCGATCCTAATTTTAGGATGGCTCGCTTTCAAGAGCTTGTAGGAGCAGCCCAAATAAGAAAAGCAAGAGCCGAAGGTAAAGATACATCTGGTTTTACTACAATGTCAGCATATAGAAAGAAAGAATTTGAGAAATTCCAAGTCAATCCTGAGATATTTGATCCAGCAAAGTACATGGAAAAACATCCTGAAGCTGTTGTTCCCAGAGCTACAGAATTAAGGATCATTGGGGCTCAGGATCTGAAGATGTCAAAGAAGGAATCAGATGACCCTCTTCGAAAAATTTCTTTTGTCTCTAGTTCTTCTGATCCATTACCTGACCCTAAAGATTCTTGATAGTTTGTTTAAACTGCTGTGATATATTTGATTATTTATCTATCTGATTGATAATCTGCTAGTTTATTGTTATCTATCTGTTGAAATTATTTTTTAGTATTCTCTTGCTAGATGTTTTAGTTTTTGAGAGACTTAACTCAAATAGGGGGAGATTGTTGGTACCCTAGTTTGATTTGAGTTTAGTCCTCTCCCTTGTGCTCCTTGACCCAAGAAATATCTATGGTCAATGGTTAGGAGTCTAGCTGTAGAGTCCTCGCTTTTCCAAATTGAGAATTTGGTTAAGTAGTTTTTTCGTTCGACCATGGTCGAACGCCGTTCGACTATCGTCTATCGGCTGATCGACGATCGTCTATCAGTTGGTCGACGCCTTGGTCTGCGCTGGTAGTTCGACTATCTGTTGATAGATCGACTATCTGTTCTGCGCTGGTAGTTCGACTATCTGTTGATAGATCGACTATCTGTTCTGCGCTGGTAGTTCGACTATCTGTTGATAGGTCGACTATCTGTTCTGCGCTGGTAGTTCGACTATCTGCTTGATAGGTCGACTATCTGTTCTGCGCTGGTAGTTCGACTATCTGCTTGATAGGTCGACTATCTGTTCTGCGCTGGTAGTTCGACTATCTGTTGATAGATCGACTATCTGTTCTGCGCTGGTAGTTCGACTATCTGTTGATAGGTCGACTATCTGTTCTGCGCTGGTAGTTCGACTATCTGCTTGATAGGTCGACTATCTGTTCTGCGCTGGTAGTTCGACTATCTGCTTGATAGGTCGACTATCTGTTCTGCGCTGGTAGGTCGACTATCTGCTTGATAGGTCGACTATCTCTGTGCGCTTGATAGTTCGACTATCTGTCCAAGATAGATCGACTATCTGATAGTTCGACTATCTGTTTTGATAGGTCGACTATCTGCCGGGGTAGTTCGACTATCTTCTTCGATAGTTCGACTATCTGGATCGTTCGACTATCTGCCCGATAGATCGACGATCTCCGTGCGTCGGTCGACGATCTCCGAAGGTCGTTCGACGCTTTCTGCCTGCCTTTGTATTTTGTATTTATTTATTATATTTAATTATTTAATACATTTTCTGGCACGATATTTTAAGCTGTATGATAAAGTTTCCAGGCATTATTTGCTCTATTCTTTTTGCCTGAGTTCAAATCTTTTAAGATAAAGTTGTTTGTCTTATTAGCTGTCTATTTAAATTACTTTATCTGCTGACAACCCCTTTATAGCCGTTGGACTGAAAAGTCTTCTATTTGCTATAAAGAGATTGTTTCTGATGTGACTTTATTTAGTCTATCTGATTATTTGATTTAAGCCTGCAGCATCTTAGAAAGAGGTTTATTCCTTTTTATGGAATGTTTTGCTGCAGAGATATTTCTGTCTTCTTGATATTTACAGCCCAGGTCTCAAGGCTCAGTAGAAGACAAATTATTCAAATGAAAGAGAGCCGTTGCTTACTGATGATTATATAAAGAACCCTTTGCAGAAGGATTCAAGCTAGTTAACAGAAGCTTACACACATATTCAAAAGCACTCAAGCCTTCATCAAGCTCAAGCTTCCTGCTCTCAGCAAACTCCATCTAACTGAGAAGTGTTAAGACCTTCATCTCTTCTTCACCTGAGTTCTCCTGCTTTCAGGAAGATCAACTCAGAGTTTCTTTGAAGAAGAAGAAGAAGAAGAATAGCTGCTTGAAGAGATTTCTTTTTGTTATTTATTTTCCTCTTGTAGCTCTTTCCTTCAGAATTTTCTGAAGAGTTTCTGCACTGAAGCAAGACTTCACCTGGACATCTTTGAGCCAGGGGGAGCCTTGATTCTTTAGAGCATTCTAGCTCAGTGCAAGCTTTTTGTGCTTCTCTAATCTATTGTAAAATAGAGAAGACATCTTAACCTTCTTCCCCCTCCTGTACAGGGTTATTACTCCCTTCAAAAGTATCCCTTGGTGGCAGGGCACCTGATCAAAAACCTGTGCTTGGTTTTTAGACACCTGATCAAAAGTCTAAAGGGTTTCTGAATCTACCTGAAGCAGATTCTGTTGGTGGCAGGGCACCTGATCAAAAACCTGAGTGGATTCCTACCGTGTGGGTAGAAGAGTGGACGTACCCAAGTTGTTTGGGGAACCACTATAAATTTCCTTGTGTCGTCTGGATTCAACTGTTTAATTCATGTACTGTGGCTGTGAATAGATATAACTAGGTTGCTAGTTGCTGTTTAGGTTTTCCAAGCTTTAACTGTAATTACAGTTAGCTTGTGTTTGCACATCACTTGTGTTAGGCTTTAAGGTTAAATCAAAATCTATAATCTCTTCATTCCGCACTTCACTCCAAGGGAGTTGGGTAGACAGTTAAGTTTTGTATTGTGCAAAATTTGATTACTCTATTCACCCCCCCTCTAGAGTAGTATCTATCCCTTCACTTTCAATATGTGTCTACCTCACAGATGTAGTTGTTGTTCACAGATCTTGTGGATTCAAATTTAACTACTGGATTATGGTTACAACTTAAATAATTCAACCAAATTTTGTGTTAATATCAGTGCAATTTCCATTGCACAAAATTAAGCTATGCATAGTAGAACTAAGCATATAGAAATAAGACATCATTTTCTTAGAGATAATGTAGACAAAAATAAAATTAATCTTGTCTTCATTTCTAGTGATTTACAAAGGGCAGATATTTTTACTAAACCCTTAGATGAAAAGAAACATCTATTCTTCCTAAATTAGCTAAGCATGATAAATAAAGAATCATTAATTTGATTTTTGTTTTTGAGATCGACGAATTGCACACCTTTCGTCGAACGGAGCTCGACGAACTGTGTTCTTTTCGTGAATCATTCGTCGAACGGAGATCGACGAACCTTCCTTTAGAAAATTTCATTGAATGGATATCGATGGATTAGTTTCAAGTATTTTTCATCGGACAGAGCTCGACGAAATAGATTTCTTTCACAAAACTTTCGTCGACCGGAGATCGACGAAATGCTTTTCTTTTCTGGATTTTTCATCGAACAGGATTCGATGCTTTGTTTTTCGTCGGACAGAGTTTGACTTTTCGTCTTCTGAAAACTTATATTTAGGTTTTCATCAAACTCTATCACGTGCTTTCTCTATTTTCCCTTGCACTTGATCTCTTTGTCTTACAGGACGATAGCGATTTCATAAGCAACCATCTTGGCGATGAAATTTGATGTTGGTTTCGATATAGACATGCATTCCTTCCGTCATTCTGACCAAATATTCTAGGACATTCTGAAATTGTTTGAGGATCAGACTCTGAAGAACTTCATGACCACAAGGATCAAAATCCCAGTTGCTAAAATCAAAGAATGGGTTCACACTACAAGGTTTCTTGATCAGACAATAGTTACTAGATCAATCTATGGAAATCAGGTTACTTTATCACCAGAAATTCTTTCTGAGGTTTTTGGCTTTGTCAATGGTGAAGATAAAATAGATATATATAGTTCTGAATTTGATGAGATGTTAGATAGAATGGGACATAATCAGGGAAACCCTAATCTCCTACTGAAAAGTAATTTTTTTGTTGAATATAAGTTTTGGCCGATGTGGTCGATAAAGTTTTGTTGGGAAAACATTCTGTACATGATTATTTCACCAGGCACCAATTCAAGTTGATGTGTGCTTTGGTTAAAAAGAAATCTGTTAATTTGGGAACAGTTTTGTTTGATTCAATTAAGAAGAAAATTAATAAGAAGGATGTATGTTATGGAAGGGTATTGGGAATTTTCCTACAGGCTAAGTGCCCTGAACTCCTGGTCTCTCGGACCACCCATATTAATGCATCCAAGAGGCTTACTTCTGCCTTGTTTGGAAGATGGGAGAGGGTTATCCCAAAGACATCAAGGGCTACCTCTTCCAGAGCAGCTTCTGAAAACACAAGGGTTGTATCAACCACTCTCCAAACCCCGGCAGAAGTCTCTGCTCCTCTCATTTCTTCTCCTCCTCCATCTCCAAAACATTATCCTATTCAGTCATCAACTCCACATAATGACTCCCTCATTCCTCAGTCACCTATACCACCAATTACATCTAAAGACAAACCATCCACTTCATTTTATCCAGAATCACCAATTCACCAGTCACCCTCATCCTCTTTACTCTCTACTCTACCTAAGTTTAATCTAGTTCCTCGATCTCCACCTCATTCACCTCAAATTCATATATCTCAACCTCAATCCCCTATATAGGAAGAAACCATTCCTGATGTCACTCCTTCTGACATTCCAACATCATCTATACCTCAAGCTTTCACCATATGCCAAATCTGTGCAAATAGATCTGATCCATCTTCTTCTACCCAAAATCCACCATCTACATCTGTTGGGTTCGGCGTTCCTTCACTTGACCCGTGGTGCTTTGCTACTTATTTAAGAAATTAAGTAGCGCCCTCTCCAACAGTCCGGGCTTTTGGTGCAGTTGGGTATGCGCTTGATCCTTCAATTGGTATCAGAGGAGGTCACGGGTTCAAGACCGGGGGGGCGCTATTAAATCCTGATTTTTCCCTTCTACCTGTGTGGGTCCGGCGGGTCAGGAAAACCTGTGGACATGTGGTAACCCCACCTCTGAGCCATGTGGGCTATGTGGTAACCCCACCTCTAAGCCGACGGGTTGTACTGGACGCCGGGGGGGATTGTTGGGTCCGGCGTTCCTTCACTTGACCCGTGGCGCTTTGCTATTTATTTAAGAAATTAAGTAGCGCCCTCTCCTAATAGTCCGGGCTTTTGGTGCAGTTGGGTATGCGCTTGATTCTTCAACATCTACTCAGACTACTCCTGAGTTTATGTTTTTGGATTTCTCTTCTATTGCATCAAACCTTATTGAATTCATTACTCCAACTCTTAAAAAGCTAATAGATGAAGCCATAGCTCCTCTTGCTGCTTCCATTTCTGCTCTCTCTTCTCAGATATCCTCTTCCTCTACTGTCCTTCTTCTGGGGGCCTAGATTCAGATCTCCCTGGATATAGGTAGGGGGAGATGTTTCATGAAGAAGCTCCTCTATCTTCAGTATCAGTTCTAGAGGTTTTAGCAGCAGTAGCTGTAGTGGTCAGTAAACCTCAAGATTCAAAAATGCTTATAGTTATTTCAAATGAGTTAGCAGTTATTCATGAATTTGTTACTATTGGGGATGTCTCTATTAATCCCACAGTCAATTTGAGTTCTTTGTTATCAGATTTTGATACACTACACAATAGTTATTTTCCAATTTTTGAGAATTCTTCTAAAGCTATAATATGTTATACGGCCCCAGTTGATTCTCCAGTTCTAGAACAACTAAGAAACAGTTTTTTAGTTATTTCTCCCAGTATTAATCCAGTCCCTAAGACTATAGTAGCTGATAATATAATGGATATTATATAACAAGTTTCTTCCCCTCCTACTTATGCTTGGGATGAAACTTCTATGCCTAGTTTTGATGACATCCTTTTTTAAGATATGGAATAAAATGATAGTGTAAATATTCAAGCAGCAGATACAGATATTACAAATACACTGCCAGTAGCTTCAATTCCTAATCAGTAAGATTTGCTTAAGCAGCTAGATGATCTATATGATCAACCTGCAGAAGATTCTGATGATGATGATGAATCAGATGAGTCAGATGACTCTAGTTCTAAGAAAAGGAAGTTCAAGAAAAAGAAAGCTCCTGTAAAGGTTGCTCTTCAACCTTCTTCTACTGCTGACATTCCCTATTACATTTTGCATGGGATTACTCTCACACCAGACCATCCACATTGGATGAGATATTCCAAAAATGAGCAGAAAAGGAGGAAGAAAATGAAGAGATATAATTCACCTCCAAGGTCTAGGAGAGGACCTCCTCCTCCTCCAGCAGCAGGAGTGAAAGAGAAGGGATAGATACTACTCTAGAGGGGGGGTGAATAGAGTTATCAAATTTTGCACTAGACAAAACTTGAAGGACTACCCAACTCCCTTGGAGTGAATTGCGGAATTAAAAGATTATAGATATAGAATTAACCCTATAGCCTAACACAAGTGTTGTGCACAAGCTCAAGCTAACTGTAATTACAGTTAAGGCTTGGAAATCCTAATCAGCAACTAGCAACCTAGTTATATCTATTCACAGCCACAATACAGGAAATAAACAAGGCAATCCAGACGACACAAGGAAATTATAGTGGTTCCCCAAACAACTTGGGTACGTCCACTCTTCTACCAACAAGGTAGGAATCCACTCAGGTTTTTGATCAGGTGCCCTGCCACCAACAAGATCTGCTTCAGGTAGATCCAGAAACCCTTTAGACTTTTGATCAGGTGTCTAAAAACCAAGCACAGGTTTTTGATCAGGTGCCCTGCCACCAAGGGATACTTTTGAAGGGAGTAATAACCCTGTACAGGAGGGGGAAGAAGGTTAAGATGTCTTCTCTATTTTACAATAGATTAGAGAAGCACAAAAACTTGCACTGAGCTAGAAAGCTCTAAAGAATCAAGGCTCCCCCTGGCTCAAAGATTTCCAGGTGAAGTCTTGCTTCAGTGCAGAAAACTCTTCAGAAAGCTCTGAAGGAAAAACTACAAGAAGATAATAAATAATAAAATTAAAGATCTTCAAGCAGCTATCTTCTTCTTCTTCTTCTTCAAAAGAACTCTGAGTTTGAACTTCCTGAAAGGAGGAGAACTCAGGTTGAAGAAGAGTAGAAGATCTTAACACTTCTCAGTTGGATGAGTATTGCTGAGAGCAGATGACTTGATCTTGATGAGAGCTTGAAAGCAGATGAACAGGTTAACTAGTTAGCTAGCTTGAATCCTTCTTCAAAGGGTCCTTTTTATAACAGCAGCAAGCAACGGCTCTCTTCAATTTGAATTACTTGTCTTCTTCTGAAACTTGAGACCTGGGCTGCAAATAACACACAGCAAAACAAACTCTGCAGCAAGACATCCTATAAAAGGAATAAACCTTTTTCTAAGAAGCTGCAGGATCAAATCAAATAACAGAAGGACTAAATAAAGTCACATCAGAGAAATACTCTTTATAGCAGAAGGAAGACTTTTCAGTCTAACGGCTATAAAGGACTGTCAGCAGATAAAGTAAAATACAAAAGACAGCTAATAAGACAAACAACTTTATCTGAAACGATTTGACTCAGGCAAAAAGGATGGAGCATATATTGCCTGGAAATATTATCATAAAACAACTGAAAAGATATGCCAGATAATGTATTAATTAATTAAATATAATAAATAAAAACAAAATATAAAGGCAGATAGAAAGCGTCGAACGACCTTCGGAGATCGTCGACCGACGCACGGAGATCGTCGAACTATCGGACAGATAGTCGAACGATCCAGATAGTCGAACTATCAAAGCAGATAGTCGAACTACCAGAAAATAGTCGAACTATCAGATAGTCGACCTATCAACAGATAGTCGAACTATCAGGGCAAAACAGATAGTCGAGCTATCAACAGATAGTCGAGCTATCAGATAGTCGACCTATCAACAGATAGTCGAACTATCAAAAACAAACAGATAGTCGACCTATCAACAGATAGTCGAACTATCAGATAGTCGAACTATCAAAGCAGATAGTCGAACTACCAAGCGAGAACATATAGTCGACCTATCAACAGATAGTCGAGCTATCAGATAGTCGACCTATCAACAGATAGTCGAACTATCAAAAACAAACAGATAGTCGAACTATCAACCGATAGTCGAACTATCCACGCAGACTGAAAGTCGAACAACTGATAGACGATCGTCGAACAGTTAGTCGACGATAGTCGAGCGGCGTTCGACGATAGTCGAACGAACAAACTACTTAACCAAATTCTCAATCTGGAAAAGTGAGGACTCTACAGCTAGACTACTAACCATTGACCATAGATATTTCTTGGGTCAAGGGACTAAAAAGATAAGACTAAACTCAAATCAAACTAGGGTACCAACAAGGAGCAACAAGTAGTGTTCCTCATTCTCAAAAGCCTTCTTCTCATTATACAAAAGCTTCTCAGGACAACAAAGACAGACCTTCAAGGTCAGAATCTAAGAGCAGCAGCCAGCAGCATCCAGGTCAAAGAAGACAACAGCAGCATTCAAGCCAAGAGAGGCCTCCTTCCCCAGCTTATGATCCAGATTTGGGCCCAAACTTCAGAATGGCAAGGTTAAATGAGCTTATTGCTCTATCTCAAATTAATAAAGCTAAAGTAGAAGGAAAGGACACTTCTTAATTTTCATCTATGTCTTCTTACAAACAAAAAGAACTTGACAGGTATGCTAAGAAAAACTTATTCAATGTGGACAAATACATGAACTTACATCCAGAGGCAGTAGTTCCTAGGACTACATCTTTGAAAATTATTGGCTCTCAAGATCTGAAGATGATTCAACAGGAAGCTGTAGATCCCAACAGGAAGCTGGTCTTCACTAAATCATCCTCTGAAGACTCTAGAAAGATTTTTAGTCTTTGATTATTTTATATTCTTTAAACTATGTTAATGTTTATAACTCTCAAAGCACTTATGTTATATCTGCTCAAAATTTTATTTATGCTAGATACTTTATGCTTTGTGTTTTTATTTTTGTTAAATAGTATCCTCACCAAAATAGGGGGAGATTGTTGGAACCCTATTTCTGATTTGAGCTAGGATTACTATTAGGATGTTTAGATTGACCCATTTTGTATAGTCTAGGGTTATAGGTATATTTCCAGGGTCATTGCCTCAGAAGAATTTAAGCAGAAACTCAGTTCGAAGAAAGTAGAGTTGCGTTCGATGAACGGCGATCTCAGTTCGACGAATCAGATTCTTAACTCTGAAGTTTAGCTCGACGAACTTTGAGCTCCGATCGACGAACTCCGATCTCTACTCAGAAATTCAGCTCGACGAAAGTCAAGCTCAGCTCGACAAACTCTGAGCTCAGGTCAACGAATAAGAAGACTCAGTTCGATGAACTCAAGGCTCAGGTCGACGAAATGCTTGCTGAGCTCAACTAATTCTCTATAGAATTTTTAGTCAGTTTTATTTACAGCAGGCAGAATTGTTCCAGGCTATTATATATTCTGAAGGGAGAATAATTTCGAAGTCTTAATTACAGACAACTATAACTTTGATATTTAATGCCAAATATTCTAACGAATATAGCCGTTTAGAGGAAGCATTAAATATGGATTTATCACAGAGATTAAGGCTAATTTATTTCCAAGGCAGTTTCCATTCTCGGGAAATCTCCCAGACGTTTCAGAATCGACTAATTCAAATGTTTGAATTCTTCTCTACATTCTCTATATATATGTACAAAAGATTGCTGCCTCAAGGTTACAGACCAAGGTTACTCACTCAAAAATACAGACTCAGATATACAGACTTAGAGTTACTGACTTAGAGACTTGGAGATCAACACACTCTTACATAATTAGATCTTCAATCTCTACTTGTGCAAAGTCTTCATTTTCTCAGATTCAAGAAGACATATACCCTGAAGAAAGGACTCCCTCACCTGATCATAAACTCTACTCAAATCAGGGAGACCTTTCTGCTTCAACATCCACTAGTCTTCTCAGAGAATATTGACAGAGAAGACATTATCATTTTTGTTTATTTTCATAAACTGTGTATATGGTTTTAACTCCCTTCAAAAGTTACCCTTTTGGTTCCTAATTCTCCTGATCAAAAGACTTAAGTTGGTTTTTGGGCACCAAATCAAAAGTTCAAAGGGTTGCTAGATCTCCCTTAGAAAAATTGATCTTGTGGTGGCAGTGCACCTGAGCAAAAACCTATGGTGGCAGGGCACCTTATCAAAAACCTATTGTAGATTCCTACCAGGGTGGTAGAAGAGTGGACGTACCCAGATTTATTGGGGAATCACTTTAAATGTCCTTGTGTTGTCTGTGATTGTTATTTATTTTATTTGTGTGCTGTGATTTTGGTATATATATATATATATATATATATATATATATATATATATATATATTGTTATTTATTTTATTTGTGTGCTGTGATTTTTGCTTTATATATATATATATATCACATACTTTAAATCCGCTATAAAAATAAATTAAAGTTTTTAAAATACACTATCACCCCCCCCCCTCTAGTGTAAAATAGATCTATCCCTCACTTTCAGCAGGTCTCACGGGTGGAAGGCTAAGATGAGAACATTTCCAAATCAAAGCACCTCCAATAGGATCTCGCTAACCGGGTTCTCACAAGCTGGTAGGGAATTCAAGTCACTCGAGTAGAAAGCTAAGATAAGAACAAGTCCAAACCAAAGCACCCCCGATAGGATCCCGCTGACCAGGCTCTCACAAGCTGGCAAGACAGGTGAGTCACTTGGGTGGAAGGCTAAGATGAGAACAATTCCAAACAAAAGCACCCTCGATAGGATCCTGCTGACTGGGCTCTCACAAACTGGCAGGGCAGGAAGGTTGCTCAGTTAGAAGGCTAAGATTAGAATAAGTCCAAACCAAAGCACCCCCGATATGATCCCATTGATTGGGCTCTCGCATGCTGGTAGAGCAGGCATGTAGCTCAGGTAGAAGGATGGGAAGAGAACAAATCCAAACCAAAGCACCCCAGATAGAACCACATTAACCGGACTCTCACAAGTCGGCGGGACTGGCAGGTTGCTCGGGTGGAAGGTCAGACATAAGCTAAGGAAAAACAAAATCAGGGTTGATCTCCCAAGCTCTTGGGAGCCGAGTCACCCGGAAAGCGGATTGAAAGGAAGAGAACTAAAGAAATAAGGTATAAAGTGAAATAAAACCAGGAGGGGGCGAGTGCAATCTCCCCCCCCCCCCCCACATCCTCCTGACAAATTCTCCACTAGCACAACTTTGAGCACGGAGTTGGTGTTGTGTGAGTGCTCAGACCGTGGGTGGATTTCGCGCATCCTTCCTTCCACATTGATGGGCACTCGCGGGCCCCCATAATCATAAATCATGCCCAACTCCGACACTACCCGCTTCTTCCGGTTGTTGCCAGCTGCTGGCGCTCTCAGGTTTCAAATGTGATCGCAAAGGTGAGGTTATTATTTAGCATGAGATGCTGAGGCATGTTGGGATAAGTAAGTTGAAGGCTATGGTGGTGAGAGGTCTGGTTCATGACATGCCTAGTTTTTCATCCTTTGGAGACGGTCATGTTCGTAGGGACTTGTTATTTGTAACTAGAATTATGAGAACTATAGCTTGCATTAAATTTGTGGTTATGTTTTTCTAACCCTGTGACATGGAGAAGTAACTTGTGTGGCGATGTTACATGATGTGTGGCTAGCACTGGATGACTTGGTAACTAGTTCTAGCAGTTTGTCAATGAAGTCTCTGTGTAGAAGGTGGGTAGCAGTCAACGGTTAAGCGCCTAGGTCGCTGTCATAGCAACTACCTCAGTATCATCTTCCTTGGCAGTTCACAAGCAGTTCAATAAGTCAGTTCGCCTGAACCTTGCGGGCTGAGAGTTTTTCCAATTAAGTAAAGCAGTGCATGTTCGCACGGCTTCTGTTGTTAGGCGACTTCAGCGATCAGGAGATTAGAGGTGTAGATAGGTGGTTATTCAGCAGTTTTCAATAAGGCAGTCCACGCGACTTGGCTGTTAGAGTGTGGATAGGAGGATAGGCGGTCTCAGTGTTCAGTTCGCCAATTTTTCATTTGTTTATTTTCTTTGATCTCCATCGGGTGTATTGCAAAATTATGTCTCACAATTTATGTTTAGTCGTGTAAATCTTAAAATAATACAAGTGTGCTCTTGGTTCTTCTAATTGCTAGTGAATTACTTTACTTGGTTGGTTGAGAGTGGTTCTGCGACTTCCGTTCTATAAAAATTTTCAAAGGTTGTGTGTATCGTCAAAGCTGAAGCGCGGATTTAATGTCGGAATTTCACCTTTGGCGCTCGGCGCTCAATGGCTTTCTGCTTGGATACTCTCCCACCCTACATATGTGTTACACATCAACCGGTAACACCAATGTAGTGGGCATGCAAAAATAGCCCTGCAGGCTCAGGTACCACGCTTGAGGCACCTGAGCTTGGTCTATTTTGTTGTCCGACCTTGCTCAAACTGGTCCCGGACCTTATTATAATTAGGGGGGCTGTAAGTGCCTACTTGACCACGACAAGCTGGGTAGCCATCCCAACATTAAATGTGGGGCATGATTGTCGAACATTAAATGATGGGCATGATTGCCTAGCATTAAATGATGTACATTTTAGCCGAGCAATAATTAAATGTTGGGAGTGAATGCTATGCTGAAATAATTTATTTAATTATTAATTATTTAATTATTTTTGAATTTATAATAATTAATTAATTAATTAATTTCAATTTTTTTATTAATATGATCAATAACTCCTAAAAGTAGGATTGTTTTTGCAAAGCAAGGTTTCAATGCTTTTATATTTTGTTTGTAAATCGTTATTATGTATATCTAATTTCTGTAGGATTGTTTTTGTGGCTACGGGACTTTCTTTTTCCTGTATTATTATATTTAGTTTTTCGTAGAGATGGGTAAGCTGGTTAGTGATGTACTGTTGATTGGTGGTTATCTCTTTTAAAAGTTTATTTTTGTGATTTAAGGATTCAATATTAATTTGATATAAGTTCATATATTTTCGTGTTGTGAAATCTAATGTTTTGCTAAGGCTAATAAATAAATCTATTACTGTATTTAATTGGCTATTCGTTCCATGCAGTGAATGTGCGTGAGAGTTGTTATAATAACATTTGTGTCTAAAGTCATTTTCTACCTGGACTGTGTGAGTATTTTTCTGAAATAAGTCTAGATCTAAAAAGTCAAAGTAAGACGTGCTCATCCTAGCTCTGATACCATTTTAAGAGGGAGTCGTAGATTGTTTGGTATTTTCCTACGATTATCACTCTTACTCTACTACGTCTAATAACCCGACTGGTTACTAGGTAGGAATATCGGATCACGGCTTCTAAGCATATGATAATTAATAATAAAAGTTTATGAACTTCTAAGCATGCTTAAGACTAATAGTTTATTAATTTGTAAAAACAAGTTGGGGTATTAACTTGGGATATTATTTACTAACAAATCCTCTCCTCCCCGGCTATACTCCGAACATTTTTCCTTTCTCACTTTCTTAAAGATGATCTGTAGGAGGGTCATCCCGAGCACAAGATATCCCATGAGTCCTTACTACGCCCCCTTCGGTCTTAATTAGTTTAAATAAAGATTTTATAACAAAGTTGTTTATACCAGTATTTGCCTGCGGCTGCGATACTTTTTCCCTACGGCCTCTCGCCTGGCGGTACTTCTTCTCCCCGGCCCCCGGGCTCATACTGATATAATTTTTGTTATATTTTCCTTATTCAAACCACCTTACATCGTTGGGGTTGGCCTCAGCCACTCATGGGCCGAGCTTGCTATAACTCAGTAATCCACTGGTATGTAGTCTAGTACATACACCTGTGGATCATCTTCAGATCGCGTGAAAAATCTTCATGTTCGTTTCCTCCGGAGAGGAGGGGAGAGGACTACTCACTGATCATTAGCAAGGTTAAGAGCACGAAATTAAGAGCACGAAAACTTACTAATTTTTATTCAAAATACAAACTATACTTACAGTACGAGAGCACAAGGATTCTACGAGAGCACAAGGATTCTGAAAATACAAGCACACTTTCTCACAAGCACTCAGAACGAATTCTCAATTAAGCAACCGTGTGTCCTAGAACTTATCTCTCGCCTCCTTTTATAGAGGGGCGAGCCTTCAGCCTGGATGCAAACGGGTTATACATTTTATTTTTTAAGACGCGCTACGGTCTTTAAAAATTAATAAGCATAAGAAAAGACTATGGCTAAGTCTTTAATTATTATTGTTGAAGCAAGTTGGAAGAAGAGGCCGTCCAGCTCCGCTTTATTTAAATTTAAATAATAAAGGATGCGGTCCTATCTCATCCACAGTTTTTCCGTGGGGGAAGCCACGGTAGTGACTAAAGGGATAAGATCGAATCAAGGAAGAAACCACCCACCAAAACCAGGGGCGGAGTCTGGCCTTCTACGGCCGATTTACATTACTCGGCCACTTGTTTATACTGTTACTGGAGCCGATTCATCTGCAAGAGCGCCTTCGACATCGAAGAGGCAGCCGTATCGTTGGACAAAATATCGAATTCTATTTCTTTCACAATGCTTCGTCAGCTTGTGATCTGGGTCTTTGAAGCTAAGGACCCTTGGATAAAATAATTTTATGTCTTCCTGGTCTAGCCATACGCGATAATCTCGCGTTTCTACGGCTAGAACTCGGTTGTACGGGAGGTCGACATCGTATGCTTTTTTATAGCTGCGAAAGGCTCTGATTTGCTTCGGTAGGCTGCAGAGTTCTGTGCTGACGATATGTGATCCAGCGATATAGTTGTCCTGTATAACCGGCTTTTCGGTGAACCGGAAGATGTATATTTCTCTTTTTATATTTTCTAAACAGTTAGGCTCATAGCACGGGGGAATTGCCCGTATGTGTGCCTCTACTCCTCCGCCACGAGGTGTTGTATCCAGTAGCTGGAATATAACCTCTGCTATTCTTGTTTCTGGTATATGCCTAACATGCCCTTTTCTAGTGAAGAGGAGGCGGGTGATTAATCCTAATTCCATTAAGTTTCGAATAGTAAATTCTACTTCCGATATTGTGATATCGGTCCATTTTGCTATGTCTATCTGCAATCTTAGATACGAGAAATATAATTCATTGCCCCTCGATTCCGAGTAGGTTATGCATTCTATTTTGGCCCCTTTGAGGGTGTCCTCTTTCGTGGTGGCCAGATTTCTAAGTATTTGCTGGTAGTCGCATTGTCTTTTTACTTGTCGATGTAGTACTTTGGCTAAGACAATACTTTTTACAGGTGCTAAGGCCGACGAATATTGTTGCCAATTATCCTCAGCTTCTAGTAATTCTTTTGTGTACTGGTTGGCTACGGCTTGTAGCTCTTTAATTTGATCTTTTAGAATGGCTATTTTGTTTTCTGCTATGGCTAGAGAGGTTCGTAGCATATGATATTCTGGGCTCTGATTTGGCCTCAGTTGCATGGTACTTGATGTGGCTGTGGCCTTTTCTAAGCTATTCTGGCTATTTAGAAAAGTGAAGTGTCCGCAGACACATTCCACAATATCTTTGTAATTTTTGAGTTTTTTGCCATTCCATAAGTTGTCTGCCAGGCACTGTTGGAGCGGCGTGATTTGATGGCTAGTTCAGAATCTGAGATTGCTGTTTGCTGGAAAGGTCGGAAGTTGGAATGGACCAAATGTAATTTGGTTGTTGAACGCCATCTGAAAAAATATTGTGTAGTTAGCAAATTAATTATGCAAATTTAGTAATTATGAAGAGCGACTTGGGCTACTACCGGAGCTGTCGCCAGGGGTGAGATTTGCGATTTCTCTCGCGATCATGTCACGGAGAGTAGTAAGAAATTGCTTAATGTCTGCTACTTCTCTGGATAAATTTCTATATACGGGGTGTAGAATTTGTTGGCTTTGTTCCAAATATTCTAAAATTCGTAAGTAACGTCTATTTTCGGCATATAATATGCGAAGTCTTTCGTTATCATCCATTAATTAGTTTGGATGATGCGAGAAAGCTGGTCGGCGAGTTTATTATCGATACCTTTAATGTGCTCAAATAGTACTCTGTAATTTTGGTTTAATATATGGTCCATAAAATTAGTCCATCTTTTGTAGCTAATTTTCTTTTTATTTCTGTTTAGGTAAAATTTTACTATTGCTTCACAATCTGTTCGTACTAATATCTCTTGTTTGTTTATGATGAACAGGCGGAATGCATCTAATCCGTAGCAGACTGCTAGGATTTCTTGGTCGATGCTGCTGGCAGGGCCTTTTTCTTTGAAATTTCCACTATTGTATCTACATATCTGTTCCTCATTTTTTCCTGTATATTTATGGGGTTTGCATTTTAGGATGGCTCCCCACCCGGTTTCGCATCCATCTGTTTCTACTATCAGGTATTCACTGTCTAATGGTAATCTTAAATCTGGCAGGGACTTGACTATTTCTTTTATTTTTTCTATTTGTTTTTTATCTTCATTATTAAATGTCTTCTGCGTGCTTTTCATTTTACTATATAATGGGCCTGCTAATTTTCCCAGATCTTTGATGAATGGTCTTGCATAGTTTACCAGCCCAAGAAATTGTTGTAAATGTTTAATAGTTGTGATGGGTGGAAAGTCCAGAACCTTTTTACTTATATGTTCTTGGAGTTTTATTTTTCCCTGTCCTAGAATTACGCCGAGGAATTCTATATTTTTTCGAAAGAATTGGGCCTTTTGGGTACTGATGACTAATCCTTGTTTCATAAATTCAGATAGCACTAGTTTTAAATGGCTTATATGTTCCTCGTGTGTTTTTGAGTGTACTAAAATATCATCTATATAAACACTTGTAAAATTTCGATATTTGTTGAATATATCATCCATTTTTCTTTGAAAAATGCTAGGTGCATTTTTTAGTCCGAACGGCATCACTAACCATTCAAAGTGTCCTAGTGGGCATGTGAATGTTGTCCATGGAACACTACTCGGATGCATTCTCACTTGCCAGAATCCTGATTTTAAGTCAAATTTGCTAAAGACGTAATGGTTCTGGATGCTGTTGAGTAACTCATTTTTATCTGGAATATTGTAGGCATCATCGATGGTGTTATCATTTAATCGACGATAGTCTATGACCATTCGCGATTTTCCACGGGCCTGTTCGCTATGTTTATTGATTATGAAAGCGGGGCTACGATGTGGACTATTACTGCGCTGAATGACGTTGAGGCGAAGTAAGTCATCAATATGCATTTTAAAGTCAGAGATATTTTCATTGGTGGCATCTATCTTTTGGGATACAATGCGGAAATTGGGGTCTTTAAGTTCTAATTTGCAAACTAATTTGTTTCTATCCCAATGACGTTGTGGATTGGTTCCAAATGTGTCATCTTTTTCTAATGTGCTGATAAGGTGATCTATATCCGTATTGCCTGTCTCTAATAGAGTGTAAACAGGATTTAGAGGAATTGGAGAAAGGAGTGCTGAAGGGTGGACTTCAAAATCGTCATTATTGTCGAATTCGAGATTGTTATCGTAGGTTTCTAGTTTGTCTTCACCTGGGGTTAGAGGAAGAGGACACTTGCCGTGGCAGTCGCTTTTGGTCTTACAATGGCAGGTAGGGGAGTTGGCGGTGGTAATGTTGGTTTCAATTCCACTCCTAGGCAATTCTGATGTAAAACGGAGGGCGGGCTGGTGGAGGAGTTGGAGACCAGTACTGGTAATGAGAACACCATGGTACCAATTAATTAAGAGGTTAAGGCCTATGACGCAGTCTACATTGTTAAGGTGTAAATCACGTAGGGTGATACGGACCGGAAGAGCTTGGTCATTGGTCCATGTATTGTTGTCAAGTTTATAGCTAATTTTATAAGTGGTGTTTAATTGTTGGTCGTAATGAAAGAGTTTACCATCCATTTGTTTGGCATTAAATCGTTCGGTGGTAGGGATTTGTTGAATATAAGCCTGCGGGACGAGTTTGATGTCGAGAAGAGTATTGCTACATCCCGTATCGACGAGGCCTAAGACGTCCAAAGCCCAATCGTGGATTTTGAACCGTAGGTGGATTTTTAAACTATATATGCGAGGACCATGTCTTAACTCGGATGGAAGTGGTTTAGCAGGTGTGTGTTTACTGCTAAGGAGTTGGTATGACTGGTCACATTATTGGTTAAGGAATTCTTTGGAGTTGGAGCAAAGTGATCGGAACTTACCTAGTACTTTGCGGGCTAAGTACCGTTCTCTAATAGTCTGTAGTTTTTGATAAGAGGCCTGAGCACGTAATTTTCGAATAAATTTTTTGGCCACTAGGTACGGCTTAATACTGCGCTCAATGGCTTGAGTGAGGTATATTTTATTACGGGGATGGTCGTGAGCCAGAAAGGCTTCGATCATATGAAGATCAAATTGTAGGTTACGGAGCATGGACATGGTTGTATATTTGTTCGAAGAGTGTGAATAAATTTGCAACATCCTTTTGTATGGACGAGACCTGGATCTGGAGGTTGCTTAATTGGTTTTCGATGTCCAATATTCTTAATTCAATAATTTCTGTCCTAATTGGTCTTTGCGAGGAAACTTGTACGATAGGTATTGTAGGGTATTTGTCTTCGAGGCAAAATTTACAAGTTTCTATTAAACATAGAGTGCATTGGTATCGTAATGCTAGAGTAGGGTATCTAAAACAATAAATACATGGTTTATCATTACTACCACTATTATGCTTCCAACTATGCTCACATGTCATTATATCTGTTTTAAATATTGGTCGAGGAGATCAAGCTTGGATAAATTGTCTTCGTAGGAGTCACGACACTTTCTATCGAATTCCACTAGTTCTCTTGGCAATTCTTCTGTATCGCTATCAGAACTGGGTAAATATTTATCATCTTGGTCATTAATAGTAATGATGCTGTAAACACTTTCCGTATCACTAATTGTTTCATCAACTTGTATTAAATCCTCATTTGTACAGGCTATCAAGGCTGCTTGTTTGTTATGTATATTATGCCGTTTATTACATTCCCGTGCCAGGTGCTCAGTAGAGCCACAAGTAAAACATGCTAAAGTTTTGCTATAATTTCTTCGTCGATCATACTTTCGAACATGCCTATCTTTGTTTAGGTAGGGTTTTCTTGCGTTACTCTTGCGTAGGAAATATTTTCTTTTAGGTTTGTATTTGGTATGACTCTGTGGTGATCTGTAGTTAGTTTTTTCTTCTTTATCATATCTTTGGGGTGTATATATGTTTCGGCAAAAACTGTACTCGCCTTTGAGCTGTCGATTAATTTGGAGGTCAGTGCATTTTTCTACAAGATAGTCTAGAATGAATTTTATTTTTGTACTGATATTGTCGACTTGTGGAAAATTTACCTGACGTTCTTTATATTTCTTATAGATAACGGTTCCTAAGATCGGGTAATTTTAGGAATAGTTTTTCTCCGATAGTCTGATCATAAAAACATCCTGCAATACTGCTGTAATACATATAATCTTGGAGGAATGGTTTGATGTAGTGCCATTTCCTAATTTGAAGCTGTTCTAGTCTCCGAATGGCTTCTATCTGTGCTGTTGGGGTAATATTTGGTTGATATCCCAATAACAAATATGTTATTTTATTTGTGAAGTTGTAAGGATTTGCGCCTAGGGAAATATCTCGGCTAAAGTCTTGGGGGTATTCCTTCTTATAGGATTCCCAGATTGCTCTTGCTGTTTCTCCCAAAAATTTCTCAAGATAATTATACATCTCTTCGGGTGACTTAATGATTTCCAATTCATCGTATTTTCTAACTACCATTTGGCTCCATATTTCCAGTACTGTTGGTAATTTTTGGGGGTCGTGTGCCGTGATATTTAACAATCGTCCATCGTCTATTAATAATTTTTTATCGATAGTTTCTAATGGCATCCGTTTTCCTTTCGGTTTACTAGTGTCTCGTTCACCTTGATAGTCGTTGTATGTAGGTCTAGGTGGCTGTCCTATTCTATTATCTATTTCCGTGTTAAATGTATATGTATTACTTGCTTGAGATGTAGATTCTCCGTTGACCAATTCTATTTGCTGTTCATGTTCCATTGTGGCATATAACTCCGTCTCTGGGTTGTCGTGGAGCAACAAGTCTCTATGCATTACCAAGTGTCCTGAGGCATTAATTTCAAGACTATCAAATTCGTACATAAGTTTGTCAGCTTCCATTCTATTTTCGAGCCTAATCTGGTCGTCGTAAGTACCTTTGTAATTATACCTAACTATATGACCGTCTTCGATTCTGTTCATTTCGCAGAGATTCCACGTCGGAGTCTATTTCGTCTTGTTCAGGGATAGGTTTATGGACATATCCTTGAAATCTTAGACTATAAGTGTTGTCCAAATTTTTGTATAGAAGACTATTGTCTGGGATACTAACTGTGCTTGTTAAATTATTGCTGATATTCCATGCGAGGCCTTCCAGTATGGTCGGGTCAATGTCCATGGGCTGGATCATTTTGACACCCGTACTGCTTATGGCATCTATGATATGCGCAATATTAAGCTTGTATTTTGTGGTACTATTGTTGGTTAATTTTCCTAATAGTCCGATATTTATTAGCAAGTTACTGTGTCCGGTAAAATCTTCATATCCTTTCGATTGGATTCCTAGTTCGATTTTATCTATGTCCTTTATACTAATCATAAAGTCCGGACTACAATAGAATATTCCTTTGTTTCCTGACATGTCCACTTCCATTGCGGCGATCATCGCCTTGCGTGCGTCCGACTGCCATCGTTTATCTAAGAGGGTGATCAGGACTTTTGTTCCCAATTTTTTTCTGGCAAGTCCTTTTAATCCGATGACTATTAATCCGAGATGGACTAATTTTTTATCTTCTTAAAGATGATCTGTAGGCGGTGGTAATGTTGGTTTCAATTCCACTCCTAGGCAATTCTGATGTAAAACGGAGGGCGGGCTGGTGGAGGAGTTGGAGACCAGTACTGGTAATGAGAACACCATGGTACCAATTAATTAAGAGGTTAAGGCCTATGACGTAGTCTACATTGTTAAGGTGTAAATCACGTAGGGTGATACGGACCGGAAGAGCTTGGTCATTGGTCCATGTATTGTTGTCAAGTTTATAGCTAATTTTATAAGTGGTGTTTAATTGTTGGTCGTAATGAAAGAGTTTACCATCCATTTGTTGGGCATTAAATCGCTCGGTGGTAGGGATTTGTTGAATATAAGCCTGCGGGACGAGTTTGATGTCGAGAAGAGTATTGCTACATCCCGTATCGACGAGGCCTAAGACGTCCAAAGCCCAATCGTGGATTTTGAACCGTAGGTGGATTTTTAAACTATATATGCGAGGACCATGTCTTAACTCGGATGGAAGTGGTTTAGCAGGTGTGTGTTTACTGCTAAGGAGTTGGTATGACTGGTCACATTGTTGGTTAAGGAATTATTTGGAGTTGGAGCAAAGTGATCGGAACTTACCTAGTACTTTGCGGGCTAAGTACCGTTCTCTAATAGTCTGTAGTTTTTGATAAGAGGCCTGAGCACGTAATTTTCGAATAAATTTTTTGGCCACTAGGTACGGCTTAATACTGCGCTCAATGGCTTGAGTGAGGTATATTTTATTACGGGGATGGTCGTGAGCCAGAAAGGCTTCGATCATATGAAGATCAAATTGTAGGTTACGGAGCATGGACATGGTTGTATATTTGTTCGAAGAGTGTGAATAAATTTGCAACATCCTTTTGTATGGACGAGACCTGGATCTGGAGGTTGCTTAATTGGTTTTCGATGTCCAATATTCTTAATTCAATAATTTCTATCCTAATTGGTCTTTGCGAGGAAACTTGTACGATAGGTATTGTAGGGTATTTGTCTTCGAGGCAAAATTTACAAGTTTCTATTAAACATAGAGTGCATTGGTATCGTAATGCTAGAGTAGGGTATCTAAAACAATAAATACATGGTTTATCATTACTACCACTATTATGCTTCCAACTATGCTCACATGTCATTATATCTGTTTTAAATATTGGTCGAGGAGATCAAGCTTGGATAAATTGTCTTCGTAGGAGTCATGACACTTTCTATCGAATTCCACTAGTTCTCTTGGCAATTCTTCTGTATCGCTATCAGAACTGGGTAAGTATTTATCATCTTGGTCATTAATAGTAATGATGCTGTAAACACTTTCCGTATCACTAATTGTTTCATCAACTTGTATTAAATCCTCATTTGTACAGGCTATCAAGGCTGCTTGTTTGTTATGTATATTATGTCATTTATTACATTCCCGTGCCAGGTGCTCAGTAGAGCCACAAGTAAAACATGCTAAAGTTTTGCTATAATTTCTTCGTCGAGCATACTTTCGAACATGCCTATCTTTGTTTAGGTAGGGTTTTCTTGCGTTACTCTTTCGTAGGAAATATTTTCTTTTAGGTTTGTATTTGGTATGACTCTGTGGTGATCTGTAGTTAGTTTTTTCTTCTTTATCATATCTTTGGGGTGTATATATGTTTCGGCAAAAACTGTACTCGCCTTTGAGCTGTCGATTAATTTGGAGGTCAGTGCATTTTTCTACAAGACAGTCTAGAATGAATTTTATTTTTGTACTGATATTGTCGACTTGTGGAAAATTTACCTGACGTTCTTTATATTTCTTATAGATAACGGTTCCTAATGGATCGGGTAATTTTAGGAATAGTTTTTCTCCGATAGTCTGATCATAAAAACATCCTGCAATACTGCTGTAATACATATAATCTTGGAGGAATGGTTTGATGTAGTGCCATTTCCTAATTTGAAGCTGTTCTAGTCTCCGAATGGCTTCTATCTGTGCTGTTGGGGTAATATTTGGTTGATATCCCAATAACAAATATGTTATTTTATTTGTGAAGTTGTAAGGATTTACGCCTAGGGAAATATCTCGGCTAAAGTCTTGGGGGTATTCCTTCTTATAGGATTCCCAGATTGCTCTTGCTGTTTCTCCCAAAAATTTCTCAAGATAATTATACATCTCTTCGGGTGACTTAATGATTTCCAATTCATCGTATTTTCTAACTACCATTTGGCTCCATATTTCCAGTACTGTTGGTAATTTTTGGGGGTCGTGTGCCGTGATATTTAACAATCGTCCATCGTCTATTAATAATTTTTTATCGATAGTTTCTAATGGCATCCGTTTTCCTTTCGGTTTACTAGTGTCTCGTTCACCTTGATAGTCGTTGTATGTAGGTCTAGGTGGCTGTCCTATTCTATTATCTATTTCCGTGTTAAATGTATATGTATTACTTGCTTGAGATGTAGATTCTCCGTTGACCAATTCTATTTGCTGTTCATGTTCCGTTGTGGCATATAACTCCGTCTCTGGTTTGTCGTGGAGCAACAAGTCTCTATGCATTACCAAGTGTCCTGAGGCATTAATTTCAAGACTATCAAATTCGTACATAAGTTTGTCAGCTTCCATTCTATTTTCGAGCCTAATCTGGTCGTCGTAAGTACCTTTGTAATTATACCTAACTATATGACCGTCTTCGATTCTGTTCATTTCGCAGAGATTCCACGTCGGAGTCTATTTCGTCTTGTTCAGGGATAGGTTTATGGACATATCCTTGAAATCTTAGACTATAAGTGTTGTCCAAATTTTTGTATAGAAGACTATTGTCTGGGATACTAACTGTGCTTGTTAAATTATTGCTGATATTCCATGCGAGGCCTTCCAGTATGGTCGGGTCAATGTCCATGGGCTGGATCATTTTGACACCCGTACTGCTTATGGCATCTATGATATGCGCAATATTAAGCTTGTATTTTGTGGTACTATTGTTGGTTAATTTTCCTAATAGTCCGATATTTATTAGCAAGTTACTGTGTCCGGTAAAATCTTCATATCCTTTCGATTGGATTCCTAGTTCGATTTTATCTATGTCCTTTATACTAATCATAAAGTCCGGACTACAATAGAATATTCCTTTGTTTCCTGACATGTCCACTTCCATTGCGGCGATCATCGCCTTGCGTGCGTCCGACTGCCATCCGTTTATCTAAGAGGGTGATCAGGACTTTTGTTCCCAATTTTTTTCTGGCAAGTCCTTTTAATCCGATGACTATTAATCCGAGATGGACTAATTTTTTATCTGTTTGTTTTATCTGGCTTATCGTATTTTGGCTGATTAATTTTATGTTATGAGGAAAGTTTGTAACTAGCAATTCCTCTTCTCTATTAATCCTTAATAGTTGGGTGTTGAAATTAAACCGTCCTACATGATATAAAATTTTTGGGTTCAGGAGGCTGATTTGATGGTTATTGTATAAGACTAGATCTTGTTCGACGTCTAATACTTCTTCTAAAACTGTTTCTTTCTTTGGTTTGTGTCGTAATAATTGTCCTAGAAGGGAGGGTGTGCCAACTTGGCTATTTTCTGATGTTACGGTTCTACTGGTTGTTGCTATTGCTTGAGAACTCATCGTTTTATGATTCCAAATTTATATGGCTCTCGTGGTTTGACAGGTTTCTCTTTTCCAATTTTTAAGTCGTTTAATTGTCCTATTAAGCCCTCAATTTGGGAGTGTTCTTTATATCCATTTTCTCTTTGTATCGCGCTTTCTAATTTATTATGGAGCTGAATTAATAGGTGGATTATGGTATTATTCTGTCTAATTAAAATTTTATCACTCTCACCTTGTGCATCGTGGGTACTAAATCCCATAGGAGTTTTTAAATATATGTTGGTATGTCGTAGGGCTTCTTTGTATGCTTCAGACTCCATTATGCTCGTTTTATTTCGCAAAGCAAGGTTTCAATGCTTTTATATTTTGTTTGTAAATCGTTATTATGTATATCTAATTTCTGTAGGATTGTTTTTGTGGCTACGGGACTTTCTTTTTCCTGTATTATTATATTTAGTTTTTCATAGAGATGGGTAAGCTGGTTAGTGATGTACTGTTGATTGGTGGTTATCTCTTTTAAAAGTTTATTTTTGTGATTTAAGGATTCAATATTAATTTGATATAAGTTCATATATTTTTGTGTTGTGAAATCTAATGTTTTGCTAAGGCTAATAAATAAATCTATTACTGTATTTAATTGGCTATTTGTTCCATGCAGTGAATGTTCGTGAGAGTTGTTATAATAACATTTGTGTCTAAAGTCATTTTCTACCTGGACTGTGTGAGTATTTTTCTAAAATAAGTCTAGATCTAAAAAGTCAAAGTTTTGAGACGTGCTCATCCTAGCTCTGATACCATTTTAAGAGGGAGTCGTAGATTGTTTGGTATTTTCCTACGATTATCACTCTTACTCTACTACGTCTAATAACCCGACTGGTTACTAGGTAGGAATATCGGATCACGGCTTCTAAGCATATGATAATTAATAATAAAAGTTTACGAACTTCTAAGCATGCTTAAGACTAATAGTTTATTACTTTGTAAAAACAAGTTGGGGTATTAACTTGGGATATTATTTACTAACAAATCCTCTCCTCCCCGGCTATACTCCGAACATTTTTCCTTTCTCACTTTCTTAAAGATGATCTGTAGGAGGGCCATCAAATCAGCGAGGCCTTCCAGTATGGTCAAAAACTATACTCGCCTTTGAGCTGTCGATTAATTTGGAGGTCAGTGCATTTTTCTACAAGACATTCTAGAATGAATTTTATTTTTGTACTGATATTGTCGACTTGTGGAAAATTTACCTAACGTTCTTTATATTTCTTATAGATAACGGTTCCTAATGGATCGGGTAATTTTAGGAATAGTTTTTCTCCGATAGTCTGATCATAAAAACATCCTGCAATACTGCTGTAATACATATAATCTTGGAGGAATGGTTTGATGTAGTGCCATTTCCTAATTTGAAGCTGTTCTAGTCTCCGAATGGCTTCTATCTGTGCTGTTGGGGTAATATTTGGTTGATATCCCAATAACAAATATGTTATTTTATTTGTGAAGTTGTAAGGATTTGCGCCTAGGGAAATATCTCGGCTAAAGTCTTGGGGGTATTCCTTCTTATAGGATTCCCAGATTGCTCTTGCTGTTTCTCCCAAAAATTTCTCAAGATAATTATACATCTCTTCGGGTGACTTAATGATTTCCAATTCATCGTATTTTCTAACTACCATTTGGCTCCATATTTCCAGTACTGTTGGTAATTTTTGGGGGTCGTGTGCCGTGATATTTAACAATCGTCCATCGTCTATTAATAATTTTTTTATCGATAGTTTCTAATGGCATCTGTTTTCCTTTCGATTTACTAGTGTCTCGTTCACCTTGATAGTCGTTGTATGTAGGTCTAGGTGGCTGTCCTATTCTATTATCTATTTCCGTGTTAAATGTATATGTATTACTTGCTTGAGATGTAGATTCTCCGTTGACCAATTCTATTTGTTGTTCATGTTCCGTTGTGGCATATAACTCCGTCTCTGGGTTGTCGTGGAGCAACAAGTCTCTATGCATTACCAAGTGTCCTGAGGCATTAATTTCGAGACTATCAAATTCGTACATAAGTTTGTCAGCTTCCATTCTATTTTCGAGCCTAATCTGGTCGTCGTAAGTACCTTTGTAATTATACCTAACTATATGACCGTCTTCGATTCTGTTCATTTCGCAGAGATTCCACGTCGGAGTCTATTTCGTCTTGTTCAGGGATAGGTTTATGGACATATCCTTAAAATCTTAGACTATAAGTGTTGTCCAAATTTTTGTATAGAAGACTATTGTCTGGGATACTAACTGTGCTTGTTAAATTATTGCTGATATTCCATGCGAGGCCTTCCAGTATGGTCGGGTCAATGTCCATGGGCTGGATCATTTTGACACCCGTACTGCTTATGGCATCTATGATATGCGCAATATTAAGCTTGTATTTTGTGGTACTATTGTTGGTTAATTTTCCTAATAGTCCGATATTTATTAGCAAGTTACTGTGTCCGGTAAAATCTTCATATCCTTTCGATTGGATTCCTAGTTCGATTTTATCTATGTCCTTTATACTAATCATAAAGTCCGGACTACAATAGAATATTCCTTTGTTTCCTGACATGTCCACTTCCATTGCGGCGATCATCGCCTTGCGTGCGTCCGACTACCATCGTTTATCTAAGAGGGTGATCAGGACTTTTGTTCCCAATTTTTTTCTGGCAAGTCCTTTTAATCTGATGACTATTAATCCGAGATGGACTAATTTTTTATCTGTTTGTTTTATCTGGCTTATCGTATTTTGGCTGATTAATTTTATGTTATGAGGAAAGTTTGTAACTAGCAATTCCTCTTCTCTATTAATCCTTAATAGTTGGGTGTTGAAATTAAACCGTCCTACATGATATAAAATTTTTGGGTTCAGGAGGCTGATTTGATGGTTATTGTATAAGACTAGATCTTGTTCGACGTCTAATACTTCTTCTAAAACCATTTCTTTCTTTGGTTTGTGTCGTAATAATTGTCCTAGAAGGGTGGGTGTGCCAACTTGGCTATTTTCTGATGTTACGGTTCTACTGGTTGTTGCTATTGCTTGAGAACTCATCGTTTTATGATTTCAAATTTATATGGCTCTCGTGGTTTGACAGGTTTCTCTTTTCCAATTTTTAAGTCGTTTAATTGTCCTATTAAGCCCTCAATTTGGGAGTGTTCTTTATATCCATTTTCTCTTTGTATCGCGCTTTCTAATTTATTATGGAGCTGAATTAATAGGTGGATTATGGTATTATTCTGTCTAATTAAAATTTTATCACTCTCACCTTGTGCATCGTGGGTACTAAATCCCATAGGAGTTTTTAAATATATGTTGGTATGTCGTAGGGCTTCTTTGTATGCTTCAGACTCCATTATGCTCGTTTTATTTCGCAAAGCAAGGTTTCAATGCTTTTATATTTTGTTTGTAAATCGTTATTATGTATATCTAATTTCTGTAGGATTGTTTTTGTGGCTACGGGACTTTCTTTTTCCTGTATTATTATATTTAGTTTTTCGTAGAGATGGGTAAGCTGGTTAGTGATGTACTGTTGATTGGTGGTTATCTCTTTTAAAAGTTTATTTTTGTGATTTAAGGATTCAATATTAATTTGATATAAGTTCATATATTTTTGTGTTGTGAAATCTAATGTTTTGCTAAGGCTAATAAATAAATCTATTACTGTATTTAATTGGCAATTCGTTCCATGCAGTGAATGTGCGTGAGAGTTGTTATAATAACATTTGTGTCTAAAGTCATTTTCTACCTGGACTGTGTGAGTATTTTTCTAAAATAAGTCTAGATCTAAAAAGTCAAAGTTTTGAGACGTGCTCATCCTAGCTCTGATACCATTTTAAGAGGGAGTCGTAGATTGTTTGGTATTTTCCTACGATTATCACTCTTACTCTACTACGTCTAATAACCCGACTGGTTACTAGGTAGGAATATCGGATCACGGCTTCTAAGCATATGATAATTAATAATAAAAGTTTACGAACTTCTAAGCATGCTTAAGACTAATAGTTTATTAATTTGTAAAAACAAGTTGGGGTATTAACTTGGGATATTATTTACTAACAAATCCTCTCCTCCCCGGCTATACTCCGAACATTTTTCCTTTCTCACTTTCTTAAAGATGATCTGTAGGAGGGCCATCCCGAGCACAAGATATCCCATGAGTCCTTACTACGCCCCCTTCGGTCTTAATTAGTTTAAATAAAGATTTTATAACAAAGTTGTTTATACCAGTATTTGCCTGCGGCTGCGATACTTTTTCCCTACGGCCTCTCGCCTGGCGGTACTTCTTCTCCCCGGCCCCCGGGCTCATACTGATATAATTTTTGTTATATTTTCCTTATTCAAACCACCTTACATCGTTGGGGTTGGCCTCAGCCACTCATGGGCCGAGCTTGCTATAACTCAGTAATCCACTGGTATGTAGTCTAGTACATACACCTGTGGATCATCTTCAGATCGCGTGAAAAATCTTCATGTTCGTTTCCTCCGGAGAGGAGGGGAGAGGACTACTCACTGATCATTAGCAAGGTTAAGAGCACGAAATTAAGAGCACGAAAACTTACTAATTTTTATTCAAAATACAAACTATACTTACAGTACGAGAGCACAAGGATTCTACGAGAGCACAAGGATTCTGAAAATACAAGCACACTTTCTCACAAGCACTCAGAACGAATTCTCAATTAAGCAACCGTGTGTCCTGAACTTATCTCTCGCCTCCTTTTATAGAGGGGCGAGCCTTCAGCCTGGATGCAAACGGGTTATACATTTTATTTTTTAAGACGCGCTACGGTCTTTAAAAATTAATAAACATAAGAAAAGACTATGGCTAAGTCTTTAATTATTATTGTTGAAGCAAGTTGGAAGAAGAGGCCGTCCAGCTCCGCTTTATTTAAATTTAAATAATAAAGGATGCGGTCCTATCTCATCCACAGTTTTTCTGTGGGGGAAGCCACGGTAGTGACTAAAGGGATAAGATCGAATCAAGGAAGAAACCACCCACCAAAACCAGGGGCGGAGTCTGGCCTTCTACGGCCGATTTACATTACTCGGCCACTTGTTTATACTGTTACTGGAGTCGATTCATCTGCAAGAGCGCCTTCGTCATCGGAGAGGCAGCCGTATCGTTGGACAAAATATCGAATTCTATTTCTTTCACAATGCTTCGTCAGCTTGTGATCTGGGTCTTTGAATCTAAGGACCCTTGGATAAAATAATTTTATGTCTTCCTGGTCTAGCCATACGCGATAATCTCGCGTTTCTACGGCTAGAACTCGGTTGTACGGGAGGTCGACATCGTATGCTTTTTTAAAGCTGTGAAAGGCTCTGATTTGCTTCGGTAGGCTGCAGAGTTCTGTGCTGACGATATGTGATCCAGCGATATAGTTGTCCTGTATAACCGGCTTTTCGGTGAACCGGAAGATGTATATTTCTCTTTTTATATTTTCTAAACAGTTAGGCTCATAGCACAGGGGAATTGCCCGTATGTGTGCCTCTACTCCTCCGCCACGAGGTGTTGTATCCAGTAGCTGGAATATAACCTCTGCTATTCTTGTTTCTGGTATATGCCTAACATGCCCTTTTCTAGTGAAGAGGAGGCGGGTGATTAATCCTAATTCCATTAAGTTTCGAATAGTAAATTCTACTTCCGATATTGTGATATCGGTCCATTTTGCTATGTCTATTTGCAATCTTAGATACGAGAAATGTAATTCATTGCCCCTCGATTCCGAGTAGGTTATGCATTCTACTTTGGCCCCTTTGAGGGTGTCCTCTTTCGTGGTAGCCAGATTTCTAAGTATTTGCTGGTAGTTGCATTGTCTTTTTACTTGTCGATGTAGTACTTTGGCTAAGACAATACTTTTTACAGGTGCTAAGGCCGACGGATATTGTTGCCAATTATCCTCAGCTTCTAGTAATTCTTTTGTGTACTGGTTGGCTACGGCTTGTAGCTCTTTAATTTGATCTTTTAGATCGGCTATTTTGTTTTCTGCTATAGCTAGAGAGGTTCGTAGCATATGATATTCTGGGCTCTGATTTGGCCTCAGTTGCATGGTACTTGATGTGGCCGTGGCCTTTTCTAAGCTATTCTGGCTATTTAGAAAAGCGAAGTGTCCGCAGACACATTCCACAATATCTTTGTAATTTTTGAGTTTTTTGCCATTCCATAAGTTGTCTGCCAGGCACTGTTGGAGCGGCGTGATTTGATGGCTAGTTCGGAATCTGAGATTGCTGTTTGCTGGAAAGGTCGAAAGTTGGAATGGACCAAATGTAATTTGGTTGTTGAACGCCATCTGAAAAAATATTGTGTAGTTAGCAAATTAATTATGCAAATTTAGTAATTATGAAGAGCGACTTGGGCTACTACCGGAGCTGTCGCCAGGGGTGAGATTTGCGATTTCTCTCGCGATCATGTCACGGAGAGTAGTAAGAAATCGCTTAATGTCTGCTACTTCTCTGGATAAATTTCTATATACGGGGTGTAGAATTTGTCGGCTTTGTTCCAAATATTCTAAAATTCGTAAGTAACGTCTATTTTCGGCATATAATATGCGAAATCTTTCGTTATCATCCATTAATTAGTTTGGATGATGCGAGAAAGCTGGTCGGCGAGTTTATTATCGATACCTTTAATGTGCTCAAATAGTACTCTGTAATTTTGGTTTAATATATGGTCCATAAAATTAGTCCATCTTTTGTAGCTAATTTTCTTTTTATTTCTGTTTAGGTAAAATTTTACTATTGCTTCACAATCTGTTCGTACTAATATCTTTTGTTTGTTTATGATGAACAGGCGGAATGCATCTAATCCGTAGCAGACTGCTAGGATTTCTTGGTCGATGCTGCTGGCAGGGCCTTTTTCTTTGAAATTTCCACTATTGTATCTACATATCTGTTCCTCATTTTTTCCTGTATATTTATGGGGTTTGCATTTTAGGATGGCTCCCCACCCGGTTTCGCATCCATCGGTTTCTACTATCAGGTATTCACTGTCTAATGGTAATCTTAAATCTGGCAGGGACTTGACTATTTCTTTTATTTTTTCTATTTGTTTTTTATCTTCATTATTAAATGTCTTCTGCGTGCTTTTCATTTTACTATATAATGGGCCTGCTAATTTTCCCAGATCTCTAATTAATGGTCTTGCATAGTTTGCCAGCCCAAGAAATTGTTGTAAATGTTTAATAGTTGTGATGGGTGGAAAGTCCAGAACCTTTTTACTTATATGTTCTTGGAGTTTTATTTTTCTCTGTCCTAGAATTACGCCGAGAAATTCTATATTTTTTCGAAAGAATTGGGCCTTTTGGGTACTGATGACTAATCCTTGTTTCATAAATTCAGATAGCACTAGTTTTAAATGGCTTATATGTTCCTCGTGTGTTTTTGAGTGTACTAAAATATCATCTATATAAACACTTGTAAAATTTCGATATTTGTTGAATATATCATCCATTTTTCTTTGAAAAATGCTAGGTGCATTTTTTAGTCCGAACGGCATCACTAACCATTCAAAGTGTCCTAGTGGGCATGTGAATGTTGTCCATGGAACACTACTCGGATGCATTCTCACTTGCCAGAATCCTGATTTTAAGTCAAATTTGCTAAAGACGTAATGGTTCTGGATGCTATTGAGTAACTCATTTTTATCTGGAATATTGTAGGCATCATCGATGGTGTTATCATTTAATCGACGATAGTCTATGACCATTCGCGATTTTCCACGGGCCTGTTCGCTATGTTTATTGACTATGAAAGCGGGGCTACGATGTGGACTATTACTGCGCTGAATGACGTTGAGGCGAAGTAAGTCATCAATATGCATTTTAAAGTCAGAGATATTTTCATTGGTGGCATCTATCTTTTGGGATACAATGCGGAAATTGGGGTCTTTAAGTTCTAATTTGCAAACTAATTTGTTTCTATCCCAATGACGTTGTGGATTGGTTCCGAATGTGTCATCTTTTTCTAATGTGCTGATAAGGTGATCTATATCCGTATTGCCTGTCTCTAATAGAGTGTAAACAGGATTTAGAGGAATTGGAGAAAGGAGTGCTGAAAGGTGGACTTCAAAATCGTCATTATTGTCGAATTCGAGATTGTTATCGTAGGCTTCTAGTTTGTCTTCACCTGGGGTTAGAGGAAGAGGACACTTGCCGTGGCAGTCGCTTTTGGTCTTACAATGGCAGGTAGGGGAGTTGGCGGTGGTAATGTTGGTTTTAATTCCACTCCTAGGCAATTCTGATGTAAAATGGAGGGCGGGCTGGTGGAGGAGTTGGAGACCAGTACTGGTAATGAGAACACCATGGTACCAATTAATTAAGAGGTTAAGGCCTATGACGCAGTCTACATTGTTAAGGTGTAAATCATATAGGGTGATACGGACCGGAAGAGCTTGGTCATTGGTCCATGTATTGTTGTCAAGTTTATAGCTAATTTTATAAGTGGTGTTTAATTGTTGGTCGTAATGAAAGAGTTTACCATCCATTTGTTGGGCATTAAATCGCTCGGTGGTAGGGATTTGTTGAATATAAGCCTGCGGGACGAGTTTGATGTCGAGAAGAGTATTGCTACATCCCGTATCGACGAGGCCTAAGACGTCCAAAGCCCAATCGTGGATTTTGAACCGTAGGTGGATTTTTAAACTATATATGCGAGGACCATGTCTTAACTCGGATGGAAGTGGTTTAGCAGGTGTGTGTTTACTGCTAAGGAGTTGGTATGACTGGTCACATTGTTGGTTAAGGAATTCTTTGGAGTTGGAGCAAAGTGATCGGAACTTACCTAGTACTTTGCGGGCTAAGTACCGTTCTCTAATAGTCTGTAGTTTTTGATAAGAGGCCTGAGCACGTAATTTTCGAATAAATTTTTTGGCCACTAGGTACGGCTTAATACTGCGCTCAATGGCTTGAGTGAGGTATATTTTATTACGGGGATGGTCGTGAGCCAGAAAGGCTTCGATCATATGAAGATCAAATTGTAGGTTACGGAGCATGGACATGGTTGTATATTTGTTCGAAGAGTGTGAATAAATTTGCAACATCCTTTTGTTAATATGATCATACTGGAATGCCTTCCTGATTTGATGGCCGTCTTATTAAATGTTGGGAGTGAATGCTATGCTGAAATAATTTATTTAATTATTAATTATTTAATTATTTTTGAATTTATAATAATTAATTAATTAATTAATTTCAATTTTTTTATTAATATGATCAATAACTCCTAATTATGTTATGGTAAATAACTGTTAATTATAAAATAACTCCTCATCTGAAATGAATGGTTAATAATAAACTATTATGTGGATAACTATCCACTTAAGTGAAAACTACCAACTAGTGGTAACTACCCATTGAGTGGATATGATTGATGGCAATACATCTATAAATATTAATGGAGGGGGTATTCGATCTCTAAGTTCAATCATTCATTCATCCTGCACCATTTAGAGAGAGTGATTGAGAGCTTAGAAGATCTGTTACTCACGTTGAAACTCTATTCGGTGAAAGCATCAATGACCGGAGGTTTGATCTCATTCTTTCGCTTTAACTTTTATTCTTCATACTACGCATTTTATATAATCGTTCGCGTAGATTTTATTCTATCATTTGGTATCATAGTGAGGTTTTTTAATCTCTGCCTTGATGCGATTTCTGGCATTAAATTTATAAAAATATACTTTCATGTGATCTTTACTGTCGGAATGCCTTTTATTGCGCATTTTTGTGTTTGTAATCATGCATATCATTATATGGTCCTTCAGTGTTGATTCCGGCGAGAAAGCATGAACGCTATCCACCAGAAAATTCATCAGGAGGTGGGCCTTCATCAACCTGTTGTCGGAGGCAAGGCTTTTCTCCACCAGTTTTATCGGTGATATAGTTTTACCTGGTCATTGGATCGTGGATGCCAACTTCCAATTTTATGCATGATCAGGATAATGCAGTTTTTAATTCAATAATAATATTATATATATACATATATTTGTATATATGTATTTTATATTTTTTAAATGCACGTTTTATAAAGATGGACGCTTTATATATATTTGATTTATTTTCGAGGCACTAATTAGAGTGTCTCTCGGAGACGATCGACACATATTTTACGCGCAAATTAGAAATGATCTTGTCGTTCAATTTTTGAATGTCGATGCATTTCAACACACATTTGTGTGTTGTTATAAATATAATTTGTCCAATTGGAAATATTATTTTAAGTTTATCTATGCAATAAATTTATATGTCATTAATATTACGACATATTTATGCATAAAATATTAATCTTAATATCTCTGTGATCCGTATCATTTTGATTAATTAGACTTTGCCAAAGCAACCCGATTACATTAAAATTATACACAAAGTATTATAAATAGTTTGGATCACATTTAAATCAAGAGATATAATTATAATTAATTATATTAATATAATGACTTTATCCTACAGGAATTTTGTTATATTTAATATTATTGATTAGGATGAATATCAAATATATCATTTTTAATCTACCCACATAAATTAAAAATTGATGAAATTTGATGGTTTTATCATTAAAATTTCTAAACATAAATCCATTTGAATTAAAATTTTAGTCCATAGGAATATTTTATGTCATTCGATTTATGATATAATTATATATATAGTTTTGTAACCACTTGTAAGTATGTGTATTTATTTATTTTAGCAGTTATTCAACTTATTAGAACTTTTGATTTGAACATGATATTTCTAAATTAAGAAGTGATAATTATAAAGTTTGGACGGATTCAGTTCTCCTTCAGTTAAGGTGGATGGACATTGACTATGATATAAGAAAAGACGAACCGCCTACAATAACTGATGCTAGCAATGCGACTGAAGTTGCTCTTTTTGAAAAGTCAGAGCAGTCAAACCAGCTCAGTGTGATGTTCATTAAGAGCAAACTTTCTGCTAGTATCCATGGTTCAATTGAACAACATATCAATGTTAGAGCTTTACTAAAGGCTATTTATGAATAATTTGAGTCATCAGCAAAAGCTCATGTCATGACACTATTTATGAAATTTTCATCTCTAAAACTCACCAATACTAGAGGTGTGTGTGAGCACATCATGAAGATGAGAGATATTGTTACTCAGCTAAAAAATTGGAAGTGGATTTATCTGAATTTTTTATTGTGTATTATATGTTGAACACTCTTCCTCAATGCTATGGACCTTTCTAGATCTCTTTTAACACACATAATAAGAAATGGTCAATTAATGAACTCATGACCTTGTGTGTTCGAGAGGAAGAAAGACTCAATATGGAAATGGGAGAGAGTGCTCATTTGGCGACACATGGAAAGTATAAAGACCAAGGAAAAGGAAAGCAAGAGGAGTTCTTCAACCTAAGGCTTACATAAAGAAGGAATCTAAGTGTTTTTTGTAAAAAAAAGGGCACATGAAGAAGGATTGCGCTAAGTTTAAAGTCTGGTTTGAAAAGAAAAGTAATCTACTTTCTCGTATTTGTTATGAATCTAATGTGGTAAATATAAGTCATAACTCTAGGTGGATTGATTCTGGATCAACAATCTATATTTCAAATTCTTTGTAGGGTTTTCGAAGTAACAGGAGGCCATTAGGAAGTGAGCAGTGTATCTATTCTTGAAATAAGATGCGCTTGCATGTGGAGGCTATTTGAACATGTAGATTAGTTCTCAATAGTAGTTATCTTTTGTATCTTGAATTTTTTTTTATATTCCAAGTTTCTCTAGAAATTTGATTTCTGTATCAAGACTTATACCTTTGGGTTACTCATTTATATTCTCAGATTTATCTTATAAATTTGAAATTATTGGAAATGGTATTGTCTAATGGTCTTTTTAGAATTAATTTACAAAATGATGACTATAATAATGCAATGCATGTTCATAATAATGCGGGAATTAAAGGAAATTTTATGAATGAAGAATCCACTATGTTGTGGCATCAGAGATTAGGATATATCTCCATTGAAAGAATAAAAGGATTAGTAAATGATGGAGTACTTAATACTTTAGATTTTACTGATTAAGGGACTTGTGTTGACTGCATTAAAGGAAAATAGACAAACAAATCGAAGAAAGGAATCAGGAGGAGTACTACCATATTAGAGATAATACATACAGATATATGCTGCCCAAATATAGAGACATATGATAAGAAATATTTCATTACTTTTATAGATGATTACTCACATTATATGTATCTCTACATGCTTCATAATAAGTTCGAAGCGTTAGAAGATTTTAAATCCTTTAAGGCTGAAGTAGAGAAATAATGTGATAAGCAAATAAAGATTATGAGATCAGATATGTGTGGTGAATATTATTGTAGATATGTTGAGAATGGAAGAGCACCTGGTCCTTTTGCAAAGTTTTTTCAAGAAAATGGGATAGTTGCCTAGTACACTTTGCCTTATACTCCTGACCAGAATGGTGTAGCAGAAAGAAAAAAAACGAACATTACTAGACATGGTGTGGAGCATGCTTAGCAGCTCAAAACTTCCTAAGTCTCTATGGATAGAAGATTTGAAAACAGTAATGTATATATTAAACCATGTTCCAATTAAGGTTGTTCCCAAAATGCCTTTTGAGTTATTCAAAGGTTGGAAACCGAGTTTACAACATGAGCGTATATGGGTTTGCCCTTTAGAAGTAAGAGTGTATAATCCACAAGAGAAGAAGTTAGATCTGAGGACTATCAGTGAGTATTTCATTGGATATGCTGAGAATTCCAAGGAATACAAATTTTATTGTTTGTCTCATATAACTAGAATTGTGGAATCAAAGAAATGTTAAATTTCTTAAGAATAATTTAATCAGTGGGATAGATCTCTTCAGGGATTTAATTCCACAAAAGGATCATTGTGAAGCACAAACTTCCACCTCAAGTTATGGATTAATCATTGCTCACAACACTCCTACAATTCAAATAGGTGTTGAAGAACCACGCATTGACATTCCACAAAGTGTTAGCATTGATTTAGTAGATCATAATGTTTAGCAATTACTAGTGTTTGTTGAACAAACAGTTGAACAGCATGCTCCGACAGAGAATGTAAATCCAACATTAAGAAGATCTACTAGAGAAAGAAAGCCATCAATTTTTCGTGATTATATTGTATATCTACAAGAGTCTGACTATAGTATTGACACTGAGATTGATCCTGAAACCTTTTCACTTGCAATGAATAGTGATAAATCAAATTTGTGGTACGATGCTATGTTAGAGGAGCTAAATTCTATGACATATAATGAAGTCTGGGATTTAGTTGAGTTGCCCAATGGGATGAAGGCCATTGGCTGTAAATGGGTCTTTAAGACTAAGGAACATACATTGGGCAATATTGAACAATATAAAGCCAGACTTGTTGTCAAAGTATTTACTCAAAGGGAAGGGATCGATTACACGGAGACCTTTTCTCCTGTTTCTAAGAAAGATTCTCTTCGTATTATATTGTCATTAGTAGCACATTTTGATATGAAATTACACCAAATGGATGTGAAAACTGTGTTTCTCAATGGAAACTCAGATGAAGTGGTTTACATGAAACAACCAAAAGGATTTATCTCTCATAATGGTGAGCATTTGGTAAGCAAACTTAAGAAGTCTATATATGGATTAAAACAAGCCTCTCGTCAGTGATATTTAAAATTTCATGACATCATTTCTTCTTTTGGATTTATAGAAAATATCATGGATGAATGTATATACCCAAAGGTTTGTGAGAATAGGATTTATTTTCTTGTTCTATATGTAATGATATTTTACTTGCGACCAATGATAAAAGGGTTGTTACGAAAGGTAAAACAATTTCTCTCTAAAAGTTTTGATATGAAGGATATGGGTGAAGCATCTTATATCATTGGCATTAAGATACATAGAGATAGATCTCGTGGAGTTTTAGGTATCTCTCAAGAAACTTATATTAATAAAGTCTTAGAGAGATTTCAGATGAAGGATTATACACCAAGTGTAGCACTGATTATGAAGGGTGATAAGTTCTATTTGAACCAATGTCCTAAGAATGATTTTGAAAAGAAACAAATGAATAGCATTCCTTATGCTTTTGCCATTGGAAGCTTGATTTATGCTCAGGTCTGTACTAGACCTGACATCGCTTATGTTATGGGAATGTTAGGAAGATATCAAAGTAATCCATGTATGGACCATTGAAAAGTTGCAAAGAAGTTGATGAGGTACCTTCAAGGTACCAAAGACTACATTCTTATATACAGACGGAATGATCATTTTAAGGTAGTAGGATACTCTAATTCTGACTTTGCTGGTTATATTGATTCTCGCAAATCAACATTAGGATATATATTCATGTGTGCTGGCAGAGCTGTGTTTTGGAGAAGCGCAAAGAAGACCGTGACTGCTACTTCTACTATGGAGGCAGAGTTTGTTTCCTTTTTTAAGGCTACATCTCATGGTATATGGTTGAAGAGTTTTATTTCAGGTCTTAGAATTGTTGATTCTATTTCTAGGCCATTAAAGATATATTGTGACAATTCAGCTATTGTCTTTATGACTAAAAATAATAGATGTAGTAGTTAAAGTAAACACATTGACATTAAATATTTAGCCATAAAAATGTGTTAAGGAAGGAAAAGTGGTCAAAGAACACGTAAACACTGAATTGACGATAGATAAATGTTTAACTAAAGGCATGCCACTGTTTAAATTTATGGATAATGTGGTTAATATGAGATTGAGTCACATTATGTAATGTTGTCTTTGTATGTATAATGTGATTTATGAAACTCTTATTTTATGAAAATTTTCTCATATTGATATTGTGCACTTAATATTATTGAGAAAAATTATTCTGTGATGGACCTTGAATAAACATATGGTTTATTCATTAAGTAATGTTACCATATTTAGATTATATCTAAGAGATATTATACATGTGGTACATGGATGATATTACTCAATACATTAGAGGACTTATCTCCATGATTCATGCATCATATTTCTTAGATGGGTATGTGAAAGAGAAGGGATAGATCCAATATACTCTAGAGGGGGTGAATAGAGTATTAAAAACTTTTAATTAATTTTTATAGCGGAATTAAAATAGATGTTACTTATAAGTATAAGAGGATTAAAAACAAGAGCAAACACAGCACAGCAGGAATAAAGAAAGATGAGCAACTAGATTACACAAGAAAATTATAGTGGTTCCCCAAATCTAGGTACATCCACTCTTCTACCACCCTGGTAGGAATCCACTTAGGTTTTTGATCAGGTGCCCTATCACCATACGATCTGCTTCAGATAGATCTAAAAACCCTTCAGGATTTTGATCAGGTACCTAAAAACCAATAGGTTTTTGATCAGGTGCCCTATCACCAAAGAGTTCACTTTTGAAGGGAGTAATAACCCTATACAAGAGAGGTTAAAGAAAATAGATGGCATTCTTCTCTTTCTTAAAGTAAATGAGAAGACTATGTGGATTTGATGATGCAAAAGCTCCCCCTGAGATAATGAGTTGATTCAAAAAGATGGAAGCTTAGTCTAGGGTGTAGGTCTTCAATAGACTGGTGTTCTTGTTCTTCAGAATCTGTAGAAATGATGTTGATTTTCTTTCTCTGTAGATTCCTGAAGATAGAACTGAGGAAGAAGACTCAAGATGAAAACTAGTTGTTCTTCTTCTGTATTCTGAGAGCAGAATGGAGAGTTCTGAAAGCTGTTGCAGACAAGAATGCTTGTGATTTCTTAGAGAAAGAGTTTCTGAATGTGCTTGTATGACTATTAACAAGTCTGAATATCTCTTTTTGAGATTCAAAAATATTCCTTGAATTACTACAGAAAATGAGGAGAAAAATGACTACAAATTCTGGCAATTAATTTTCTCCCCAGCTGTCTTGGCAAATAAGTCAGAATAATACCTTGTGAAATACCATAGTTAATGTTGTGAAGAAATGGCTATATGCCTTGAGAATGTCAGCATTAACTACCAGAGATTATTTGACATAAACAGAATCAATGAATTAGGAAATAAATCTTCAAGACAGCTGCTGAAAATAAAAGGAATCGGACACAGAGAATGGTCGTCGATCTGGGCTGGAAGATCGTCGAGCTGAGATCAACTATCTGCGATCTGAGATATCTGAGAACAAGATAAAACGTCAACCTGAGCTCGTTGATCGTCGAGCTCAGTTCAGAGATTAATCTCTGAGATCGTCGATCGTAGATCGATGATCGTCGAGCTGAGTTCGACAAAAGTCGAACTGATATGAATTCAACAGAATTCTTCTGAGTCTGAGATCTAAGAGAGAAATCCAAAGCTGGTCTTGAGAAGTCTGACCTATAAAGACTAACTTAGACCTAGACCTTGACCCTGGCTATACATATGGGTCAACATCCTAAGAGTGGACCTAGCCCAAATCAAACAAGGGTTCCAACAATCTCCCCCTATTTGGGTGAAGTCACTCAAAGTAAAAGGAAAACTAAAAATACAAGACCATACATATCTGATAAAATTTAAATTATCAATAGATATAATATAGCAATGTACTGCATAATTAGTTCAGATAAAATAGTAAAACAATAAGGTAAAAAAAAGGTTCAGAGAAAAACTTAAGAATTAGCAGGAGGAGCAGAAGAGGTTTTGGTAAAAGCAATCTTCCTGGATGGGTCTTCTGCTTCCTTCTTTGACATCTTTAAGTCTTTCTCACTAAGAGTTTTATGAGAGGTGGCTCTGGGGACAACTTCTTCTGGATGAAGTGACATATATTCAGCAGGATTAAATACTTTCTTACTCACTTGCAGCCTTTAAAGTTCTTTTTCTCTGAAGGAGTACATTGTAGTAAACTGTGAGAGATCTTGTCCTTCTTTTCTGGCCTTGTTAATCTGAGATAATCAAATTAACTCATTGAGTCTGGCCATCCTGAAATTAGGATCAAGTTCTAGATCAACAACAGGAGAATCATCCTGAGGAGGCAATTTAGTGACAGATCTGAATTGAGTTGATTGAGCTTGAAAGTTTGTCACTGAGGGATTATCTTGCTTTTGCTCAGAATATAGAGATCTAGGAGGAGGAGCTTACTGAATTTGCCTTTAGACTTAGAAGATTGAGAGGAGGAATGCCTTTGAGAACCAGAGGGAGCTTGCTTCTGATGCTGAGAAGGAGATGGCTTTTAAGACTTAGAGATATTTGAACTTTGAGTAACATTGCCTGAGGCTCCTGCAGCAGGAAGAGAAGGACCTCTCTTGAACTTTTGAGGAGGAGGAGAGTACCTTCTTCTCTTCTTCCTAGACTTTTGCTCATTCTTAGACAACCACATCCACTGTGGCATTCCTTGATAAGGAGTAATCTTCTGGAGAATGTAGTAGGGAGTGTCATTAAGAGGATTTGGCTTTGGAACTGCCTTAGGAGGAGCTTTTCTTTTCTTAGACACTTTCTTCTTGTTGTTATCAGAATAGGAATTATCATCTTGATCATCTTCAAATGAGCTTTAGGGAAAAGCATACAGTGCATCAATCTCTCTGATCACTTCCTTTGTAACTTCCTTATCATCTGGAGGAAGGATAACTTCAGCAGGAACTGCTTCAGTTTCCATAGTAATATCTTGAGCAATGAGATCATCAAGACTTGGAATGGGGCTATCATCCAAAACATAGGATGGCCCAGGAGATCTTGGCATCTGATCATCAGACTGTTCTGCCAGAGGAACTACAAAACTTGTCTTTAGTTGTCTAACAACCTCAAGACTTAGAGAGGGAGTACAACACACAATAGCCAAAGAGGATGGATTAAAATTTGGAAGACAGTCTAGAAAGAGTGTGTAGAAGGAACTCAACAACTCAAATATATCCACTGTGGGATTGATGCTACAATCACCAATAGTCAAGACTTCTAGAAGAACTGTTTCTTCTGTATCAGTATCAATATCAATAATTTCTGTATTTAGAGCCATCTGATCATCTGAGGAGACATCCTCCTGCATATCTGCTGAAACTACTACTGCTAGAGAAGGCATGGGAGCTTCTTCATTGGATATCTCCCCCTGCCTGGCTGCAGAGGTATCTGTAGCTAGGCCCATAGAAGAAGGGACAGAGGAAAGGGCAAGCAACTCTATGGGTAAGAGTGTTGGTGGAGGCCGTTAGAGGAGCTATAACTTGTGCTATAAGAAGCTCTAAGGAATGATAAATGAATTGCAGAAGATCTTTGGCTATATCTGAGAAATTGATGTAAAGGGGTTCAAGCTCAGAGGAGGTGTAAGGAGTTTGATGACCATAATTTGAGCAAACTGAGAATGTAGAAGGGAAATCTGTATGAGTGCATTAGGGAAAAGAAGAGGATGGATGAGCATCAGAGGGAAGAGATGATGATGGAATATCCTTTTGGATGGGCTCATAGGGAATCTGAGAGGATAATGATGGAGAAATGATAGGAGAAGTAGTGGTCTGAGGAGATGCATGATGATCTGCCTGAGGAGAAGCAGGATGATCTGCATGAGGAGAAGTAGGATGATCTGGGGAGATCTAAATTTGAATAGGTGAAGCAGGAGGTGAAGGTGAAAGAACTGGAGAGGATTGGATTTAAGAGGCAGGGACTGAGGGAATTGAGGGTGAGACAGAGAGAGGAACATCTTCTGTGGTTGGGGAAGTAGTTGTATCAGATATGGTATCCTCAAAAGTCCTGGAGGCACTGGAAGGCCTGGGAATGATCCTCTCCCACTTTCCAAATAGTGAGGAGTCCATCCTCTTACTAGCATTGATGAATTGGGTCTGGGAGACCAACAATTCAGGAGCTTTAGCCTGGAGAAATATTCCCAACATTCTCCCAAAACAAACCTCTTTATTAGAGTTTTTCCTTCTAATAAACTCAAAGAAAAGACATGCCGAGTTTATAGATTTCCTATTAACTAGAGCAGACATCACAGAGAACTGCTGCTTGTTAATGTTGTCAAGTGATGTATGCTTTCCCATCAGAACTTTACCAACTACATCTGCCAAGAATTTAAATTCGACAGACAGATTTTTCTTAAGCAGTTTTGAAGGTGTTCCTTCTAGATGACCCATTCTAATCAATATTGAACTGTACTCAGAGGTATCTAGTTCTAGAACATCTTCTCCATTTACTAAATAAAAAATCTCAGAAAGTATAGCTGGAGTTAGAATAACCTGAATTCCAGAAATAGTTCCAACCATAGTTGATTCATCTGGACATGTTGAAGAGTAAATCCATTCTTTAATCTCAGTTGCTGGAAGCTTGATCCTGGTTGTCATTATCTTCTTCAGATTCTGTTCTTTGAAGAGATGAAATATATCCACGATGATTAGATTGCAGTGGTTGAAGGAATCGATGTCAATGTAGAAACCTGTATTGAACTTCATCGCAGTAAGAACGGCCGCTGAAATCGCCATTAGAGTCCTGTAAAGAAAACAAAGATCAAGCGCAAGAGAACTAGGAAGGCGTAGGATAGAGCACGACGAGAAACCTTAATATAGGTTTTTCTTTTTGGAAAACGAAAGGTCGGGCTCTGTCCTACGATAAGATAAGAAAACTTCGATCTTAGATCGACGACGTATTTATAGAAAAAAATTATCGTCGGCCACTGAATGAAGAGGGAAAACAGATCGTCGATCTCAGGTCGACGATTTATTTTCTGAAGAGAAAAATCGTCTAACTCTGGTCGACGATTTTAGCTTCACACAGAGCTATCGTCGATCTCAGGTCGGCGATAGAGCTCAAGATGAGTTCGACGATCGTCGATCTCCGTTCGACGATTTGTGAACAGATCTTCAAACACAGACAAAAAATAAATTAATCCACTCCATTTATCATTCCAAGCTGATTTAAGAAGAATAGATGTTTCTTTTCATCCAAAGGCTTGGTGAAGATATCTGCTCTTTGAAAATCAGTGGAGATAAAGTTAAGATTAATTTTCTTTTTGCCTACACTATCTCTAATGAAATGGTGCCTTATTTCTATATGCTTAGTTCTAGAATGATGAACTGGATTCTGAGCAATAGAAATTGCACTAGAACTATCATAAAATATAATTGAATTATTTAGATTGTATCCATAATCAAGCAATTGGTTTTGAATCCACATTATCTGTGAGCAGCAACTGCCAGCTGCAATGTATTCAGCCTCTACAGTTAAAGTGGACACTGATGTTTGTTTCTTACAAAACAAGGACACAAGCCTATTACCAAGAAACTGGCATGTTCCTGATGTGCTTTTCCTGTCTACTCTGCATCCAGCATAGTCAGCAAATGAGTATTCAGTTAACTCAAACTCTGACTCTATTGGATACCAAAGTCCTAGATTAGGGAAACCTTTTATATATCTCAAAACACTTTTTAAAAAAATTAGATGAGATTCTTTAGGATTCACTTGGAACCTAGCACAAAGACATGTAGAGAACATTATGTTTTGTCTACTTGCTGTGAGGTATAATAGGGATCCAACAATAGCCCTATAAGTTTTCTGATCAACAGGTTTCCCTTTTTCATCAGAATCAATCACAACATTGGAAGCCATGGGTGTTTTCATTGCTGAGGCATCAGCCATCCCAAACCTTTTTACTAATTCCTTAACATACTTGGACTGAGATAAGAAGATGTCATCAGGTGATTGCTTCACTTGGATACCAAGGAAGTAAGAGAGTTCACCCATGCTACTCATTTCAAACTTAGAATGCATCAGGTCAGAGAACCTTTTGCATAGTTTGGAATCAGTAGAACCAAAAATAATATCATCTACATAAATTTGTACTAACAGGATTCTTTCATGATGATGTCTAATAAATAAAGTTCTATCTACTATGCCTCTAGAAAACTTATGCTCTAAAAGAAAGCTAGCTAAGGTTTCATACCAAGCTCTTGGAGCTTGCTTTAGACCATAGAGAGCTTTATGTAATCTAAAAACATAGGAAGGATGGGTTGAAGAGATAAAACCTAGAGGTTGTTCAAAATAAACCTCTTCCTTTAGTTCTCCATTGAGAAAGCCACTCTTGACATCCATTTGATATACCATGAACTTCTTAAAAGCAGCATAAGCAAGAAATATCCTGATTGCTTCTAGCCTTGCAATAGGAGCAAAGGTCTGATCATAATCAATTCCTTCTTCTTTGTCTATAGCCTTGAGCTACAAGTCTTGCTTTGTTCCTTATGATTGATCCATGAGCATCAAGCTTATTCCTGAAAACCCACTTAGTTCCAATGACTTGGTAGTCTTTGGGTCTTGGAACCAAGTCCCAAACTCAGCATCTCTCAAATTGGTTGAGCTCCTTTTGCATTGCAATAATACAGTGTGGATCTTGCTCAGCATCTTTAATGGATTAGGGCTCAATTTGAGATAAGAAGCAGGCATGCATCAAGTCTTGGTTGAGTTGATGCCTTATCTGCACACCAGCTATTATGTCTCCAATCATTTGAGATGTAGGGTGATCTCTGAGTGTGGCAAGTTCAGGTGGTGGAGTTGGTTCAGCAACAGCTTGGGGTAATAATTCCTCTTGTGGAATTGAGCTAGATGTTGGAGGAAGTTCAGACATTTCCAAAGTTTCTTCTTAACTTTCTTCATCAACTTGTGAGGAGGAATGTGATGTAAACTTTTGAGTAAGGTTGAGATCATCCAATTTTTCACAAAGTTGGGGTACCTGTAAAGAGTTACTGGTAGAAGCTTCCTTCTCCTTGTAAAACATATTAACTTCATCAAAAGTAATATGGACAGATTCTTCAATTTTCAAAGATGATTTTTTGAAAATCTTATATGCCTTGCTGACTTGGGAATATCCTAAAAAAATTCCGATTGCAGCTTTGCCTTCAAACTTTCTAAGATAAGTTTTGTTGTTATTATGAATGTAATAGATGCAACCAAATATTCTAAAGTAATCTATTTTTGGTTTCTTCCCTTTGAGTAGTTCATAGGGAGTCTTGCCCTTAAATTTATGTATCAAACTTTTGTTCAGGACATAGTTTGTTGTGCTTACATCTTCTGCCCAATAGGATAGAGGCATGTAAGCATATGCAAGTAATATGCCTGCAGCTTCAATGAGTGTTCTATTTTTCCTTTCTACTACTCCATTTTGTTGAGGAGTTCTAGGAGCAGAGAAACAGTTCCTAATACATTCTCTCTCACAGAATTCATACATGGGAAGAGATTCAAACTCAGTACCATGATCACTTCGGATCAAAACAACTGGAGTAGAGTCTCAATCCTTATGCATTTCAGAAAGTCTGTAAGAACTTTAAAGTTATCAGACTTGTGTCTCAAGAAGAAAACCCAAGTGAACCTTGAGAAGTCATCTATAACAACTAAAGTATAAAACTTTCCTCCTAAGCTCTATACAGCAATTGGTCCAAAAAGGTCCAAATGAAGCAAGTACAGAATCCTAGGTGAATCACTCTTATTTACTGATTTAAAAGTATTTTTAGTTTGTTTGCTTAACTGACAAGCCCTGCAAAGGCTTTCCTTCTTGTAGGGGCAAGAGGGCAATCCTTTAACAAGGTTGTCTTTAGATAACCTAGCAATATTTCTTAGATTTACATTGTCTAGTCTTTTATGCCAAAGGGTGTTGTTATTGCTAACTTGATTAAATAAACAGATTTCTGAACTAGCAGAATTAAAGTTAACCAAATATATATTACCTTCTCTAAAGCCAGATAAAACAATATTGCTATTTAAAGCGATATTGCATTTGGATTTAGTGAAGCATACCTGATAACCTGCATCACATAAATGACTTATGGATATCAGATTATGTTTCAGACCATTTACATAAGCTACTTTGCTGAATGTGACAGCTCCAATAGTAAAATTTTCATAGCCTTCTGTCTGATGAAAGCTTGAATCTCCAAAGATCACCTTTGTACCTAGCTTGAACTTGAAATTAGTTAGGTTGTCTATATTCCCTGTTATGTGCTTTGAGCACCCACTATCCAAATACCACTTATCCTGCGTGGTAGGATAGGTCTTCACCTACAAGATAACAGACTAAATATTCTAGACCCAGGTGACCTTGGGTCCTTATCTCTTTTCATACTTGAAACTGGAAATAAAGGAGCATACAGGTTGGCATTTATAACCTAAGGGATGAAATTTTCTAGGTAGGATTATCCAGTTAGAAAAAGGGTTAACAGCTTTAGGGTTTTTATAGAAGTTTCTGTTGTAGTTAGAGTTTTTATAAGACTTATCTGGGTTTGACAATTTATGTTGAGATCATCAATCTGCGTTCGACAACCAGTGTTGATCTCGTCAATCTCGGTTCACAGAATAATAGTTGCTACTATCTGTATTCCACGATCGTCGATCTCTGATCAACGATGTTTGATGATATCGTCAATCTCCCTTTCCTAAGTAATTAAACCCAATCTCTGGGTTTAGAGATCGTCGGTCGGCGTTCGACGAGAAGTACTGAGATCGTCAATCTTGGTTCGACGATTTTGGTTGAGACTTAGCTTTTTGTTTTTTTTTAAGTTCAACTTGTTATAATACTTTGTTCACTTTTTCAATATGTTCAGTGTTTTTCTTACCTTTTTTGAAATGAAATTTACAGGTTTGGATAAGATATTTTTCTGAATTAAAGGAGGTTCACTAGGTGATGCACCTAATCCTAATTTACTTTTATTCAACCTAGCATTTAGTGTGCTAGTGATTTCTACCATCTGTAAGCTTCTTCCATTTAAAGTTTCTTCTAATTGTTTTGCTTTACTTAGTTCAGTCTTCAGAAATGTGATTTGTTCACAAGACATATTCAATTCATTATTTAATTTGATATTTTTTTGATACTAAGTTATTATATTCAAGTTGTCTATCCCTGAGAACTTTAATTTCCTTATCAGATCTTATAAGATCATTACACATAGATTTAAAATCCTATTTAAAATCTTCAGAGGTAAAATCAAAAGATTCTATTACCTGATCACAGTCTGAATATTCTTCAGATTATTCTACTTCTAATCCATGACCTGAAGCATTGATAGCCATTAAGCATATTTCTTTGGCATTTGCTTCTTCATCATCTTCACTAGAGCTGGAGGAGGATGATTCTTCAGTTTCACTCAAAGTTTCAGCAACGAAACCTTTCTCTTTCCACTTGTGCTTGTGAGAGGATGGTTTGCTGTGGTGTTTCCTAGAGTCTTTTTCCTTTCTTCTTTCCTTGTGTTTATTCTCTGGACATTCTGGTAGGATGTGTCAAGGTTTCCTGCAGCCAAAGTAAATAATCTCTTTAGTTGGAGTTTTTTCATACCTTGATTTATCTTCATTTCTTGAGGACTTCCTTCTGAAATCTTTTCTTCCCATATTGAAGAATCTCTTTGCAAAGAGACTCATCAGTTCTTCATTGGAAGGAATTGCTTCTGATTCTTCAGAGGCTTTGAATGCTATATTTTGATCCTTCCTTGGAGGGGTACAAATCTTTTTTTCTTCTTCTTCTCTTGTCTTGAGGAGCTTCTCATAGCTCTTGAGCTTGCCCAACAGAGATTCAGTTGTAATCTCATTGATCCTTCTGCCTTCTTTGATAGGCCAGATTCTGGAATCCCAAGACTTGGGAAAACACATGAGTATCTGGTCATTTAGCTCAGTCAGTGAGATGTCTTTGTCCAATGTTTTCAGCTCATTAACAATTATGTTGAGTCTATTATACATCTCAGCTACTAGTTCAGTTTCTGCTTTCTTGAAGTTTTCATACTGAGAAAGAAGATGGGCTCTTCTATCTTTTCTCTAATCTACAGATCCAACAACCATTTGGTTTAGTAAGTCCCAAATGGCTTTTGCTGAAGTGCATTCAGCAACCTTCTGAAAGATGTCATCAGACATTGTTTGAGCCAAGATGTTCATGGCTTTGGCATCAGCAATCTTAGCCCTTTTCTGAGCATCATTGTAGTCTGGAGGTGGGACAACATTTAAGCTTGTAGATGTTGTTGAGGTAGTTGCCACTGGAGCTGGTGGACCTGTCAAAATAGAGTTGAAGATATCCTCATCAATATAGTTCATATACAATTTGATTCTTGTCTTCTAGAGAGCAAACTTATTCAGGTTACATACTGGAGGTCTGGTGCTTGCATAATCTTTATTTTGTGTCATGGTTTATAAAAGAAGAAAGAAAGAGAAGAGGATCTATCAAGGATCTTCAGGTTCAAGTGTTTTCATGTTCAACCAACAGAAATGACCCTCTGGTGCCAATTGAAAGAGAGGGGATAGATCCAATATACTCTAGAGGGGGGGGGGGTGAATAGAGTATTAAAAACTTTTAATTAATTTTTATAGCGGAATTAAAATAGATGTTATTTATAAGTATAAGAGGATTAAAAATAAGAGCAAACACAGTACAGCAAGACTAAAGAAAGATGAGCAACCAGACGACACAAGAAAATTATAGTGGTTCCCCAAATTTGGGTACATCCACTCTTCTACCACCCTGGTAGAAATCCACTTAGGTTTTTGTTCAGGTGCCTTATCACCACATGATCTGTTTCAGGTAGATCTAGAAACCCTTTAGGCTTTTGATCAGGTGCCTAAAAATCAATAGGTTTTTGATCAGGTGCCCTATCACCAAAGAGTTCACTTTTGAAGGGAGTAATAACCCTGTACAAGAGAGGTTAAAGAAAATAGATGGCAGTCTTCTCTTTCTCAAATCAAATGAGAAGACTATGTGGATTTGATGATGCCAAAGCTCCCCCTGAGATAATGAGTTGATTCAGGAAGATGTAAGCTTAGTCCAGGATGTAAGTCTTCAATAGACTGGTGTTCTTGTTCTTCAGAATCTGTAGAAATGATGTAGATTTTCTTTCTCTGTAGATTCCTGAAGATAGAACTGAGGAAGAAGACTCAAGATGAAAACTAGTTGTTCTTCTTCTGTATTCTGAGAGCAGAATGGAGAGTTCTGAAAGCTGTTGCAGACAAGAATGCTTGTGATTTCTTAGAGAGAGAGAGTTTCTGAATGTTTTTGTCTGACTATTAACCAGTCTGAATATCTCCTTTTGAGATTCAAAAATATTCCTTGAATTACTGCAGAAAACGAGGAGAAAAACGGCTACAAATTCTGGCAATTAATTTTCTCCCCAACTGTCTTGGCAAATAAGTCAAAATAATAACTCTGTGAAATACCATAGTTAATGCTGTGAAGAAACGGCTATATGTCTTGAGAATGTCAGCATTAACTACCAGAGATTATTTGACATAAACAGAATCAATGAATTAGGAAATAAATCTTCAAGACAGCTGCTGAAAATAAAAGGAATCGGACACAGAGAATGGTCGTCGATCTGGGCTGGAAGATCGTCGAGCTGAGATCAACTATCTGCGATCTGAGATATCTGAGAACAAGATAAAACGTCAACCTGAGCTCGTTGATCGTCGAGCTCAGTTCAGAGATTAATCTCTGAGATCGTCAATCGTAGATCGATGATCGTCGAGCTGAGTTCGACGAAAGTCGAACTGATATGAATTACACAGAATTCTTCTGAGTTTGAGATCTAAGAGAGAAATCCAAAGCTGGTCTTGAGAAGTCTGACCTATAGAGACTAACTTAGACCTAGACCTTGACCCTGGCTATACATATGAGTCAACATCCTAAGAGTGGACCTAGCCCAAATCAAACAAGGGTTCCAACAGTATGTTTTCATATTGAACTAAGTGTAAGTATTGACCAAGTGGGAGAATATTGAAATAATTTATTTAATTATTAATTATTTAATTATTTTCGGATTTATAATATTAAATTAATTAATTCTGAAATTATTTTATTAATATGGTCAATAACTCCTAATTTATGTTACGGTCAATAACTACTAATTATATAATAACTCCCCATCTGGAATTTATGGTCAATAATCAACCATTATGGGAATAACTACCCACTTATGTGAAAACTATCCACTAGCGGTAAGTACTTATTGAGTGGATGTGATTGATGACAACACATCTATAAATATCTATGAAAGGGGTATTCGGTCCCTAAGTTCAATCATTCATTCATCCTACACCATCTAGAGGGAGTGATTGAGAGCTTAGAAGATCGTTACTCACGTCAAAACTCTATTCGGTGAAAGCATCAATGGACGGAGGTTTGATGTCATTCTTCCGCTTTAACTTTTATTCTACATACTACGCGCTTTATATCATCATTCGCGTAGATTTTATTCTATCATGCTAGGCACGCCCAACATTTAAATAGATGTTGAAGCATAATATTAATAAGCTTACATAATACTCGGGTTGGCTAAGCCTGGGCCAGGCCCCTGGCTGGGCCTTGACTGACTATGTGGGTCCACTTCTTAGCGAAATAAAAGTTAAAGCGGTATTGACTGACTAAGCGGCTGGGCCTTGACTGGCCTAAGTTTGATGTTCACGAAAGACAATTTCTATATAATCATCACGCTCACGGTAACCACCGCATTGCGGAACAGACGCAAAATATAAATCTTAAGCAGCAGTATTGATGAAGTGATCATAGTTTTGTGCTACATTAAGGCTCTGTTTGGCATGGTGATGGCGGTCGTAAGCGCATGGATTAAAATTTCATTCATTAAGGATCACGTAACAAACATTATTCGTTTAAACATAAAAATGGATGAAGTTTCTTTGGTGGATATTAACAAATGACAATTTAACCCTTGTGTTCATGACCGCCACCACCGTGCCAAACAGAGCCTAAAAGAGCAGATACTTGCCTACAAAGTGCAAAGATGGGAAGAGTTCGACAATGGAGAGTCTGCTCACTAACTCCACGACATCACCGAGTCCTGAGAAGAATAGCTCCTGATCGCCACACCTACTACCGATCACGACCCGAGCGGTGATATTGTTGCTGATTTCAACTAGTTTGCCACTGAGATTGACGGCAAAGCCGAGGGAAGGTGTGAGGGATCCGATGAGCTGGGAGACCTCCTCCTCTCTCACTGCCCAAAAGGACCGGACCCGTTTCGTGTTGAGCTGCTCCAATGTGCAAAGGCAGCACATATGCCGCCAAAGTTCGTCGTAGGGACTGAAGATGATGTCGTTGTTGCCATAAAAAATTGTTTCTACGCATTTGTTGTTGGGTCAGGTGGTGAAGACAATATCGCGGGTCTTCATAATCTCCCTAACACCTTCGACGGAGGAGATGATGAGAGTGTGGATCTCGATGCGCTTGAGGCGCATGATGGGGTCGTAGATGGTGGAGATGTCGCAGAAGGTGTGGTGAGGAATCTTCAAACTGAGGATATGGTGGAGGCTGCCGAGGATTGGGAGATTCCATGGCCCCGACGTTTCTCGGCCACCTTCTTTTCGATGCTTCTTTGAATTCATGATCTTCAGAGCAATGAAGAAGAAGGAGAATATGGAGGCGAGGAAGAGGGCGGTGTAGCTCAACTCCATGTTTTTGCTTCTTCCTCTCACCTACAAGCTTAGAAATGGCAATTTATGCATTCCCATGAAACGTTGGTTGCGGCCATTGAATTTGAACTGCAATTGCCATCCACTACTTTGATTTATATAACACATAACCAATATATTATAATAATGTTGTATTAGACTATCATTCTAAATCACTTTGTTAGGTTCAAATTGATAGGAATCCCATGAGTTGGCGAGATAGGAAATAGTTCGCAAGCCGGAAGCTCTTTATCGCCTGCTTCTACCCTTATCTCTTTCCCGACCCGCCGACCCGGCGCCTCCTCCCCCCAAAGAAAGAAGGGCGAGCACTGGGACTGTCGGGGTCAAGCACTCGCCAACCTGCATTGTGAGACGGAAGTGGATGGTCTAGAGCACAACTTTTATGAACTCGCCAAACTGTTTTTGAGTCATGGGGCTGTCTGCGGGTGATGAGTTGCCTGGGTCAATTCCTTGCCCCTCATCTCCAGGCATGACACTCGCCCGAGATTTTCCTGACGAGCTATGATCCATGATCACCACACCAAAAATGTTGAACTCCCAAACAACGGTTCAACTAAGAGTTCAGACTTTGGTATAGCTCTCCTTTACTTCTCTCAAATTAGTGCCTCAACTGTGAACTTAGAGTTCGAAAACCTTCCCACCAAAACAACCTCAAATAGACTCCGAGCTGCAGCAAGGAGGTCCCGCCACACATCCGGAGGATCTTAGACTACTTCCTCTCCCAAACCTATGATAGACCAAGCACCTTTGGAGAGCCAAGAGAACTTCTGACAACCCACTTGGAGGCCACGGTGAATGATGAGCTGAAGGTCCTGCCAACCAAAGCTAGTCAAGGGAGAGGAGAACTCAGAAAGAGGTCCTCTCCAAAGGTGTCATTGGGGGCCTATTTATAGTTTTTTAGGGATGGTCTATCAATAGCGAGATCCCTCCTTTTGATTACTATTAAACACAATCCAAAGTGGCCTGCAAAAAACGAAACCCCACTGTTTAGAGGGGCTAATGGCATGCTAGAATCAAATTATTGGAAAATGAAAATTGGAAATGAATATCCAATAATGGCGAGTCAGCGCACCTCAGCCCACTCGTCTCAGTTACGAGTGCCCAATGAGACTAAGCACTCGTCACTCGCCCGCTCGGCGAGTACTCGATAAAGTTGGGCACTCGCCATCCTGTCTCTCATATACGGGCAAAATATCATCTTGCAGGCTCTGCTCGCCTTTACTATACTGGACAAGCAGTGAGTGCCTGATGAAACAGAGCACTCGCTCCCTGCCTTTGGGATAGGTAAGCCCACTCGACAAATACAGGGTTGTACACCAATGGAGATGGATGAAATTCTTTCTGCACCTTCTAGACGAGGCGGAAAAAGGTCTTTCTGCACCTTCTAGGCGAGACAGACAAAGGTCTGTCAGCACCTCCCTGGCGAGATGGACAAAGGTCTGTCTGTACTTTCTCCCGGATGGGCCCCGACCCTCTTAAGGTTCAAACAAACAAAGGTTCTTTGCAACCTCCACCCGAACAAGCCTCGATCCTCCTAAGCCACGAACGAACAAAGGTTCTTCTCCACCTCCACCTGGACGAACCTCGGTTCCCCTAAGACGCGAATAAACAAGGGTTATTTGCCACCTCCACATGGACTAACCTCGATTCTTCTAAGGTGCGAACAAACAAAGATTCATTGCCACCTCCGCATGGAAAAACTCTGATTCTCCAAAGACGCGGGCGAACGAAGGTTCTTTGCCACCTTCACCCGAGCGGACCTCAGTCCTCCTAAGATGCAAACAAGCAAAGGTTCTTCGCCACCTCCACATGGGCGAACCTCAGTTCTCCTAAAGCGTGAACAAACAAAGGTTCCTCGTCACATTCACCCGGACTAATCCCGGTTCTCCTAATGTGTGAATGAACAAAGGTTCCTCGCCACCTCCACTTGGACGTACCCTGGTTATCCTAAGGTGCGAACGAGCAAAGATTCTTCGCCACCTCCACCTGGACAAACCATGATTCTCATAAGGTGCGAACAAACAAAAGTTTTTCGCCACCTCCACTCAAATGAACTCGGGTCCTCCTAAGAAGAGAACGGATAATGGATCTTCACCACCTCCACCCGGATTAAGGCTGAGCATATTATTCGAAAGTCGAATGTCACTCGAAAATTGCTCGAATATTGAGCCAAATTAGAATCAGTTAAATTTGGTTCGACTCAATTTGAGTCGAATCAATTTGACTCAATTATGATTTCGAGTCAATTTCAAGCAGCCCTGAATCGCTCGAAATATGATTCAAATTAATTAAAAATATTATGTATTTATTAATATATTTTTATTGTAAAATTAAAAACACTAAAATTTAAACCTAAGTAAAAAAGTGTGAAGACTTTTTAAGTGTTTCATTTGCTAAATTTAGAAGTTGTCTAATTTATTTTTGAGTCAACTAGAAATAAAGAGAAAAATTGCCTAATTTTGAGTCGGCTCGATTCAATTTCGAGCCGACTCGGAATCGAGCCATTTCGAGTCGAGCCGGCTCGACTCTAAATCAATTTCGATTTCGAGTTGAGTTCGACTTGAAAATTTTGATTTGGAACTGAGCCTAAATCGTTCAAACTCAACTCGATATCAGCCCTAACCCGGATGGACCCCGATCCTTCTGAGATGCGAGCAAACAAAGGTTTTTTGCCACCTCCACCAAAGCGAACCTCAGTCCTCCTGAGATGAAGGAGCATCTCCACCACCTCCCAAACGAATCAGGTCCGCCTAAGGCAAGAACGAACAAAGGTTCTTCGCCACCTTTACACGGACGATCCAGGACCTCCTAAAGCACGAGTGGAGGAGCGGATCATGAGCCCTTACAACACGAGAGTGCATCCTCGGTCTTCCGATAGGTTTTTGCCAGGATCAACCATGTGCCCTCCTGTGCCACTCAGTCAAAAGAAGACTTTGATCCCTCGGGCACCATCCGAACAAAGGGAAAAACGTCCCATCACACCATACTCCAGTTCTAAGCGCCCATGAACAATGGCAATCACAAGGTCGATATGCCACATCATATACGTCTGTTCAAGAAAGGGGACATGAAAGATGAAACACTCTCAATTCAACGAGACACTCAAGGCTCTAATAAGAGTGACAAGATTCCACGCAATTTGGATACAATCAAGTAATCTCTCGACATCAAGATCAACACCGCCCTTCGAGGTATCACTTATTCAGAGGATAGAACGACTCCCACAACCATCACACTGTACAGAACATCTTTCCAAGCACAAGGCAGAGCGCAACGACGCGATTATGTTCCCGTAAACGACCAACCACTGAAGCGATCGTATTGGGGCCCCCATAACCCTCTGACTTCACTCCGCTCAAAGGTCCTATGACTCATGATGTTCAACAATCAAGAAAGCCCATACCATCCCAAGTCACAGACATCATATACGCTCCTCCGGCCACGCCAGTTTGGCCTTCGCCTCAAATGACTTAGCCTCAATTCTTGAAGTCCTTCCACTCATCAAGACAGGAGCCAGCCACAAATCCTCCTTAAGAGTCCTCTTGAGGCAGACCCTGAATCCTCCTGTAACATCCGACAAGAACTAACTCCGAGTTCGCTCCGCCAAGGCAAGGGTGGTAGATAACCCCACTCATCACACTCAAGCGACGGATCCCCGACGCTAATGCTCAGATACAGTTGTCAAAAAAGTGCACAACGTATAAGTTGTGTAAACCACAAGATGCATCCAGAGCACCACAACGCTCGAAGCTCAAAGCGGGAGAACATCTCCATAAAGTGTCATAAGGGCCGCTAAATGCACAAAAGTAAGTCATAGTGCTAAGCCCCACCGCTGCAAAAGCAAAAATAAGGCATGGTTCGGTAGCTGCCAAGATCCCCTTCCTAATGACGAAGATAGGATCTTCATCGCACTCATAAGCTCAATATGTCACGCAAAAACTCGCGTGCATAAGAAAAGGGAGGGATAAAGGCAATACACAAACCGAGGATACAAAGTGGGTGCACGACACTGACACAATCAAGTACCCCTCTGACGTCAACACTATCCTTCAAGGCATCGTAAATATAAGGGGTGGAACGCCCTCACATACTTTGTACTGCACAAAACCTTTCGCCAAGTGCAAAGCGCAATCACGCACTCATGACGGCCCGACCCTTGTGACCGTCATCTCGGAGCTCCCTCGGCAATCCTTCATCACTCCACTCCAATCCCTTACGACTCTCTGTACTTTGCAATCGTGAAAGCTTGCGACACTCTGACGTCCTAAAGCATAGAAGTCATCAATGGCCTCTGCCTTAGAAGGCTCTGCTTCAACTTTTGATAAGAGCAAACACCAAATCCTTATGTGCTTCCACGCAAGAAAAAACACCACCTCCTTCCGCATCGTCGTGCAGGAATAAGCCCGTTGTCCCTTCCGTAACACCAAGACAAGGGGGCATAACTTCCCTCTACGACACGCCCTAGATATCAACACGGACAATCATGCTTAACTAAGGGAACATTTCACGTCGCAAACAAAATAACTTGTGATGCATGTATACTGAAATAATCCTAAGTTTGTGACCCCCAAGGTAGAGTAATCAAAGCTAAAAATTTCAAGGCTCATCGCTTTGCAAATCACGATCCACGGAAAATTGGAGGAATTTGATGGGGTTTTCCCGTTGGTTACCGAGCCAAATCAGAAGCACTTCAACCAAAACACGCAAGAAAGTCGACCTGATCGAGCGAACTACATACAAGGACTGCGCTAGCCTGAAGGAGCCCAAAATCCCCCTCAAGGCACGTGCACGCTAGCGCATTGCCCAAGCACACACGACACCTGACCACACACATATCGCACAAGCGTGCGCATCGCGCTCACACATGCCCTGCGGGAGCGCAAGCGCACGTGCATGCCTCACGGGCATGCATCGCGCAAGCACTCGCGTACGCCATGCGTGCGCGCTGTGGGCTCGCGCAGGGCTTGCCCGCACGTAGCGTGCTAGCGTGCCTTGCGCTCACACGTAGTGCGCTAGCACCACCTTGCATGCGCGCATTGCATTGGCGCGTGTGTGCCGCCAATCTTCGCCCCCTCCGACCGCCGTTGCCGCCGGGCAACCTACCCAGGCCGCCCGAACCGCCCGTAGGGTACTTTCATTATTTTGCTAAAATTGGTCATCCAGGTAACTGAAATGGAGCGACGTCATTCGCCGGTAAGAATTTCGCCCCGACACAATTACTAGCATATTTTTCTAGAAAATTATAAATAAACTCTCAGGCCTTCATTTGAAAATAAACAACTCCAGAGACAAGAAAGAGCTCTGACCGACGAAGTCGTGAGACTTAGATCGATCTAGCCTCCGCTTAGGAATTGGCTCCGCTCCCCTTCTAGCGCAAATGCTCGATCAAGCTTCCAAAGCATGACGTTCTTCTCCGCGGGATCGCCCCCACCAAGGCTCCGCTTCTGCAGGAGCGCTTCCATCAAGCCTCCGTGGACTTAGAAATTTTCCCCGGCCAGAACACTTCAATCGAGGTTCCACGGACTTAACAATTTTCCTAGCCGGAGCACTTCCATCGACATTCCGAGAACTTAGTTTCTTTTTCATCTTTTTTATATTTTGTACTTGTAATGCAGAGGTGGTCTGTCGCCCTCAGTGCAATCAGCCTAAACTTTTGTAATCCCTAACAATATAGTGGATTTTAGCATGACACAGATCCAAGCACGTGGTTTTCACCCTTTCCAGGTTTTCCACGTCAAAAAAAAACTTTTTTTTCATTTGTTGCTGTTTCTCTTTGATTGTAAGGTGACCCAATTCTCCGGAGTGGAGAAAAACCGGGCGACCCACGACAAGTTTTATTTTTTTTCATAAAGGAACTTATTATTATGCTATTGTTTAAAATAGGTGATTGTTATTAGCACTGCACTTTTGGATATTCGCACTTTATTTACTCTTAATTTTCCGTGCCTTTTGAAAATACTCCTTGTACATGCATTTTTAGAAAAGTGTTCAACACGAAAGTTGTAGATCTCGACGAGATCTACAACTTTCGTGTTGAACACTTTTCCTAAAAATGCATGTACAAGGAGTATTTTTAAAAGGCGCGAAATCTGAGCGTATTTTTAGAAATACGCTTTATACATGCATTTTTAGGAAAAGTGTTCATCACGAAAGTTGTAGATTTCGTCGAGATCTACAACTTTCGTGTTGAACACTTTTCCTAAAAATGCATGTACAAGGAGTATTTTCAAAAGGCACAAAAAATTAATAGTAAATAAAGTGCGAATATCCAAAAATGCAGTACTAATAACAGTCACCTTAAAATATTATCTATTTATATTATAAAAATAAATATTTATGTGACCGTTTCGTCCTTCAAAGGACCATCCAATACATTAGAACCGTCCCATCAAACAAATGTCGAGCGCCATCGACGGATTGGGACCATAATCCCGCTCCTATATACCCGCTCCTCCACGCATTCGAAGGGTTCGCCGGCGCAAACTAGGGCTATCGTTCCCGATAGCATCTTTCAAACATGGATGTGAACATTTTCTCCACCGCGTTGCCGATATCCCGTTGAAATTCCACTCCTTCTCCATCCCAAACCTAGGGCTACAAACCCAACACCCATTTCTCCCATTTCCACCTTGGCGCCGTCGCACGAAGCTCCTCCATGGGGACAGTTCCTCCACGGCGGCATCCCCGCTAGTAGCTCTCAACGATTCCTCTCCAAACTGCAATATCCCCTGACTGGTTCGAATCCTCGCCAGAACGATGACATCCTCTGCTTGAATCTCTCTTTCTTGGTAGTGATTGATGTACTTGCAGCATCGGGCAGGCCATGGTCGACGGCCGGAAAGCTGTGCTGAGGCTTATTATAATACCCGCTTACAATTTCATCACCATCAAACTTCGGGTATCGCAATTGCACTCATTTTCTCTCCCTAGATCTGCTTTTCTTTGTTAATGTCTCTAAAGATCAAGCAATTATTTCCTGCCATTTGTATTTTTGGCCTGAAATTAGAATAGCTTTGAATTAAACTGGAACGTCATTTATCTATTTGGTGAAATGCCTAACTGGACAAGGATGGTAATTTTGTTTTGTTTTACCATGACACTGATATGTTCTTCTGGTGAATATAGCATATGATCCGTGGCATATATGTTATTAGAGTTTAGCATTTAACTTGATAGAAATTATGGTAGATGATTTCATTGAAAATATGAATAGATCCTAACTTAAATATTATATAAGTTATTTCACAGCAAGAAAAACCCTTAAAAATGGTAAAACAGAGAGCTCACAATTGACGGTCACATTATGTTTTTTTTAAAATATAACATTTAAATATTTTCAAGGCGGCGTTCGGCGCCGCGTCGGCCGCGGGCGGTCGGCCGCGGGCGGTCGGCCGCCGGGCGGTCGGCCGCCGGTGGTCGGCCGCCGGTCGGCCGCGGGTGGTCGGCCGCCGGTCGGCCACAGGCAGCTGCGGGTGAAGCCTGCCGGTCAGCCGCGGGCGAAATCCGCCGGTCAGTCGCGGGCGAAATCCGCCGGTCAGCCGCGGGCGAAATCCGCCGGTCAATCGCCGGTCACTGGCGGGCCGGGTATTTTCGCGCGGGACACGGAGGGTTCCCGTGCACTGTGACTCGTTTTATAAACAAATTTGTTACTATGTATTTGTTAAATTTTATTTTTTATAAACAAGTTAATTAATTATGATGATGCTTATTAAATTCATTTTTAATAAACAATTTCATTTTATGTTGTTGTATGGAAACTTTTTTTATTAAAAAATAGTGCAGATTTTGATTAATTTGTAAAAAAAATAAAATAATTATGTGCTTCACACTCTCTAAAGCTCTGTTTGGCATGGTGGTGATGGTCATGAACATTAGGATTAAATTGTCATTTGTTAATGCCCATCTAAGAAACTTCATCCACTTTTATGATCAAACGGATGATATTTGTTAGCAATCCTTAACGAATGACGTTTTAATCCATGTGTTTAAGACCGTCGCCACCGTGCCAAACGGAGCCTAAGTAGAACTCATATATCTGAATGAGCATGTGATTATCTCCATTGAACTTCATTGACGCTCTAGGGTGCATTTTTTCGAGGTGAGTTTGGGTGAAATTAAAAATTGATAGGGATTAGATCTATTTTATAGTTTTAGGGGTGCACATAGCAATCCCGAAAATGAAATCATGGTATTGACTAGTCAACCCCATGATTCCCTTCATGATGGGAGAAGTGGAGGACCCACTTTTTCTCATCTTTTATCTCCTCCATCCAATTTCCCCATCTTTCTCTTCCACCAAAAATGAGATCCACAAAAAGGGGAAAGAGGGGAGAGAGAACACCGCCGCCGCAACCGACCGTCGTCGACCACCGCCGGCCGCCGCCGCCCGCCGCCGCCCGTCGGCCGCCGCCGGCCGCCGCCGGCCGCCTCCACCTGTCGACCGCCACCGGTCGGCCGCTCCCGCTAACCACCGCCAGCCGGTGGCTCGTCGTCCGAACCTCCACCATCCGATCATGGCGCGCTACCACGGCCGTCCGATCAAGGGAAAACCACCCACTAACCCACTACGTTAGTGGTGGGGCCCACCATGATCTCCCCCTGGAGCCTATAAAAGGACCCCAGAGGCTCTTCATTTCTCACTTTTTTTCCTCCGCAGCTTCTTCTTCCTTGCGCCAAAGCTCTGCCCGTTTTCTGCCGTAGAGAATTCTCCAGCCACCGCGAAGCTCCGCCGAGGTGAAAACGACTAAGTCCCCAAACCTGAAGAAGAAGAAGGCTTACAAGGTATCCTTGCGTGGAACGCCACGCCAGCTTCCAAGCTCCGAAGACTCACGCGGATTCCACCGTTCAAGCCCTCTCCACGGCGCAGCCTGTTGCCCGTGGGAAGAGCAAGTCTCCCTCTCGCCGCCACCTTTGTAACAAAGAGCGGCATGTCGCCCTTGATTCTCCTAACATTTTGTAACCTCCAACAACTTAGTGCATTTTGACTGGCACAGAACCGGTCACGTGGTTTTTCACCCGGTTGAAGGGTTTTTCACGTTAAAACTCCTGGTGTACATTTCCCTTTTTTCAACTGACTGTGTGCGCGCTCGACCGCTCCACGAGCTAAGGCGGTCCAAGTTTGTCCGGATCGACCGGAGCGCCGAGTTTGGCCGCAACAGTTTGGCGTCGTCTGTGGGAAACATTCCCAACATCCTTCGCAGAACAAGTTCATCATCCCTACCACCGCGATGGAAAAGAGAAGTGCCCGCACTGCCGAAGGATCCGCACTTGGCGGACACACTGAACCAACACGATCTCACTCTCTGGTAGACGTGCCACTGACCGCTGAAGCAGCCTTCGCCCCCGTCACCGCCTTGGAAGGGCGTGTCCGCCAAATGGAAGAGCAGCAGACAGAGATGCTCGTACTACTTCGGAACCTGGGAGCACCTCCAGCTCCACCAAGGTCACCTCCGCCAGCTAGCAATCCTCCACCACTTTATCCAGCAGAGATCCAGGAAGCCCCTGCGGGGCAAGAAGAACTTGAAGATTACTCTGATGCCGCCAGTTCGACTCATCCCCCTCCGAGGGGAGCAAGGGCGGATCACCCCCGCCACAATCTAGTTAACGATGCTCGCATCCACCCTCTCCTCACTCGCGAAGAAATCAGGGGGTCATTGCTGAAGAATACCGCCAAGCTGCGAGGAGAGATTTTCACCCTCATCGACCGCTTTGCCAAGGCTTCCCCTTGGCCCCACAAATCCTCGACCATCCAATCCCGCAAGGATTCAAACTCCAAAGCATCGAAACATTCAATGGAACCGATGATCCGCTCGAACATGTCAATCATTTTACCACTATCATGAGGATTTTCAACGCCTCTGATCCGCTGCTATGCCAAGTATTCCCAACCACCCTCAAAGGGCAAGCTCGAACGTGGTTTCACTCTTTAAGAGCAGGCACCGTTACCAGCTTCGCCGAACTGATCAGACAGTTCTTCGACCAATTCATCGCCAATCGAAGGATCGTTCGCGATCCATCACATCTCTCTGGAATCCGCCAAAACGAAGGGGAGACCCTCAAAGATTTCTTCCAACGATTTACTGTAGAAGCCCGCTAGATCCCAGGAGTCGACCCCGAGCTCCTACGGGGAGTGTTCCTGGGAGGTCTCCGTCCTAGCGGTTTCTATTCAGCACTTATGAGAGAAACCGTCCCCAGCTATCCAGATCTTGTACACAGAGTCGAAGCATAAATATCCGCAGACGAAGCCATTGAAGCTCATCGACGACAGTTCGATGGAGTATAGAAAAGAAAGAGGGACAAAGAGCCGACCCCTCAACGCCAGGAAGGAAGATTCCCCGAAGAGCGTCGGGGCGGACAACGCCGACGTGACCACCAGAGAGATCCACCTAGAGATTACACCCCCCTCAACACTTCTCGCACCAATGTGTTATATGCCATCCAGAATGAACTGGCGCTGCAACGACCAAGGCAACCACCTCACAATCCTAAGAACGATCAGTCCAAGTATTGCGAATACCATTGAACGAACGAGCACACCACTGAGGATTGTGCTCTCCTGAAAGAGGAGATCGAGCGTCTAGTTCGTCTAGGACTGCTCGGAAGATTTTTGCAGGGAAGGGTGCAGGAACAACAGGATCCGCCTAGGCATCCCAGGGACCAGCAGAATGCCCCACCTGTAGGAGGAGGAGGAAGGCAAGTGGTAGAAAACATCGAGACCATTGCCGGATCACCTGTTCTGACTACACAGATACTATCAGTGCACACAGGAAAGGAAACCCATGAAGATAAGAGGAGCAAGCAAGACACCACCATATCATTTGGAGATGAAGATCTCATCGGCATCCGAACGCCACATCAAGATCCACTAGTAATCAGTGCTGGCATCGGAGACCCCTGTTACAACGTCAAACGAATCCTTGTCGATAATGGAAGTTCAGTCGACGTTCTTTTCTCCACCACCCTCCAAAATATGAACATATCCCGGCAGCAGCTGACTCCAGCAGCTGCCCCAGTTTACGGTTTTGATAACCATCCAGTCCAAGTCATCGGAACAGTTACCCTACCGGTCACGTTAGGAGAATTTCCAAAACAAATCACGCATGAAGTCCAGTTCGTGGTAGTAGAATCAAGCTCAGCATATAATGTTATCTTTGGAAGACCAGTTCAGACCACCTTCAAAGCCATCCCATCCATTCCCCATCTTGCTATGAAGTTCCCTACTCCCGGAGGGATTGGAGTAGTACGCGGAAATCAGGAAGCCGCTAAGAACTGCTATTCTAAACAAGCACAGCCCACCAAGCCTACCACACTGAATATCGATGACTTTGACCTCAGAGGTGAAGCATTTCTGCAACGGGGGGCACCCATCGAAGGCCTGATTGAGGTCCCCCTCTCTCCGACAAAACCAGATCGCACCGTTCAGCTCGGGTCCCTCTTACCACAACAAGAGAGGGAGGAATTAGCAGCCTACCTTCGGGAAAATAAGGATATCTTCTGGTCCCCAAAAGAATGCCTGGAATACCCTCAGGATCCAGCACTCCCTTCTAACCCCGCATCGCCTCCAAAAGAAGAGGAATTTCCCCGAGAACTCCAAGATAGAAGAAGAATGAGAAGCCTCCGCGCTCATTTCATTCGAAGGTTGGCTACCCCACATGGGTGGACGTTGTCCTGGTAAAGAAATCCTCTGGGAAGTGGAGGATGTGTGTGGACTACACCAACCTTAACCAGGTCTGTCTAAGGACAGTTTTCCACTTCCCTAGACCAGCTAGTTGATTCCTGACGGACATAACATTAACCCAGGATATAATCGATCCATGGACCCAGCCGACGAGGCAAGCTTTTCGCCCGTGCATCCATTCGGAAAGAAGAGGAATTTCGGCCATGAACAAAGTCTTTAAGGAGAGACAGATCATGGAAGTGTACGTGGATGAATGCTGGCAAGAGCGTTTGTTGTGAAGAAGAAAATTTGGAGATGTTTCAGAATCCTTAGACAGAGAAGCTCCTCCGTCACTTCGCTTGGGGTTCATTTCATAGAGGCCAATCAGAGAAGATTAAGGCTCTCAAAGAGCCCAGATTCAAAGGTACAACTACAGAATGTTGGGTATTGTATCCCACATGGGTGGACTGAATCGCTTGTCCTGGTATGTCAAGTGGGAAATCACTCTGGGAATCCCTCGTTGGAGGACTCATGTGCTCTCTCTATTGTGTACTTATTTTCAAGACGAGATAGATTACACAAAGATGGGTCAACAAGTTCTAGGAAGGAAGAGTAATCGTCTAAGTTAAAATCAGAACCACTAAGTCCCGCCGACTCGACGAGAGTCCTTGTGATTCGCCGATTCGAGGACAGCATTTTTCCACTGTTTTCCTTCCCAGGATAGAATCACCAAGTGATTCTCGCCGCTCGACGAGAATCGTTCTGTTCCCGCCGATTCAACAGGTTGACGGACATCAACTTCTGGAAATCAGCAGAATTCATTGATGCCTACGGGAATCAGATTCTTGATTTTGCCTTATTTTCGCCTGTTCGCTGGACCGAACCAAGAGAAGGGTTTCTCCTTGTGGGTCAGATCTCGGTATATAAACATGTATTTCGAACCTCTACAACAACTCATTCACCCAGCCGTGACGATCGCGGATCGCCGATCGCTGTCGCCGCTCGCAGCTCGTCGCTGCCGCACAGCTTCTTTGATCTTCCGATGACAGTACCGAACCGACAAGGGTCTCTCGATCTATTGCTATAAAGTGAGACGACTGCCTGAGATTCGGACCTTGCTTGCTTCAAGAAGAACGCAGGCCACAATCACTTGCCGCCGCCGCTGACAAGATCCTCTTATCGGTTGTGGACTCTTCGCATCTTTCGAAAGCTTCAACTCGAAGAAGGACATGAACAAAGTTTGGTTGTATTTTCTTTAAGTTTATTGTAAAGCTACAGACTCCTTTGGTCTGAAGGGCTCCTTCCGTAGTGTGAGGATTGGATTTCAATCTGGTTGGAGAAGTGACCGAGTCGTCCCTTGGTGGGAGATAGGTCGAAGGGGGAAAGTGGACGTACCCAAATCGGGGAACCACTATAATTTCTTGTGTGTTTTCCGTGTTGTGTTTGTTTAATTGTGCAGGTAAAGTTAATTCCGCAAAAGACTGCACCTATTCCCCTCCATAGGTGGACTTAGTCGACACTAGATACTTTCAAGTGGTATCAGAGGGAGGTTACTCATCAATAAGGTTAACACCTTGAGTAAGATCCCGTGTCTAGTGTCAAGAAGAAAGAAGATCCTTGAAATGGACGGACTCAAGTATTCAGGGAAGATCCCAGTGTGCATCAAGCTGAACTTTCGTATCTGGAAGGAAAGGATCAGGTATTACATGGAAGCAGTCGACCCCCGACTCTTCATGATAGTGGAGGAGGGACCTTATATCCCCACTAAGGCCTCCACCATTGATCCAACCAAGAAAGTGCCCAAGAAACTCTCCGAAATGGATAAGGATGAGATGGTGCTTGTCGGACTTGACAAGAAAGCTTAGAACATTCTAGTAAGCGCCGTCGATGATTCCATGATGCAGATTTTCTGCAATTGCAGCACTGCCAAGGACATATGGCACTGTCTGATCATTCTGATGGAAGGCACAGATGAAGTAAGGGATGATCGAAGATCCCTTCTGAACCAGAAGTATGAGGCCTTCAAGCAAGGTCCCAAGGAAGAAATCGGAGTGACATTCGAGAACTTCCTGAAGATCGTCAATGCCCTGAAGGGTTATGGCAGAGTGTTCACCGATGGTGAACTAAATGACAAATTCCTTAGATCTCTTACTATGGAATGGGACACCAAGATCTGCTCCATCAGAGAATTTGACAAGCTAGCAGAAACTGATCCCCAGATTCTGTTTGGGAAACTTTTGTCCTATGAGCTTCAGCTGAACACCAGAAAAGCTGAAGAAGAAGCCAATAAAGTCGCTGCCAGAGAAAAGACTGTAGCCTTGAAAGCCAATCACTCAAGGAAAGGCAAGGGTGCAGCCTCGTCCCGCTCTCAGAAAAAGGATGAGGAAGAAGACTCTGAGCCATGCTCTTCCGGCTCAGAGCTATCTGAAGAAGACTTCTCCCTCATCACTCGAGAGTTCAAGAAGTTCCTCAAGTTGAGGAATCAAAGAAAGAGAGACGGCTCCTCCTCCAGACATCAGAAGAAGAATTATTCTTCTGACAGGTATGAATCCAAACAGAACAAACATCGCTCTGATGATATTATTTGCTTTGGATGCAATAAGTCAGGCCACGTCGTTGCTGACTGCCACCAAAGCAAGAGAGATAAGGGGAAGGGAGAGGAGCACAGGTCCTCTAGAGATAAGAAGAAGGAGAGGAGCTACATTGCTAAAAAGCCAAAGACACTGAGTGAATCTGATTCTTCAGACTCTAGTGATGATGAGGAAGCCTACTTCGGGCTAATGGGTCGCTCCGACTCAGAAGGAGACTTCCCCCCATTTACTTGGAAGGTAAAAGATCGTACCCCCTCTCTGACTCTGACTCTGAGTCTCCTGATGATGATCTCGAGGACAGCCCATCTGCCCGTGAAGCCGAGCTCCTCGAAAAGTATGAGCTTCTACTCAATACCTTTGAGGAATGCCGCAAGAGGTTGAGGGCTCAGAAAAAGGAAGTCAAATTCCTTAAGGCTGAAGGTGTGTCCCTAAGAGAAGAGATCACTAGCTTGATTTCTCTCCGATAGGAACACCTGGACCTGACTTCTGAGCATTCAGAGTCTCTAAGGCTCCTTGACCAAAAACAGGAAGAAATCAACAAGTTGGAAGAACAGCTTGCGGCAGAAAGGAAGATTGTCAAAAGCTTCTCCATGCCCAAGATCGTTCTTCCTCTGGTTGATGAATTCTCTGCTCAGGCTAAAAGGGCTGGCTTAGGGCATGTGGGTGTGCCTGGTAAATCATCTAGGAGAAACAGAAAACAGAGGAAAAATAAGGCTGCCAAGAAGGCCTCTGCTGCAGAAAAGGGAAAGGCCCCACTCGATCCTGTTTTATTCAGAAAGCCTGGCTTTCCTTGCAATGAGCAGGACTTTGAGTCAACCTATGGCCACTTCTTCCGGCCCTCGGTTGAAAAGCCCAAGAGCCGGTATGATGGTTGGACCTTCCCCCGAAACTACGATGAGAGTGTCTTCAAGGTACCTTATGAGAAAATCCAAGTGAAGAATTATGGCCACTTCTCTAGCGGCCATAATAGGAAGCAGGCACCAAAAGCCAAGCATGTTATACTGAAGGAACAGGAAGTGAAGAAATCATGTGACTGTTGTCATCATGATGCCTCCACCTCCAGATCCAAGGCCCCGACTGGACCCAACGTACCAAGGGTGAAGCTGGAGCCTAGGAAGCGGTACAACAGGTTTGACTGTTGGTGCTGTGGCAAAGTTGGTCACTTTGCCGTGGATTGCTGGTTTAATCCAAGATTCAACGAGACTCCTCATGTTAGCAATGCGAGGCCGACCACTCGTAGGGTTAACCACCCGAGGGGGAGTGTGCTAACAAGGAATCTAGGACCCAAGTTCGATTGGGTTCCTAAGGGAAACTAATTCTGTTTTGCAGGTATGTCCAAATGCCACCAAAATGCCTATCTTGTACTTGGACAGTGGATGTTCCCGGCATATGACCGGGACAAGAAGCCTGTTGCGTGATTACTCCCCAGTCGAAAATGGACCCAAAGTCATCTTTGGAGGATCTGATTGAGCAGTCACCAGAGGTTATGGTATGATTTCCAACAGTGTATTCTCTATTACTGACGTGGCCTATGTTGAAGGGTTAAACCATAATCTGATCAGTGTAAGCCTGTTGTGTGATAAAGGATACAACGTTAAATTCTGCAAGGATAAGTGCTTAATAATATCGTGTGCCTCTTCGGAGACGGTATTAACTGGCATTAGGAGCAGAAATATCTTTTGCTTAGATTTTCTTAGCTTAGACTCTTCTACCCCCGTGTGCCTAGTAGCAAAAGGCAGTGCATCTCTTTGTGAAACATGACACAAGAGATTAACACATATTAATTTCAAGATAATTAATATGTTGTTTTCCAAGAATTTAGTAAGGGATGCCCCTACTATTAAGTGCATCAAAGATAGCACTTATCCTGCATGCCAGAAGGGCAAACAGACTCGGGCTACCTTTAAGGGCATTGCAGACAAAGACTCCTCCAGATGTCTTTATCTTCTTCATATGGACTTGTTTGGTCCAGTGCAAGTTCATAGCTTAGGAGGCAAATCGTATACGCTAGTGATTGTTGATGATCACTCTCGGTTTACATGAGTGTTCTTCTTGAAACGAAAGTCAGATACGTTTGACATCCTCACTAATTTTATCAAGCAGATTCAGAACGAACTTAACTACTTCGTGGTCAAAATCAGAAGTGACCATGAAACAGAATTCGAGTCTGGTGCTATGACAGAATTCTGTGAAGAACATGGTATCTTTCATGAGTTTTCCTCCCCGTGTACTCCTCAGCAAAACGGAGTTGCGGAGAGGAGAAATAGAACGCTCATTGAAGCATGTACGACAATGTTGAATGACGCTTCTCTTCTAGAGAACTTCTGGGCAGAGGCTGTCAATACGGCTTATCATGTGCAGAACCGGGCATTGATCAACAAGAATCATCGTAAGACGCCTTATGAGCTACTGAAAGGCAGAAAACCGACCATGTCCTATTTAAGGATTTTTGGCCGCAGATGCTATGTACTCAATAATGGGAAATACCCACGTACTAAATTCGGAGAAAAATGCTTCGAAGGCATCTTCATGGGCTATAGTAGCCATAGTCGGGCATATAGGGTCTTCAATAAGAAAACCCTAGTGGTAGAGGAGTCCATTAATGTTGTTTTTGATGAAGGAAGCTTGCTTCATAGCAATTCTTCCAGTGACATTCTTGAAGATGCAGGTGCAAGGCTTGAACAGCTAAGTCTCGATGAGACTGCAAAAGGTGCAACTCCCAAGTACGTCAAGGTTTCCACCTCAACGCCAACTGGAGAAGTTGACGATCAGGATGGAGAAAATCTCCCAGAAGAAGGAGAAGCCCGAAAAGCTGTCAGAGCTCCAGATGCCACGTGAGGGATCATCCCAGAGATCAGATCATAGGAGATCCTCGTGACGGTGTCAGAACTCGGAGAGGTACAATTAACGAGATTTTGCACTTTAGTTTTCTGTCACAGGTTGAGCCAAAGAAGTTCGACGAAGCGAACAAAGATGCGTCATGGATATTGGCCATGCAAGATGAACTGCATCAATTCGAACGATGCAACGTCTGGACGCTTGTTCCCAGACCAAAGAACCAGAATGTGATTGACACGAAGTGGATCTTCAGAAACAAACTGGATGAACACGGTGTCATCATCAAGAACAAGGCCAGACTGGTGGCTCAAGGTTACAGACAGGAGGAGGGGATTGACTTCGACCAAACCTTTGCATCAGTTGCAAGGCTGGAGGCAATCAGATTGTTCCTGGCATATGCCTCTCACAAAGGATTCATTGTCTATCAGATGGACGTGAAATCTGCGTTTCTAAATGGAAATTTGAAAGAAGAAGTTTATGTCGCGCAACCCCCAGGTTTTGTTAATCCATCGCTCCCTAATCATGTCTATTTTCTTAATAAAGCATTATATGGCTTAAAACAAGCTCCTCGAGCTTGGTATGAGACTCTGTCTAACTTTCTTCTCGAGAACAAGTTCTCGAGAGGAAAAATAGATAAGACATTGTTTCTTAGGGAAGTCAAAGGCAAGATCTTGCTGGTGCAAATCTATGTCGATGACATAATATTCGGCTCAACGGACAACAATCTTTGCAAGAAGTTTTCTAAACTTATGCAAGGAAAGTTTGAAATGAGCAGCATGGGAGAGCTAAAGTATTTCTTGGGACTTCAAGTTAAACAATCTGAGGATGGAATTTTCATTTCTCAGACGAAGTTCACAAATGAACTCCTCAAGAAATTCGGAATGGAGAATGCAACCTCTATGAGGACTCCAATGAGATCCACTGTTTCTCTGGACAAGGATGAGAAAGGAAAACCTTTTGATGAAACCAAATACAGAAGCATAATTGGATCCCTGCTCTACCTTACTGCCAGTAGACCGGATATTATGTTTTCCACATGCGTTTGTGCCAGATATCAGGTGAACACTAAGAAATCTCATTATATCGGTGCAAAGCGAATTCTTAGATACCTTAAAGGTACACCAAATCTTGGCTTGTGGTACCCAAGAAACAATGATGTCGAGCTGATAGGCTTTTCAGATGCTGACTTTGCAGGAAGCAGGGATGATAGGAAAAGCACTTCCAGGACGTGCCAATTCCTCGGAAGAAGGCTTATTTTATGGAACAGTAAAAAACAGAACTGTGTCGCAACCTCCACGGCTGAATCTGAGTGCATCTCAGCAGGCAGCTGTTGCGCACATCTTCTATGGATTAGAAATCAACTCGAAGATTATGACTTGCAGTTCAGAGAAGTTCCGATGTATTGCGACTCCTCGAGCGCAATAGCAATTGCGAACAATCCAATGTCGCACAGCAGAACAAAGCATATTGAAGTGCGCTACCACTTCATTCGGGAGCATGTAGAAAACAAAGATATATCTCTCTGCTATGTCCCCACGGATAAGCAGATTGCAGATATCTTCACAAAGCCCCTAGACGAGGCCAAGTTCAGTCTCTTCAAAACTGAACTCGGCATGCTGAACTATGAAGATTGAGGACTGAAGGGCTCAAGGCTCTTGGATCAAGGGGGAGCATCAGCAAGGAACTCAAGCTCGAGCACGGATGCAAGAACTGAGGGGGAGCATTTGGCTCCAAGTGAAGTTCCAGTTTTGCAGAAGCCGAAAAGGGGGAGATTACCCTCTCGGCTAAGGGTAAGGTGGCTGCCAATGTTAAGTATGCTCTCAGGAAAATGGTAATGAATTTCACTCAGCTGAATTTTCATTTTATGATTTTCATTCTCATCTGTTCTATTCACCTTAGCTTGTAGGGTTTAGGCTTCTTCAAATAGGGGGAGATTGTTGGGTATTGCATCCACAATATACCTGATTTGAAGAAGCCCCTGAACAAGCTAAGTTGAATTGACAATGTATTTGATGATTTTTTATCAAGTTTTGCTTGCAGCTATTCCATGCTAAGTACACACCAATGTCAGGGTGCAGTGGGTCAATATAAACGGGTCTGCGCAACGTAATCCCTCGTTGAGCAGATCAGTGTGTTGACTCACGTGTGCTCTCTCTATTGGAGTGTACTTATTTTCAAGTACAGGGTCGAGATAGATCCAGAGCAGAAGAGGAGCAAAGATGGGTCAAAGACCAAGTTCATAGGAAGGAAGAGTAAACTCGTCTAAGTTAAAATCGACGGGAATCACTAAGTCATTCCCGCCGACTTCGACGGAAGTCACTTGTGATTCTCGCCGATTCGACGGGAATCAGTCTGCATTCCCGCCGACCTCTTCCGAATGACTGTTTTCCTACAGAAATTCTGCTAAGGCAGAATCGACGGGAATCACCAAGTGATTCTCGCCGACTTCGACGGGAATCATTCTGATTCCTGCCGATTCGACGAGAATCAGGTTACATTCCCGCCGATTCCCACAGGCTGACAAGCTTTACAACTGGAAATCGGCGAAGGTAGAATCGACGGGAATCGTGAGTGATTCTCGCCGACTTCGACGGAAATCACCAACGATTCTCGCCGATTTTGCCTTAGGCAATTTTCGCCTGTTCGCTGGACCGAACCAAGAGACCGTGCGCTGTTTCGGCCAGGGCTAGGGTTTCTCCTTGTGGGTCCCACAACGGTCTTTTAGGGTTGGCTCGGGTATATATACATGCGTATTTTGAACCTCTACCGCAACTCATTCACGCAAAATCAAAAAGCCGACGCCGTGCCCTAGCAGATCGCGGAAAATCGCCGATCGCTGTCTCCGCCGCAGATCTCAGAGCTTCTTTGATCTTCCGACGACAGTACCAAGGCTAGCAGTGCGTCTCACGCATCTCTCTTGAGATCTCTTGTCTCTCGATTCGTTAAACGAGGTTTGTTCTTCATTCCGAATCGATTGAGACGACTGATCCGACTGAGATCGTTCATAGATCTTGCTTGCTTCGTCAAGAAGTTTGGATCTACAAAGCATCGCCGCCGCAATCACTTGCCGCCGCCGATCTTGACAAGATCCTCTCCAAGAGAGTACTCCGGTTGTGGACTCTTCGCATCTTTCAAGAAAGCTTCAACGATCGAAGAAGGACATCGGAAACTTCAAAAGTTTGGTTGTATTTTCTTTACATTCAATTTTAGTTTATTGTAAAAGAATTTTAATTCCTAGTTGTAAGGGTTGGGTGCAACCCGTGGTGGAGGAGTAGTGACTCCTTTGGTTGGAAGAGTTCCTTCCGTAGTGTGAGGATTGGATTTCAATCCGGTTAGAGAAGTGACCGAGTCGTCCCTTGGTGGGAGATAGGTCGAAGGGGGAAAGTGGACGTACCCAAATCGGGGAACCACTATAATTTCTTGTGTGTTTTCCGTGCTGTGTTTGTTTAATTGTGCAGGTAAAGTTAATTCCGCAAAAGATTGCACGACACCTATTCCCCCCTATAGGTGGACTTAGTCGACACTAGATACTTTCAAAGAATCACAACACTATCCCGATTCCTAGCTCGGACAGGAGACAAGTACCTCCCCTTCTTCAAGATCCTCCGAGGAGCTCGAAACACAGGATTTCAATAGACTGACGAGTGCCAGTCGGCCTTTGAATCCTTAAAGCAATATCTTGCCTCCCCCCCGCTTCTATCCAAGCCAGCTCCTGGAGAGATTCTCTTTCTATACCTCGCCATCACGCCAGCTGCATTGAGTTCAGTTCTAGTTAAAGATGAAGGAGGAGTTCAGCGCCCCATTTACTACCTCAGCAAAATCCTTTTTGATACAGAGACCCGGCACCCGGCTGCAGACAAAACGGCTTTAGCACTTGTCTTCTCTGCCAGAAAACTCCGCCCCTACTTCCAAGCACACACCATTAAAGTCTTGACCGAGTTGCCACTCCGAGCCATTCTCCAAAAACCTGAAGCATCCGGTCGACTGGTCAAGTGGGCCGTCGAGCTAGGAGAGTTCGACATCCACTTCCTCCCGCGCCCCGTCATCAAGTCTCAAGTCTTGGCAGACTTCATCGTAGAAAACACTTTACCGACGGAAGCAGAGGCCGCACCAGCGGAGGCCGGACAAGCATGGACACTATATGTGGACGGGGCCTCAGGAGTTGAAGGCGCGGGAGCAGGCCTGCTCCTTATTAGTCCAGAGCTCGTTACCCTGTAATATGGACTCTGGCTGAAGTTCCCTGCAACAAACAATACTGCAGAATACGAAGCCCTCACCGCAGCACTAAAGCTCGCCATCAGCTGCCAGGCCAAGCGGCTGACCATTTACTCTGATTCACAACTTGTCGTCTCGCAGGTAGAAGGAGAATTCGAAGCGAAGAACGAGCAGCTTGCCCAGTACCTGCAATTTGTCAAGTCCCTTCTGATCCAAATCCCGCAATTTCAGATTTTACATATCCCCTGAGAGCAGAACAGCAAGGCAGATGCCCTGTCAAAATTAGCCACATCTTCAACGCGGTACCAGACAAGAAGGCGCCAAATAGAAGAAATAGTCTTCCCTAGCATTCATGGCCCATGGGAAGTGGCAGAGATCAATAAAGCAGAGGAGTCCTGGACCGCCCCGCTAATCGCCTACTTGAAAAACCAGCAGCTACCCGAAGATCACAAGGAAGCTCGCCGCCTAAGAATGAGAGCAGCCGCTTTCACTTTGATGAACAGAGAGTTATACAAGCGGTCCTTCGCAGGACCTTACATGAAGTGCCTATCAGAAGAAGACGCTGAATATGCGCTCCGCGAAGTCCACGGAGGGGTATGCGGCGAGCACCTTGGAGGGAAAGCCTTAGCCAGAAAAATCCTACGTCAAGGATTTTATTGGCCAACTATGAAGAAGGAGGCAACGGAGTTCGTCCAAAAATGTAGAAGTTGTCAAGTGCACGCCAACGTTCCCAAGTGGGTTGAAGCAGAACCACTGGCCAAGATAATCGAAGAGAATGCGAAACAATTTGTCTGGAAGAACATCATGTGCCGCTTCGGCGTACCGGCAATCATCATCACTGACAACGACACCCAATTCACCGGAAAGTCCTTTACCAAGTTGTGCAAGGAATTAAAGATAGAGTTGCGGCACACAGCAGTATCACACCCGCAAACTAATGGACAAATTGAGGTGACTAACTGTACTATTCTGAAGGGACTGAAGACACGACTAGAAGATGTTGGGGGGCAATGGGTCGACGCTCTCCCCAACGTGCTATGGGCATATCGTACAACAGAAAGGACGCCTACAGGAGAAACACCATACAATCTCTGTTATGGAACAGAAGCCATTATCCTGGTCGACATCAGCGTCCCTAGTTCCCGGGTATCCAACTTTGATCGCCAAACAAACGACGAAGCACTCCGTGATAACCTCGACTTGGTCTTCGAAGTGCGAGAAGAAGCTGCTCTCCGCGCCGCCGCCTACCAACAACGCACGACCCGCTACTACAATCGCCGGATGAAGCCCCGCTCGATCAACGTGGGAGACTTAGTCCTTCGCACCTTGGAAGCCGCCGGAAAAGGAGCACAAGGCGACAAGCTATCTCCAACGTGGGAAGACCCATTTGTTGTCACAGCTATGGTAAAACCAGGAACGTACAAGTTGCGGAGCGCCGAAGGAAAGACTCTTCCCTGTACATGGAATGCGCAGAACTTGCGCCACTTTTATCAGTAATGCATTATGATTTTCTTTATGCAGTAACCTTTTGATTCAAAACTATGTGATTCATATAAGTCACGAGCCTGATCTCGTGCAAACTATTATTTATTCAAAGTATCACATTTTGCTTTCTACAAATATTGTGTATTCGAATAAGATCTACGGTCTCCCTAACTTACGCAACCCGGGAAGGGCCTGCCCCCTTCTCCAGCAAAGCCGTGGACCAGCTCCACGCAACCAAGCCGCGAGCCAGCCTCGCGCACAAAGCCGTGGACCAGCTCCACGCAACCAAACCGCGAGCCAACCTCGCGCACAAAGCCGTGGACCAGCTCCACGCAACCAAGCCGCGAGCCAACCTTGCGCACAAAGCCGTAGACCAGCTCCACGCAACCAAGCCGCGAGCCAGCCTCGCGCACAAAGCCGTGGACCAGCTCCACGCAACCAAACCGCGAGCCAGCCTCGCGCACAAAGCCGTGGACCAGCTCCACGCAACCAAGCCGTGAGCCAGCCTCACGCACACAAAGCCGTGGACCAGCTCCACGCAACCAAGCCGCGAGCCAGTCTCGCGCACAAAACCGTGGACTCACTCCATGCAATTAAGCCACGAGCCTAACTCGTACACCCTTGCAAGGGTCTACTACCTCTCTATTTTTGCAGCTAGGCCGCAAAATCAAAGACGGCTCGGACAAGCTCTCAAAGATTCGGGGAGAGCGCTACAAACGCCCTCCTACGTTGTCACCTTGTGGCAAAACAAATCTATGCAAAACATATGGCAATGACATGAAAATGAAATTGTCATATGAAGAAGGTAAAAGACAACAAATCTAAGCCCCAGGGGCGACAATCTCAAAGGCTACATCAAAAGCAAAAAGCAACAAATGTACTACAAACAACAACAAAAGGGCTACTACTCGTCCTCAGAGTCTGAGTCAGAACGCTCGTCCTCAGAGACATCAACAAAACAAAGGCCGGACGTGTCGCACCCCAGGCTCCTACTGACAAGGTGAAAAGCCTTCGAGACGCCACGCCGCAGGGCCAAGCTCTCGAACATCATCCATCTGGGGCTCCACTTCCTTGGACCAAGTCTCATCACGTAGCTCCTCGGCGATCGCGCTACGGTCCCGCCTGTAGTCCGCCGACGCTAAGTACTCTGAAAGTCCGGCAGCCTTGATCTATGACACATGATCACCAGATGACAGCATCTCCACCTGGGCCTTCGCCGCCCGAAGCTGAGTCCCGAGTCAAGTCACCTCCTCCCGCGCCGCCTGAAGCTGTGTCTCCAAGCCCTGAAGTCTCCTCCCTGGCATGCTTCAACATCTGAGTAGTCCTCTCCACTTCCAAGGCTGCGCGCGCATCCTCCAATTCAGATCTCATCGCCGAATCCATCTAGCGGAACCGAGTAACATCCCGGTCCTGCTTCTCCCGGAGAGCAAGGAACGCATCTTTCAAGCTGACATAATTATCATTCTAGGTCACCGCAATCTGGGCTTGAGTCTCTATCTGCACAAAGCAAAACCCCAAGTTAGTATTAAAAAATATAATACAGAAGAAAGAAAAGATTCACCAATCAGTGTTCTTACCACCTCACTCATAGCCCGCAAAGAAGCAAACATCCGTGGAACCACCACCTCCGCGATCGGAGAAGCGGGTATCTGTACCTCAGAGGAAGTCTCAGGACAAGTGTCAGAAGGAATCACCGCCACCGTCACATCATGATCACCAGAGGGAGCCAAGATAGCCTTCCTCTTTCGACCCCCTCCCTGAGGGGCGTCAACTGCCTGGGTCGCGCCTAAAGAAAGACCGCACCGCTGGGTCACGCCTGAAGAAAGACTGCACCGCAGCAAACGCTTCTCCTCCACGAAAGCAAAGATGTTATATAACTGATTGGCTGGCTCGAGGGGGTCTGAAAACCCAAGAATAGGGGAAAACTCTCGCTCCTTCCCCTTCACCCGGCGACAGCGATCGACCAATGTATCCCAAGCTTCAGGAATGCCCCAGGAATTCTTGATGTACCCAAATAAAGTGTTCCCATGACGACGGTCGGCACGAGCCTCAAACTCTAGCCAACTCTTGTTGCTATGAACCTCCATCCGTTCGCCGCCATCCGTGCGCACATCGCACCAATCACGGAACAGGTCCAAAGTAAGTCGTCCCCCATGCTCGCGGAAGAAAACAATCAAGCCCATGAGTCGAGAAACCCCAACAGGGGTGAACTGTGAGATAGGTACCGCACAAAATCTGAGAATCTCGATCACCTTCTCGCATGGCGGAAAACGGAAACCAGATCGCAGAGAAATCTCGAAAATCGTCAGCCAACCTCGAGGAGGATTTTGAACTCGCTCCTCGGCACGAGGAATCCTCACTTCCATATCCACCGGCAGGCCGTATTTCTTACTCCACAAATCAATGCCATCCTCAGTCAACGAGAAGCGCAAGCGCATCGGACCAGAAGAGCGCTTCGAGGCCTGCAAAACAAAATAATAAAAGGGGAAGGTCAATTAGCAAAAAAAAAACAAAATACCATGGCCTAAGCGCGACCATCATGTTAAACAAGTAGGTACGAAAAGACCCATAACGGCACTTCCAGGAGTGCAAGGCGAGCAAGAGCCCGCGCGCACAACACGCGCACACGGGTTGCACACACGCACCCGCGTGCACGGTTGCGCGCGCGCAGACCCGCGCAGGGTCCCGCACGCGCACACTCGCGCGCGAGGTCGCGCGCGCGCGCTTGCGCGCGCAAGGACCCGCGCAAGCACGCCCACGCGCGCACCCGCGCGCAGGGTCTCGCGCGCGCACCCGCGCGCAGGGTCGCGCGCGCGCACCCGCGCGCGCGCAGGGTCGCGCGCGCGCACCCGCGCGCAGGGTCGCGCGCGCACCCGCGCGCAGGGTCGCGCGCGCACTCGCGCACGCGAGGTCGCACGCGCGCACCCGCGAGCGAGGTTGCGCGCGCGCACCGGCGTGGGTGCGCGCTTGGACACGTTCGCGCTCCCGCGCTCCCGCGCTCCCGCGCTCCCGTGCGAGCGCGCTGGGTTGGGCGTGCGCACCCGCGCGCAGGGCTGCGCAAGCGCACCCCCGCGCGCGCTTGCGTGCTTCCAGGTGCGCCTTTACACTCGCCCGCCGTTGCGCCGACGCGCCTTCGCACCGTCATGCGCACGGACCCCCCTCACGTTTGTATTCACCGGCACGTTGCCCGAAGCCCCCGTCGCCGCTCCTCCAATTTGATGTAACACCACCATCGCCAATCGTATAAGTACGAGCATACCTTCGAGGCGCCATTCTTCGCCTTCTCGGCTTTCTCTCCGGAGGAAGACATGGAAGCGGGGAAGAAGATGATTAAAAATCCTAAGTTGTCTCTCACACGGCTCACCAACAACTTTTGATTTGGGGGGCAATTGATTGGGATTGGATCCATTTTATAGCTTTAGGGGTGCATATAGCAATCCCCAAAATGAAATCATGGGGTTGACTAGTCAACCCCATGATTCCCTTCATTATGGGAGAAGTGGAGGGCCCACTTTCTCTCATCTTTTATCTCCTCCATCCAATTCCCCCCTCTTTCTCTTCTACCAAAAATGAGATCCACAAAAAGGGGAAAGAGGGGAGAGAGAACACCGCCGCCGCAACCGACCGCCGCCGCCCGCCGCCGGCCAACGCCGGCCGCCGTCGCCGCCCGGCCGCCGCCCGGTCGCCACCGGCTGGCCCCCGCCCGCGGTGCCGCCGGTCACCGCCGGCCGGCCACCGCCGCCACCGCCGCCGCCGCCGGCCGGCCACCGCCGCCGCCGCCGGCCGCCTCCACTTGTTGACCGCCGCCTCCCGCCGCCGCCGCCGCCGGCCGCCTCCACCTGTTGACCGCCACCGGTCGGCCGCTCCCGCTAACCACCGCCAGCCGGTGGCTCGCCGCCCGAACCTCCACCATCCGATCATGGCGCGTTACCACGACCGTCCAATCAAGGGAAAACCACCCACTAACCTACTACGTTAGTGGTGGGGCCCACCATGATCTCCCCCCGGGGCTCTTCATTTCTCACCTTTTTTCCTCCGCAGCTTCTTCTTCCTTGCGCCAGAGCTCTGCCCGTTTTCTGCCGTAGAGAATTCTCCAGCCACCGCGAAGCTCCGCCGAGGTGAAAACGACCAAGTCCCCAAACCTGAAGAAGATGAAGGCTTTCAAGGCATCCTTGCGTGGAACGCCGCGCCAGCTTCCAAAGCTCCGAAGACTCACGCGGATTCCACCGTTCAAGCCCTCTCCACGGCGCAGCCTGTTGCCCGTGGGAAGAGCAAGTCTCCCTCTCACCTCCACTTTTGTAACAAGGAGCGGCCTGTCGCCCTTGATTCTCCTAACATTTTGTAACCTCCAACAACTTAGTGGATTTTGACTGGCACAGAACCAGTCACGTGGTTTTTCACCCGGTTGAAGGGTTTTCCACGTTAAAACTCCTGGTGTACATTTCCCTTTTTTCAACTGACTGTGTGTGCGCTCGACCGCTCCGCGAGCTAAGACAGTCCAAGTTAGTCCGGATCGACCGGAGCGCCGAGTTTGGCCGCAACAAAAATGCACCTCACTTTCTTACTCTTCGTTAATTACTAGATTCGGCTGAAGGGAACATGCAAGTGTTCAACTCCATTGAACTCCAGTGTGGTTCCCTCTAAAGATTTTCAAGCCAAATCGATTGGACTTTGGCAAGACGGCTCAAGCTATACAACCTGACTGAGAGGGCTGCGCGGCTGCAGCCGCTCGAAGTGTCCAAAAGTCACCCCGAAAGGGGGGACTAAACCAAGCACGCAAAGGCACCGAGTACAGCCCACGCACACACATGGGCGCGCGTGCCCACATCCAACATGCGTGTCCAGCCAGCACGCGCGCACGGTAGTTCACGTGCAGCAGCCTGGGCGCGCAACCAGCTGTGTTGCGTGCCGCTTGCGTGCACGCGCCCCCGTGCGTGTGCGCGTGCTTGCCACACGGGCGTGCACGCGCATGTGCTCTGTGCGCGTTCACACCACACGGTTGAGCGCGCGCGCCGATGTCCTATGTCGCCTTCGCCGGGTTATCTGCCTGGGCCGCACAGACAGCTCGAGGGTCATGATCGTTATTTCAGAAAATTTGGTGGTTCATGTGACCAAAACATGACAACATTATTCGTCAACTCAGGATTCAGTCAGGCGCAATTACTAACGCGACCTTTTAAGAAAGTTATAAAAGGCCCCCAAAGATTCATTTGAAAACAAGTAACTCTAGAGACTCGGGAGAGTTTTGGGGTTTTCCAGCAAAAACATGAGATTTAGATCGTTCCTTCGCTTGAGATTCGCTCTGCATCCCTCACTAGTCCGCTCAACGCTCACTTGGACGTTTTAGTGAGCCCGGGAGAAGTCAAAGAGGAACGCTGTCATGGACACTCGTGGAAGCTCACTGGATTTAGCTTTTTTCCTAATTTCTTTGTACTCAAAGCTTGTAACGAAGAGTAGACCTGTCACCCTCCGAGAAACTTGAAATAAAAATATCATCGTTATTACTTATAATATTACACATAACATAAACTCAAACCAAAAAAAGAAAATAAGCCTGGAAATGGATAGGCAACAGGAGGAATGAGAGCTCCTTCGTACTCTAAGGCGGGAACGAGGTTAACCAAACAAATTTATTTTCTATGTTGCTTTTCTCCCACTGATGAGGGAGCTAAAACGCCGACACGATCGAAGAATTCTCTCCTTTCCCCTTCATCTCTCTCATCCTTGATCCCCTCTGCCGGGACTATACATGAAAAAAAAATTAATTATTAGTCATGCATGCATTGACGAGATCATTAGACTCAATTTTGAATGATAATTTGATAGTCATGCAAATAAAGCTTTGCGGGATGGGCCTTTCTTTAAAAGGGGGTACTCGTAAGGCCTGACAACCGAGCCTTGGCGGGCTGAATTTTTATTCATGCATGCTTTTAATGTATATATGCATTAATGAAATAAATTGAGAGGAAGAAGGAATTTTGATCGTTTATGGGAGAAATGAATTACATGGATGTGAAAGAGAAGGTCAAATTGAAGGGGCTCAAGTGAGCGTCTTTGGCCTAGTTGAAAGTAAACTCCAAGCTCATAGGAAATGCACAACTTACACATGAATAATACCTTACTTCATGTTCATAATTGCAACATCAAATAGTATATGTTAATTTATAAGCACACAAATATGACACATAAAATAGGAGTGAACATGGATTTAGGATAGAATTTGAAATAAGCATATCATCCTTATTACTTATGATATTACACAGCATAAGCTCAAAACAAACAAAAATACAATATTGTTTTCATAAAACATATAATTAGATAAAATGAAACTTTATTGTGCAATAAATTGAAGTTGCGTTCATGCTGAAGTGGGAAGAGCAAAATGAAGTGTAGGAACAACATAAAGAGGACACTTCCCGATGTTGTTAAATAAAGAGGAACAGCATAAGCTCAAACCAACCTTCCCGATGCGCTGCCAATGACCTCCCTTACCTCTCTTTGTGCCTTTTTCATAATTTCTGGATTTCGAATGAGCTCTGCCATTGCCCAATCCATCAGCGTCGAAGAATCCTCGCTCCCGGCCAATAATATGTCCTAATAATTAAGCCATATGCATCTTACAAAATGAGTTAAATAAAACACAATGTTAACTTAAAATAGTGGCTTCCTAATTTTGCTTTATTATGTTTGTTGATGACTATAAAATTATAAGAAACTAAGTGCCATCAATAAATCAAATATGCTTATTTTTTATTTAATCATATATTATAAATAATAGTAATAATAGTATATAAAAAAAATTATATATGTTCTCCAAATTTTTTTAATAAGATTACATAAATCTGATCTCTTACTAATGTTGAGTGGGTTCTCTCGAGATCATTGAGACTTTTGCAGTGGTAATATGAATTATTGAACTTATCTAAAATGTATAATTGTTGAAGTAATTGACTTATATTTATTTTTTACACTATATATATATATATATATATATATATAGATAGATAATATAAAGATTATTTTCTTTATTGAAATGTTAATAAATTTACAAGCCAACATATATAACAGGCAATGAAGGCTACAATAATCACAATCTATTAATAGAGGACAAAAAATATGTGAAAGTAAGAAAACAAAAGTTAAAAAATTTGGATTCTAATTTTTCAAGATATTTCTCACTTGTAGGTTTGTGCTGGCTGGGATTCATGATGTGAACTACACATACGGACTGGTTGAAGCATGGCCTTCATAATTTCCAGTGGTATGCTTCACATTATCATCATCAGACAGGAGATAGCTTGGGAACCACGCGCACGGACCCGATCGAGCCCGCCAAAATTTCCTTATATATATATATGTACGCACATAATAGAGTATAAGAAAGCCGAAACATGAGTCTTATCTTTTATAAGGTTGGACGACTATAATAAGTTTGATGATAATAATGTTGATAAAAAAACCTCTGTGAATTGAATTATCTGTAAAATTTGTGATAAGCGGAAAATGAGAATCAGGTCGCAGGAACACTCAACCAAATCAATATTGGGAAGTGGTTCCCATCCGAGTCGGTAAAAACCACCGGGCGCGCTAGGTGCGGCTCGTAATTCTACCTCCGGGCACGCAAGAAAATTAAAAGGGAGAATTTATGCGATTATTAAAATCTGGCAGAAAAGTTGCAACCTCGGAAAAATAGGTTGCAACCTCGCGAGTTCTGCCTTGCCATTTAGTTTTTCTGATTTGACTGAAATTTATTTTTGGCATTATTTTATTCTCCTGTAACTGCTCATTAAAAAGGGAAATAAATAAATATTCCTTTTTTTAGTCTTCCCCTGCACGACAGACTAAGATTGCAAAAAGGAGGGGATAGGTTTTTTTCTCTTCCTCCACGTTTGCTGCACCTTGTGAAACTGCCGCCGCTGCTGTGTGAAGGAGGTGTTGTCGCCGCCGTTGTGTGAAGGCGCCACCGCCGCCTTGCCTGTGCGGATCTTAGCCGACGCCGCTGCTGTGCGTGAGGGGCTACCGCTGTCGCTGCTTGGAGGAGGGCTGTCGCTGTTGTGGAGGTTAAAGCGGGATGTCGCCGCTTGGTTTGTGGAGGAAGGGCTGCCGCCGCCGTCGTGCGAAGACGCCGCCGCCGTGTTGCCGTCGCCGCTGTCCAGATTTTGTTGCCGGCCGGTTTTGTTGCCGGAGTCGTTCGTGGCTTGGAGGTTGAAGGCGAAGTTGGAAGGGGCTTTGTTTAGCCGTCCTCTTTCGTTTTTGGTGAACGTCATTCTTGACGTTGGGACGGATTGTTCAATCCGTCCGGGTAACGACTCCTCAACTTTGTTCTTGTATTTATCTTTTGTCAAACTAGTGATTGTGTGTTTGGAAGAGAAGTGGTGTAGATCCATTGTGGATCGTGTTTGTGGTGGAGGAGTGGAGATCCTGTGTGGATCAGTGGAGGGAAAGCCTGTAATCCATGCATGTGTTTTTCACACATTTTTAGTGGAGGCTTTCCGGGTTGGACTCCGATCGTCCCGTGGTTTTTTGCCCAAGTTGGGTTTTCCACGTAAAAATTCTCTGTGTGCTTTATTATTTTCTGCATTGTTTTTGTGGTGTTGCGCTTGCTTGAATTGCAACAGGTGTCCTGGTTCGGGATTTATTCGCTCACATTCCCAACAAGTGGTATCAGAGGGAGGTTCGTTCAGTGACAGAGCCGTTTCAGTGACAGGGCAGTTACCGGGCTAACCTATTGGGGTTTCAGGACGAGTCGATCGGGATCTCGGGTGTGCAATTGGGAGTGGTAGTTTACGACCATTGACCCGCTGGCTACCCTCTCCAGTTGTATACTTTGAGATAGTCGACTCAAAGATCAGTGGTCGGTCCGGCCAGTTGGCAGAGCAGGATGGAGTCTACATCAGGTTCAGAGCAGATGGTAAAGTTGAATGGTGCCAACTATCACCAGTGGTACCTACTGATGGAGGATTGGATATATGTGAAGGGTTGGCATGCTCCTATCTTTGAGGAGATGCCAAAGGACACGGACCCGGCAAAATGGAAGGTGGAGCATCGTAAGCTGTGTGGGTTCATCAGACGTTTCTTGGAGCCGAACGTCTACAACCATGTGGCTAGCATCAATGATGCAAAGGATCTGTGGAAGACTCTCGAGACGTTGTATGCCAAGAGCACGGGCATCAACAGGCTGTATTTACTGAAGAAGCTTGGAGAGTTCTGATACCGGGAGGGCTCACCCCTTTTGGATCATGTCAACGAGTTCCAGGGGATCATTTGTAACACCCCTATCCGTCACATGGCATATAACAGTAGGTCCGGCCGGGGCCCGACGCCATATACCGCAGACAGACCGTGGAGTTACGCATCGCATTATCATACTCACAATTTGAAAGACAACGTCCTACGCAACACCTAGCGGAAGCATTTTAGGTTATTAAAAAGAACCCAACATTAAGCATGAATGTCCACTAATAACAAAACCCATAGGAATGAAACGACTAAAAATACACAAAACAGTCCTCGGCCTTAAGGCCTTACAAACATTGTTCTCTTAACCAAAAAGTGTCTTTCATACATCGGCGCGCAGGCCGGCCATACATGAATATGAAAAACAAAACTAACTCTTCAGCCTTCATGGGCTAGCGCTGCAACTTGGGCTTTAGCCCGCTATTTACCTCTCGGCTCCGCAGCACCTGCAAGCAACAATCCACCGCACGGTGGTAAACAAAGGCAACGGTCAGCTATGCTGACCAAATTATAACGATTCCGCCCCCACACCGGGGCGGCAAAGCTTCTTCCCTGCACTTGTTAGCAAAACAAGCAACACAGCAACAAAAGCATCTCATCATGGGTGCACGCTCTCACGGCCGTACACCCCGTGCTCTCAGGGCACTTATTCGGCGAAGCCAGTCCGAACCCTGTCCGGTCCTCGACTCCACCACCACCCCCAGGATGGCAATCTTTGTGAGCATTTAGTCTTTTCAGCCGCAGCCTAGACTCGATCTCCAAACCCCGGTAAGTCCCACGTACAACTTTAGGTCGCTTTAACCGAGCAGATGGAGCGGGTAGAGGGCTACTAGTCCGTTGCTCACTCCGCCACTGCCATTTGGCCCTTTGGCGCGGACTAAGCTTTCCCCAGTCCCAAATAACGATCAAACACGGTACTTAGCCCCGCTAAGTACCCGGTTGGCTCCCAGGCCACCGATATGACAGAACTACATTTCCGTCCAAAATTTCCGGGTGCACCTCGGGTTTCATCCCCAAGGATCCCTGCTGCAATCAAACATGATACATAGCCCCGCTATGTTCCCGACTGGCACCCAGGCCACCGAGATGGCGGAACTTCGTTTCCGCCCAGATTTCCGGGTGCACCTCGGGGTTAATCCCCAAGATTCCCTGATGCATTCTACCGCATAGCAACCCGAAAGCAATCAAAACGCTCGGAGTCTTCTCCGGCTAAAATATGCACATCATAACATCACCGATCCGGAAAACACATCCGGATAGGCTTCACACAACATGCCTATGTCCGTACTACGATTCCGGACTCTAACAAGGGGGACTACACATATCTACCCCAAGGAATACCACGATCTCGCCGCACACTCGCGGGAGAGGGGTTTTCCCATGCAAAGGAAGAAGAGCTTCACATGCTCAAGAAGAGAATCGTTACCCTCGTAGATTTTCGCGCGCCCGCCATGAAGAAGTAGACGGTTGAAAAGCTTCGCCTCGCTCTTGCCGTCGAGGATCCGGTCTCGGATCGTGATTCGGTGCTCCGGTGCTCCGCCGGCGGCCGGATCTCCTCTTCTCCTTCCTTGCTCTCCCTTCTCTCTAAACTTTTAGAAAGAGAGTCTAGGGTTTGAAATGAGGGTTTAGAACCCTTCAACCCTAAATTAAAGGTTTGGGCGGACCATCCTAGGCCGTTAGATGAGATTTGATGGAAAATCGGACGGCCACGGAGTCATTTTACGGATTCAGCACCCGTCCGCACGACCAGTGGCGCACGGTCAGTGGTCGTGCGCCCTATGTCAGTGATCGTGCGTTTTCGTTAAACAGGGATTTGACATTATAATTTCTTTATGCACGACCAGTGGCGCACGGTCAGTGGTCGTGCGCCCTGTGGTCAGTGATCGTGCGCTAAGGGAAAAACTGCACAGTTCAACGCCCTTCCGCCGACGGTTACTCTACCGCGAGGCGTTAACTCCCACCGGCTCCAGGACTGAACATGGGGTGTTACAACTCTCCCCCCCTTAAAAGAATTTCGTCCCGAAATTACGAATAGCAAGTAAACAACTTAAACTTAAACGGTACCTGAGTTGAAGAGTTCGGGGTACTCCTCGAGCATGGTTTGCTCTCGTTCCCACGATAGCTCCTCACGACCGCAACTGTCCCAACGGACTTTCACCATCCTGATTTCTTTGTTCCGAAGCCGCTTGACCTCGAAATCTTTGATAGAAATGGGCTTGACTTTGGTCGTCAACCCTTCCTCAACCGGTACTTGATCAACCGCTAACACTTGCGACGGCTCTTGCACCGCCTTCCGCAATACTGAGATGTGGAATACGTCATGCAAACAACTCAGTTCCACAGATAATCTCAACCGGTAGGCCGCTTCTCCGATCCGTTCTAGAATCTCGAATGGCCCAAGGTATCTCGGACTCAACTTTTTCAAGCGTCGAACCCGTGACACCGCCTTGAACGGTTTGGTCTTCAGGTATACCCATTCGCCAACATTGAACTCCACGTTCCTATGTTTGGCATTAAAATACTTAGCCTGCCTGTCCTGAGCTACGAGCAAGCGCTCTCGTATCGTTTGCACCAAAGAAGTCGCATCTTCGATCTCCTGACGATTGTAAAGTTTCGACTCACCCGTCTCCAACCATGACAACGGCGTGCGACACTTTCTCCCATAAAGAGCTTCGAACGGTGCCATCTGGATACTTGCTTGGTAACTGTTATTGTACGCAAACTCGACCGAGTATATGCGATCCTCCCACCGTTTTCCGAAGTCCAACGCACACATGCGAAGCATGTCTTCCAATGTCCTGTTGACTCGCTCGGTCTGGCCATCCGTCTGCGGATGAAACGCCGTACTAAACTTCAGTTTCGAGCCCAACATCTGATGTACTAGCCTCCAGTCATTGGACGTGAAGCGTCCACCGCGATCACTCACAATGCTGCGGGGCACTCCGCCTTCACCAAGGCGCACGTTTGACATTTGGCCACATACAACGCCACATCTTTCTTAAGCCCCGGCCACCAAAACAACTTTTTAAGATCACGATACATCTTCGTGCTCCCTGGGTGGATTGAGTACTTGGTATGATGCGCCTCGTACATCAACTCCGCCCGGAGGTTGCCCCCACTTGGGACGTACAAACGATGATCCTTCCTTAATAACCCATCTTCTACCGAGAACTGGGAATTTGACCCATCCAGAGTGGCCTCCAAAAGCTCCTTCATGGAGTCATCCAACTCCAACGCCTGCCGAACCCGGTCAGCCAGGTCGTACTGCACCTCTGTCCAATTTAACATTGCCTTGGCGCTCGTCTGCCTGTCAACGCAACCGATCTCAAGCTCCTCCAACTCCCGTACTAGCCGCGCATCATGCACCGACAACCAGCTAGCACGCGCGGGAGTTCTGCGACTCAACGCATCTGCCACCGCATTGCCCTTCCCCGGCACATAATGAATTTTGAAGGTGTAGTCCCCCAGGAACTCCATCCACCTCCTTTGCCGCATATTCAAGTCCTTCTGATCCAGCAAGTACTTCAAGCTCTTGTGGTCGGTGTAGATATCAACTTTCACACCGTAAAGGTAGTGTCTCCACAGCTTCAGTGCATGTATCACGGCCGCTAACTCCAAGTCATGGACCGGATAATTCCTCTCGCGTACCTTCAGCTGCCGCGAGCCGTAGGCAATCACACTCCCATGCTGTAGTAGTACACATCCCAAGCCACTCCCCGAAGCATCACTGTAGATTTCGAATCCCTCGGTCCCACTTGGCGAACATAAGATTGGCGCCGTGGTCAACCGACCCTTTAACTCCTCAAAAGCTTGTGCGCACTCCGGCGACCACACAAACCTTTGATCCTTTCTTGTCAACGATGTGAGAGGTAACGCTATCCGCGAGAAGTTCTCTACGAAGCGCCTGTAGTAGCCGGCAAGTCCTAGGAAACTTCGGACTTCCGCTACCGAGGAAAGAACAGGCCACTCCCGTATCGCCACTATCTTCGCCGGATCTACCGCAATCCCTGCTCCACTAATGATGTGGCCAAGGAAAGCCACCGAGGATAACCAGAACTCGCATTTGGAGAACTTAGCATAGAGCTGGTTCCTCCTCAGTGTTTCCAATACCATGTGCAGATGTTTGTAGTGATCATCTTCGCACTGAGAGTATACCAGGATGTCGTCGATAAACACGATCACAAACTGATCCAAGTACTCTCTGAATGTTCTGTTCATCAGATCCATAAATACGGACGGCGCATTCGTCAGTCCAAACGGCATAACCGTGGACTCGTAATGCCCATAACGCGTGCAGAACGCCGTTTTAGGGATATCACTCTCCCTGATCTTCAACTGGTAGTACCCAGACTTCAGATCCAACTTCGAATAAACTGTAGACCCCACTAGCTGGTCAAACAGATCGTCGATCCTCGGAATCGGGTATTTGATCTCTTTTAACGACTTGCTCAGTTCTTCATAAACGATTTAGAGCCGCAAACTCCCGTCCTTCTTCTACACGAAGAGGGCCGGTGTGCTCCAAGACGACAAACCTGGACGCACAAAACCTTGATTCGTACGCTCTTCAAATAGAACTTTCAGTTCTGCCAACTCATTAGGCGTTAGCCTATGAGGAGAGCATGACCCAGATTTGGCACCTGGCGCCAGCTCACTCACGACAACGATTGCTCGCTACGGAGGGACTCCAGGGAAACACATCAGGAATATACCCGTGATACTACCCAATGTAGGCTCAGGCTTCAAGGCCTCCCATGATGGCAGTAACGACGTTTGCACGTCGAATCCCTGACCCATAAACCGTAACTTTGCAACACAGAATCTCTTTTCGCGCGCATTGAACATCCGTAACGCCACTACGCATCCAATTTGTCCTTTGCCATCGAAGAAGGTACTTCAATACATGATATAAATCCCTTGGACAAAAGGTGCGCGAATCTCCCGTATCGAACAATGCTCTCGCCGGATTGCCAATAATCCAAACAAAGCCTAGAACCTCCAGTCCTAAGCTAACACGCAAAAGGTAACAGGTATAAAAAGCTAACCTGCTATCAATAAAACCATACCTGCCTTCCCGATGATCGGCCACATGGCCTCCTGCTGGCCAAGGCCGCCCATTCTCAGCTGGGCCAGAGTAAACAGCGGTGCGGCGGACGCCACCGCCTTTCCCTTCTCCTCAGATAAAACCCCAGACTTCTTTTTGGACATTGGGCGTCCACTCCAACAATCGCGGGCATAATGCCCCGGCTTTCCACAAACAAAGCATACATCCGGGGTTGGAATTGTAGTCGCTCCGGATGTGCTAGAGGAAGGGACTAGACCCGACCTCCTAGCCTTCTTGTACCACCTACGGTACCCAGATTTTGAGGTTGTCAACTTCACCACCGAATCTTTTGCCACAGGATCTCCGACTGTTCCTGCCAAAACTTTCCTTGCCTTCTGAGCACTCTCCCAACACTCTCTGGCGAGGTGCCCTTTCTTGCCACAAGAATAACATTTGACGGTAGTTTGGGTAGTAGATGGCCCAGCCTCTTCTCTCGTCATCTTTCGATACGCAGTCCTTATAGGATCTGTAAGGTTTGGTACCCTATCCACCGGTACTCGGTGGGTTTCCCCCAACTCCACTTCCAAAGCTCTGGCCGATTCCACCAAAGCTCGGAATCCCAATAGCTTTGGTCCTAGCAGTAGGATACGCAACTCGCTGCGCAGACCGTTATAAAATCTATCCACTATAGATTGCTCGCTTTCCCATTCAAAGCCTGGATAGCGCCTTACCATAAGGAACGTCTGCAAATATGCGTCCACCGAATGCGCTCCCTGCGCCACAGTTAGGCTCCTCTGCTGCTCTACATGACCCCCAAATGCCCTTTGCTCCAACATACCACCCGATGTTGGGGCCACCTCAGGGACAAATGGTTGCACATTACTCCCATGATGTGCGTTGGTCACAGCGAACACCGCTTCAACCACCCTTCTTATGGTTTCCAAAGACGTAGGGGTCTCCGGCACGTCGCTGGGTGCAGTACTTTTCCCAGAAAGTGTGCATTCAGACTGCCACGCGCCACACTCGTACACCTACAATCGTACAGAACACCAATAAGGGACCGAACAAAATTGCAAAAAGCAATTATAGGAACACGCAGGTTCCCCAAACATGTGTAATTTTCATTCCTAAGTGGACATTCATGGGTTCTTTTCATGTTATAACGATGACGCACATACATGTGCTCACCACCCCTTAAAGTGAATTCGTCCACGAATTCATTTAAGCTTGACCGAAACCGTTAGTCTGATACCAATTTGTAACACCCCTATCCGTCACATGGCATATAGCAGTAGGTCCGGCCGGGGCCCGACGCCATATACCGCAGACAGACCGTGGAGTTACGCATCGCATTATCATACTCACAATTTGAAAGACAACGTCCTACGCAACACCTAGCGGAAGCATTTTAGGTTATTAAAAAGAACCCAACATTAAGCATGAATGTCCACTAATAACAAAACCCATAGGAATGAAACGACTAAAAATACACAAAACAGTCCTCGGCCTTAAGGCCTTACAAACATTGTTCTCTTAACCAAAAAGTGTCTTTCATACATCGGCGCGCAGGCCGGCCATACATGAATATGAAAAACAAAACTAACTCTTCAGCCTTCATGGGCTAGCGCTGCAACTTGGGCTTTAGCCCGCTATTTACCTCTCGGCTCCGCAGCACCTGCAAGCAACAATCCACCGCACGGTGGTAAACAAAGGCAACGGTCAGCTATGCTGACCAAATTATAACGATTCCGCCCCCACACCGGGGCGGCAAAGCTTCTTCCCTGCACTTGTTAGCAAAACAAGCAACACAGCAACAAAAGCATCTCATCATGGGTGCACGCTCTCACGGCCGTACACCCCGTGCTCTCAGGGCACTTATTCGGCGAAGCCAGTCCGAACCCTGTCCGGTCCTCGACTCCACCACCACCCCCAGGATGGCAATCTTTGTGAGCATTTAGTCTTTTCAGCCGCAGCCTAGACTCGATCTCCAAACCCCGGTAAGTCCCACGTACAACTTTAGGTCGCTTTAACCGAGCAGATGGAGCGGGTAGAGGGCTACTAGTCCGTTGCTCACTCCGCCACTGCCATTTGGCCCTTTGGCGCGGACTAAGCTTTCCCCAGTCCCAAATAACGATCAAACACGGTACTTAGCCCCGCTAAGTACCCGGTTGGCTCCCAGGCCACCGATATGACAGAACTACATTTCCGTCCAAAATTTCCGGGTGCACCTCGGGTTTCATCCCCAAGGATCCCTGCTGCAATCAAACATGATACATAGCCCCGCTATGTTCCCGACTGGCACCCAGGCCACCGAGATGGCGGAACTTCGTTTCCGCCCAGATTTCCGGGTGCACCTCGGGGTTAATCCCCAAGATTCCCTGATGCATTCTACCGCATAGCAACCCGAAAGCAATCAAAACGCTCGGAGTCTTCTCCGGCTAAAATATGCACATCATAACATCACCGATCCGGAAAACACATCCGGATAGGCTTCACACAGCATGCCTATGTCCGTACTACGATTCCGGACTCTAACAAGGGGGACTACACATATCTACCCCAAGGAATACCACGATCTCGCCGCACACTCGCGGGAGAGGGGTTTTCCCATGCAAAGGAAGAAGAGCTTCACATGCTCAAGAAGAGAATCGTTACCCTCGTAGATTTTCGCGCGCCCGCCATGAAGAAGTAGACGGTTGAAAAGCTTCGCCTCGCTCTTGCCGTCGAGGATCCGGTCTCGGATCGTGATTCGGTGCTCCGGTGCTCCGCCGGCGGCCGGATCTCCTCTTCTCCTTCCTTGCTCTCCCTTCTCTCTAAACTTTTAGAAAGAGAGTCTAGGGTTTGAAATGAGGGTTTAGAACCCTTCAACCCTAAATTAAAGGTTTGGGCGGACCATCCTAGGCCGTTAGATGAGATTTGATGGAAAATCGGACGGCCACGGAGTCATTTTACGGATTCAGCACCCGTCCGCACGACCAGTGGCGCACGGTCAGTGGTCGTGCGCCCTATGTCAGTGATCGTGCGTTTTCGTTAAACAGGGATTTGACATTATAATTTCTTTATGCACGACCAGTGGCGCACGGTCAGTGGTCGTGCGCCCTGTGGTCAGTGATCGTGCGCTAAGGGAAAAACTGCACAGTTCAACGCCCTTCCGCCGACGGTTACTCTACCGCGAGGCGTTAACTCCCACCGGCTCCAGGACTGAACATGGGGTGTTACATCATTGATCGTTTGACTGCCATGAAGGTGACATTTGAAGATGAGGTGAATGCATTGTGGCTACTCAAGTCACTTCCAGACTCGTGGGAGATGGTCAGAGTTTCTCTGATCAATTCTTCCCCCCAGGGGATTGTGTCCATGGAGATCACCAAGAGTGGGATCTTGAATGAGGAGGTGAGACGAAAGTCTCAAGGGACTTCGGGCTCTTCTTCACGAGCCGACGTTCTCTTTACTGAGTCCAGGGGGAGAGGAAGGAGTAAAAGCCGAGGAAGGAAGTAGGACAGGAGTCAGAGTAAGGGCAAGTCGAAGACACGTTATCAGAACGTGGAATGCCATTACTACTACAAGAAGGGCCACATCAAGAAGTGTTGTTATACATTGAAGAACGATCAGAAGAAGAAATGGATTGCCACTGAGGGCAAGGATGAGGGTCACACGACAGCCACTGTCTCGACTGAGGAGGATGATGTCATTATTGTTGGCGATGACGTCACAGCTGCACTTTCGTGTGACGACCGATGCTGGATCGTTTATTTTGGAGCTTCTGCGCATATCTCCCACAATAGGGAGTTATTTGCCACTTACACCACTCATGACTGTGGGGTGTTGAGGATGGGCAATGGAGATAAGTCCAATGTACTTGGGCATGGAGACATGCATTTGAAGACGAGCACTGGATCCCTACTTGTTCTGAGGGATGTTAGACACGTGCCCGACATTCGCTTCAATTTGATATCCATTGGCAGGCTTGGAGACGAAGGACACCTGAGTGTTTTTGGAGGAGACTTCTGGAAGCTGATAAGGGGATCACTTGTGATGGCCCGAGGTTACAGAGATTCTGGTTTGTACTACATGGAGGGGAGGCCTGAAGCTGCTCAGTCCAACTCCGTCAGGGATGAGGCATCCACCTCCTTAGGGCACAGGAGGCTGACGCACATTAGCCAAAAGGGGCTAGGATGCCTGGCAAAGAAGAAGCTGATTTGTGATATGTCTGATGTTCACTTGGAGAGGTGCGACCACTTTATGGCTGGGAAACAAAACAGGGTTTCATTCCACAGCCACACATCCACCAGGAGATCGGAGCCATTGGAGCTTGTTCACACTGATGTGTGCGGACCACTGAAGGTCCAGACTAGAGGAGGAGCATCATACTTCATCACTTTCATTTATGACCATTCGAGGAAGCTTTGGGTCTATGCCATCAAGACGAAAGATCAGTTACTCGATACTTTCAGGAGATTCCACACTGAGGTGGAGAGACAGTCTGGGAAGAGACTGAAGTGCATTGGGTCCGACAATGGGGGAGAGTACATTGGTCCCTTTGAAGAGTACTGTAGGGCCCATGGCATCCGTCATGAGAAGACCCCGCCCAAGACGCCGCAGCTGAATGGCATAGCTGAGAGGATGAATTAGACACTGATGGAGAGGATTCGATGCATGCTATCTGAGTCGAAGCTGCCAGGGATGTTCTAGGGCGAGGCTCTTCTTACTACAGCGCATGCCATCAATCTCTCTCCGAGTTCAGCTTTGTAGGAGGATGTTCCTGATAGGGTCTGGTATGGGAAAGACCCCTCCTACAGTTACTTGCGGGTATTTGGCTGCAAAGCCTTTGTGCACGTCCCTAGGGACGAGAGATCGAAGTTGGATTCGAAGACCCGGTAGTGTATTTTCTTGGGGTACAGCTACAGTGGAGAGTTTGGGTACAGGTTCTTTGATCCAGTGGAGAATAAGCTTGTATGTAGCCGTGATGCTGTGTTCTATGAGGATCAGATTATTGGTGATCCTGAGGGGACTGTTGAGTTGGAGGTTGACTCTGACACTGCTGCAGAGTCACCTATGGTTGGAGCTGACGATGCTGAGGAGACTGCCAAGCCCGAGCCTGCACAGGGCGTTGATATACTTCCGGATCATGATATCACAACTGATGGTGAACCAGGAGTTACTGAGGACATTGCTGAGGATGTGCTTGCACCGGCACCTTAGCCGTCCTTACGAAGGTCAGATCGGGCCAGGCACCCGCCCGCTATATATTCTACATCAGAGTTCATATTACTGACTGATGCGGGGGAGCCTGAGATTTATGATGAGGCTGTGGAGAGCACCGAGAAGAGTCAGTGGATGGTTGCTATGTAGGAGAAGATGCAGTTGCTGCAGAAGAACCACACTTATGACCTGGTGAGATTTCCTAAGGGCAAGAAGGCCTTGAAGAATCGATGGATCTTCAGGGTGAAGTAGGGAGATTCCTCCACACCTCCCAGATACAAGGCCAGGCTGGTGGTGAAGGGTTTTGGACAGCGACAGGCTGTTGACTTTGATGAGATCTTCTCTTCTGTGGTGAAGATGTCATCTATCCGTGTTGTTCTTGGCCTTGGTGCAAGACAAGACTTGGAGATAGAGCAGATGGATGTCAAGACCGCTTTTCTGCATGGCGATCTTGAGGAGGAGCTATACATGGAGCAGCCTGAGGGTTTCAGTGTCAAAGGGAAGGAAGGTCTGGTGTGCCGCTTGCAGAAGAGTTTATATGGCCTGAAGGAGGCCCCGCGGTAATGGTATAGGAAGTTTGACTCTTTCATGGGGGAGATCGGCTTCAAGAGGACCACCCTTGACAACTGCGTGTTCTTCAAGGAGTATGCTCCAGGTGATTTCATCATTCTGTTGTTGTATGTGGACGATATGCTGATCGTCAGGAGGAACACTGCTCGCATTGCTGAGTTGAAGCGGCAGTTGAGTTCCACCTTTGAGATGAAGGATCTGGGCGCTGCGAGGACAATTCTGGGTATGCACATTCGCCGAGACAGGGGAGCCAGATTACTTTGGTTATCACAAGAGCGATACATCCGCAAGGTGCTGCAGAGATTTGATATGGATCAGGCGAAGAAGGTGAGCGTGCCGCTTGCAGCTCACTTCAGGCTTACCGCTGATCAGTGCCCCAGCACACCCGAGGAGATCGAGGCGATGCAGAAGGTTCCATATGCATCTGCAGTTGGGAGCCTCATGTATGCGATGGTGTGTACACGTACGGATATTGCACATGCTGTTGGGACAGTTAGTAGATTCCTCTCCAATCCTGGGAGAGAGCATTGGAGCACAATGAAGTGGATACTGAGATACTTGCAGGGGACGTCAAATTTGACGTTGAGATTTGGAGACAGTGAGCCAGAACTGCTGGGCTACACTGATGCTGACATGGCTGGAGATGTGGATTCCAGGAGGCCGACGTCCGGATACATGATTCTGTTTGCAGGGGGAGCCGTCTCGTGGGCATCGAGATTGCAGAAGTGTGTTGCGCTGTCTACCACGGAGGCTGAATTCATTGCGGTTATTGAGTCTGGGAAGGAGTTGCTTTGGATGAAGAGGTCCATCAAAGAGCTTGGTTTCACTCAGGGCCGATACACCCTCCTGTGTGACAGTCAGAGCGCTATTCACTTGGGGAAGAACCCCACATTTCACTCGAGGTCGAAGCATATCGACACTCGGTATCATTGGATACGAGATGTCCTAGAGCAGAAGGAGCTTGATCTTCAGAAGGTGCACACTGATGATAACGGGGCAGACATGCTGACCAAGGTCGTGCCAAGGGGGAAGTTCGAGCATTGCGTTAGAATCGCCGGGATGGCGGTTTCTTCCGCCTCGATATGAAGGGGGAGATTTATTGGGAGTGGTTCCCATCCGAGTCGGTAAAAACCACCGGGCGCACTAGGTGCGGCTCGTAATTCTACCTCCGGGCACGCAAGGAAATTAAAAGGGAGAATTTATGCGATTATTAAAATCTGGCAGAAAAGTTGCAACCTCGGAAAAATAGGTTGCAATCTCGCGAGTTCTAACTTGCCATTCAGTTTTTCTGATTTGACTGAAATTTATTTTTGGCATTATTTTATTCTCCTGTAACTTCTCATTAAAAAGGGAAATAAATAAATATTCCTTTTTTTTTAGTCTTCCCCTGCACGACAGACTAAGATTGCAAAAAGGAGGGGATAGGTTTTTTTATCTTCCTCCACGTTTGCTGCACCTTGTGAAACCTCCGCCGCTGCTGTGTGAAGGAGGGGCTGTCGCTGCCATTGTGTGAAGGCGCCACTGCCGCCTTGCCTGTGCGGATCTTTACCGACGCCGCTGCTGTGCGTGAGGGGCTACCACTGCCGCTTCTTGGAGGAGGGCTGTCGCTGCTGTGGAGGTTAAAGCGGGCTGTCACCGCTTGGTTTGTGGAGGAAGGGCTGCCGCCGCCGTCGTGCAAAGACGCCGCCGCCGTGTTGCCGTCGCCGCTGTCCAGATTTTGTTGCCGGCCAGTTTTGTTGTTGGAGTCGTTCGTGGCTTGGAGGTTGAAGGCGAAGTTGGAAGGGGCTTTGTTTAGCCGTCCTCCTTCGTGTTTTGGTGAACGTCATTCTTGACGTTGGGACGGATTGTTCAATCCGTTCGTGTAACGACTCCTCAACTTTGTTCTTGTATTTCACTTTTGTCAAACTAGTGATTGTGTGTTTGGAAGAGAAGTGGTGTAGATCTTTTGTGGATCGTGTTTGTGGTGGAGGAGTGGAGATCCTGTGTGGATCAGTGGAGGGAAAGCCTGTAATCCGTGCGTGTGTTTTTCATACATTTTTAGTGGAGGCTTTCCGGGTTGGACTCTGATCGTCCCGTGGTTTTTCGCCCAAGTTGGGTTTTCCACGTAAAAATTCTCTTTATGCTTTATTATTTTCTGCATTATTTTTGTGGTGTTGCGCTTGCTTGAATTGCAACAGGTGTCCTGGTCGGGATTTATTCGCTCACATTCCCAACAACCAAGTCCAAATAATACCAGCACAATAGAAAGAACAAGGAACTTGGATATCAATCTTCTTTACAATGCGAGCTATACATGACGAGACATGATTCTCCAATGTACCCGTTGGAAGCAAAAAACATACAAGGCAAATACAAGCCGCGCGGACAGATCCTGTATCCGCGGCTACGACCGAACTGCACAAGGAAGTCCACTGAGACTGCTAAATCGCCAAACCGCAACTTAACCGCGCAGACACCCAGTTATTCCAAGCTAAAGAAAACTTTGTCCGCTATTTGCAAGCCGCCTGACCGCGAGGTCGCCTAGCCGCCTGACCGCGAGGTCTCCTAGCCGTCAGAATCCGCGAATAGCTGCTACCGAACAGAACATACAGACCGTAAACTGACGGGCTGCCTTATTGAACTGGGAAAGAATGACAATGTGAAGACCTCCTGGTTGCAAGCCGCGACCTACTGCAAACCGCCGATTATATCCGCAAAACCCGCATTGATCCCTGACGCAGTCAGAACCAAGTCTCTAGTTTCTCAGTTCTAGCCGCACAATCTGCAACAACAAAACTGTTAAATTTCTCAAACCGTGCAAATACAAAAACCTGTCTGCAACAAACAACCTGAGCTCACTTACTACTCATTCAGTGGTACTTTATGATGTGATAAGACGTCCTATTTATAGGCGCGAAGTCACCGCCCAAACTGATAGGATCACCACCCTTCTCGCAGCAAGCACAAACGTATCCGCACAACACGGACACAAAACCAGTCCGCCTTTGTCGCCCCGAAAAGGCCGGACAGAAAAGCTATCTGCCTTGAACACCACCGTCAAGGCCAGAACCAAGACCAGTCCACACACCTGCGGACACTACGGATACAACAACCAGTCCACAACACTTTGAGCCCGCGACTAGAGCATAAACCAGTCTCAACCAAGATGCCGAACTCGGAGTATAGAGAAGCAGTCCGCGCTACCCATGCAAACTCCCGTACTGAGCATAACCAGACTTGGTATAAAATGAGACCAAGTCTACACCTCCAGCAATCCCTGGTGCGAACACAACACCAGCGGTTACAAGAACCAGACCGCACTAACCGGCGATCTCTGCGGTCTCCACCAAACCGCTCCACAAGATCAAAAGCACAAGACTATGCCGATCTCACGAGCTCCAGAAGAGTCTGCAACAAGCCAGCCTTGGAGAACTCCAGATGAGTCTGTAGCTCCCACGGACAGATAACCAATCCGCCCGGTTACAATCCTGGGAACTAGATGACTGCTGAACACTAGCCGAGTTGACTAGTCGCCACTTCAGACCACACTATCTGTCTGGTTAGACCATCAACTTCTATCCGTGCAGTCTGCCCGATTAAGCCGCCACTTTCACTTCAATAATTTCAACACTCCCTCTTGAAGTGAGAAGTGAAAGCAAACCCTAGCAGTCATGTAACCGTTCAAATAGTTCCTTCGGCAGCAGCTTTGTGAAGATATCCGTGATGATGTCCTTGCTCCGCACATGCTAAACTATAAGAGACCCCTCCAACACCTTCTCCAGAATGAAGTGATGCACATTCTCAATATGTTTGGTTCGCGCGTGACAAACTGGATTGTTAACAAGTTTAAGAGCACTTTTGTTGTGATCGCGAGCAGAGTGGGACCCCACACTTATTCATGGACATCCTCTACTAGCCTCCTGAGCCAGATGGATTCCCAAGCTGTCAAGGACGAAGCCTTGTACTCCGCTTTCATAGTAGAGATGGGCACATAATCTCGCTTTTTGCTGCATCACGAAATACCTGCTGATCCATATGTGAAAACATAACCAGACATCAACTTCCGGTCGTCCGAGTCTCCCCCATAATTAGCATCTGTGTAACTGTGCAGGTTGAAGCTCGTGTCTCTCCCATAAAAGTGACCCATATCAGAAGTGGTCTTCACGTAGTTCAAGATATTCTTGGCCGCTACCAGATGAAGCTTTAGAGGCTCCGCCATATATCAACTTACTCGGCCTACAACCTAAGCAATGTATGGACTCCTATCGTCAAGTATATAAGGCTCCCAACCAGAGCCTAGAACACCAAGAGATCTGGCCTATCTTGTCGAACACAATATCAGTGGAGAGATCTGGAATCGTTTATCGACCCTCCGCATAACCTTTCTCATCTTGTCGAGTGGTGGAGCTTACCCAATCCTTCACCGAAATGAATTGCTAGCTCTGCTCTATCACTTCCTCCTCAGAATTCCCCATGGAGTCAACAAGATCTAAAGCTCTTTGAACAAGCCAGAATCAAAATCAAAACATGCAGAACGAGTTATCGCAATCTTTATACGCCCGATCCGCTCAAGCCGTAAAGGCGAAGCTTACAGACAACCTGGATTCTCAGAAGAAACGATCTCATATTTTTCACGCCAAGCCCACTCTTCTCCTTCAAGTCTCACCACCTCCTAAATGAGTCTTCTCTATACAGTGAGGGGAAGTTGTGGTGGAGCTTAGCTCCCCATCTGAATGAACCCTAAGAGCCTAACACAGTGAATGCACTCGAAATGTTAACTACAATTCACAGCAACTAGCAACCCTAGGTATTTCTGAATAAACAAATCAGCAAGAATGAGTGGTTCCTAGTACTCCACTCTTCCTCCTCAGCTAAGGTGCCCTGCCACCCCAGGTGAGATGAGCATGTCAACCACAACATGTTCACGAACAAAACAAAGGGGTTGAGAGGGTTAGATTACCAAGATTCTCATAAAGCTCCCCCTGGCTCAGTTCTTTGCTTATGAGGACAACTGCTCCTAAATCACTGAATCAAAATCAGCAAACTGGATCCTTGCAGAATGCTACTTGAGAATTATTGGGCTTTTGCAATCTTGCTCGATGCTTACTACGCCTGAGGTGGAACGGCCTGCTTCAAGCCGAATAAAGGACTTTCTGTTCCCCAAAGCTTATTCAGACATATCCTGGATAGGATCTTTTCAGAATATGAATCCCGTAATGCTGACGGTGGTTCAGAGAACCACTTGAAGATGTCTTCGTAGTTCAACCTATCGTCGACTAATCAGGAATCTGTCGGAAAGAAAGGAATTAATTCGTCACGCCACCAGCTGCCACATCTCGTCCATCCTGTTGATGCAATCGTCGCCAAGGCTCATTCACTTCAACTCATATTCGATGATTCGCATTTGGTGAAAATAATAAGACTAAATGTCAAAGTCCTCATAGTCTTCTACATATATCTATTGAGAAAACCCTCGAGCTACAAGGCGATCCTTGTATCGCTAGATGCTTCCATCCGCCTTCTTCTTTAGCTTTTACACCTACTTGTACGTCACAGGAGTAACGTCATCGACCTTGGGCATAAGATCCCAAGTCATGTTCCTTCTGAGGGCAGCCATCTCCTCATCCATGGCATCATCTCACTCCTTGAATACAGTGGCGTCTTCAAAGCTAGAAGACTCTCGCTCGTCTAGAGGGCCTGCGAAGAAACAAGAGATGAAGCTTACCATGTTCCCTTTGTTGTACCGAGCTGGTGTTTTGATGGTTCTCTTCAACCTCAAAAAGACCTGACCATGGATAACCACCTCCATTGCTTCTTTTGAACCAGCTCCAATGCCATACATGCTAAGAGCATCGCTCCACCTACTTCCTGAACTATAAGCCTCCGTCTCGGATCTAGAAACACCTGGAGCTACCGGTGACATAGGTAGCTCAACTAGAAGGTTCTTAAAATTAAGCTTCCACTTGCCATCCATCTGACCTACTTTCATGCAGTTCCACAGATGAGCTACCTCTATACAATGTCAGTTCGTCAAAGACAACGTCTCTGAAAATGAAGAACTTCTTCGTAGCAAGATCCATACACTTCCATCCCTTCTTCCTCTCGTCATAGCCTACGAAGACAAGCTTCCTCGCCTTCGCATCCAGCTTAGTTCTGAGAGCATATGGGACATGAATGTAGAAGGATGACCCAAACACCCTAAGGTGTTCAATGTTGGGCTTCTCCTTAAATATCAGCTCATAAGGATACTTCATATTGATCGGACTTAGAGACATCTGATTGCTGATGTATACTGCGCAAGCCATCCCTTCTGCCTAGAAGGACCTAGGAATTCATTTGGCATAAAGCCAACACTTGCAAGTCTCCGTCAGATGACAGATCTTCTGTTCTACTACTCCATTTTATTGTGGAGTATGTACACAAGTGAGCTCTCTCTGGATTCTGTACTTCCTACAAAAGTTGGAGAACTCATTTGAAACGAACTCATCTCCGTTATTCGTTCTCAACTTCTTTATCCGCAAGGCCCTCCAAAAGCTCCATGAACTCCATGAATAATTAGAACGCGTCCGACTTCTCCTTCATGAAATACACCTATGTGTACCTAGTACAGTCATCAATCAAGACAATCATGTACCTGCTGCCTCCAAGACTGGCGGTGACGGTGGGTCCCTTCAGATCATCATGGATGCCTTCCAATAGTGCTTTACATCTGGTTTGTGACTTGTTAAATGGTGTAACATATCACAAACAACCATACCCCTAGGAAATTTTTGTCATGACTAGGTCATGACAAAGCTCTAAGAAGACCAAGAGGACCCTGGGTGCCTAGGTAAATAGGTGAAAGTACATTGGTCTGCAAATAGTAATTCTTGGACACCTAAGCTAGGGTTTGTCTTGTGGGTCGCAACATGACTACTTAACCCCACCATACCACTCTCTATCTCATAGGGAACCTTTAGAGCCCATACAACCCACTTGGGGTCAACCTAAGGGGTGAAATTAACCATGGTCAACCCTAACCCTAATAGGGTCAAATTGCCCTAGTTTGACCTAAGTTGATTACCCCAAGGCACAAATGGGCTTGGGAGGTGGCAAGGGACTCAAGGCACTCAGTTGACCAGTCAAACCACTCCTTTGACCAAGTTAACACCCCCAAGTCAACCCTAGTCAAACCAAGCTCAAAAAGTGGAGGAAAAGCTAAGCCTAACTTCAATCCAATTGGGCTAGGCCCAATTGTGATGGCCCACTAGTTACAACAAGTTGAATTTACCTAGAATGCCACTCAAATTCTCGATGGGATGACTTGAAGAGAGACAGTGGAAATTCTACCTAAGGGACGAGAGAGAAAGAGGAGCATTCATGGCTTTGGAAGGCCATGGGGCATTTAACTCCCTCTTAATGTCCTCATTCATCCCCCTTGGTCAATTAGGAGGAGATGAAGGGGTTTTCTCGGCCACCTAGGTGTGGAATTTCAAGAGTTTGGAGGTGGCCAAAATATCAAATTCTAGGCCATTAATGGCCATTCATGGTTTGCCTCTCCCACTCCCCAAAACAATCCCTCCATTAGCTTTAAAAGCTTCCAAGCAATCAAAACGATCGGTTACATCATTATTTTAGGTGGAGAACTGAGAATTCGGCCAGGAAAAAGCTTGAGATTGTCGGTCATGGCACATCGCCACCATACATGCTCCAAGCCCACATGCAGGTCTAATCCTCTTCCTTCATCCTCTTTGCTAGATCTATAGATCTTTAGATAGAGAAATCGGGCTCAATCAAGCCCGATCAGTGAGAGAAAATGAGAGAATTCCATGAAAATTCATCCTCTTGGGTTCGCCAGAAACGGCCTCTCCGATGGCCGTGCCGCCACTAGGCGATAGCCACCACCTCAACGGAGGTGGTTGGCCAGGGAGGTGGACGGGTGGCCGGGAATTATTGCTAGAAAAGCTCCAAGTAGTTTTGATCTCAGTCGTTGGCTCATCGGGGACGATGACCCGTGACCAAAGGCCCTGGTAGTCTAGTTTAATCCAAAATTTAAATCAACTCATTTGGACCACTGGATTTCCCTCAACACACTTTTTGCTGCAAGGTGTCGAAAGGCCAACCAAAAATTAAAATGAGTGCCCCCAGTGGCCCACTCAGTCAAATGACATGAAATTTGGACCATAGGGTGGTTTGAACATGACCCACAATATATCCAAAAATCAAAATTTTTGGAGATGATTTTTCTATAGTTTTTGTAACAATTTAATATTTCATATATGCGACTTAAACAGGGTCTATGGACCTCAAAATTTCCCCAAAATCTGGTGGATGACCAAAGGGGATATTATAAGGCCAAGAAAAAATATCAACCACATTAGAATTGATTTGGTGGGGTAACTTGGTGAACAAAGTTGGCCATGTAGGGGTAATATGTCTAGTTTTTTTTTAAAAAGTGCACTGGTAACAGGCATCGAGTGCGCCGACTAAACTCGATGAAGTGTTGAGTGATCTCGATGTCATTCGACGAGGTGTCGAGTGATACTCGACGAATACAACACTTTGACTTAGACAATTCTGGACTCAACGAGTCGTTGAGTGATCTTGACCCCATTCGACGAAGCGTCGAGTGATACTCGACAAATACGACGCTTTGACTTAAAAAATACTGGACTCAACGAGGCATTGAGTGATCACGACAAATTTCGACGATTCGTCGAGTGTGTATAGGTATATATGACGAATTTTACTTAGGAGATTTTCGACCCAGTCTGTGTTTGCTTATTCATATATATGGGCAGAACCGGGTTTCAGGATGTGTGTTAGATGGCTCCTTTGGACCGGTCTTTTCAACAAGACTTATTTAATGTGATGATAGGTAGTCCAATGAGAAAGCGACAAATGGCGAAGAAACATAACCCTAATACCTTATTGTAAAAAGAAATGATAAGAAACACATAGGACAATTTAATTAGAATTTTCATGAGTATTTCTCCCCCTCAATAACTTGTTAATTAAATTATGCACATTCCTATCAAATAATGTCATAACAATATTGAATGGTCATGAAACTTGGGTGAAGGGCCTATAGTGATGTTGTAGATATCTGCAATTTTTATCATAATTTTTGGATGAAGAAATTTTTGTATCTTCTTTATAATTTTAGAAATTGATGATTAGGGAAATAATTTGTTTCAGGACAAACTGAGTACTGAAAAATTAAGAAATTTGACCAAAAAACTTTTTAGAGCACAATAGTGTCTTGTTAATTTTATTGTAATTTTTGGAAGTAATTAAATAGATGTTACTTCACAAGGTGCCCAAGGTGAAGTTTATTTCATTAATTTATTTATGTGGAAAAAAGATGTTAGAAGATTATGAAATTTGGACAGTGACACTTTCTTATCATTAGTGACCTATGATAATTTTATTATAATTTTTTGATGATAAAATCTTGTGGTCCCTTTGTTAATTATCATTTTAATCAAAAAGTTATATTTTGGTTTATGACATAAATCATTTCTAGAAAATTAGGAAACTCATACCTTCATGTTATTTAGTCAATAAGAGGCTGTGGAAATTATGTTGTGATCATTGCATGTTAGAAACTTATACTTCATGTTCAAAGTCTTTGGATTCATGATTTAGGAAAAAATATTTAAAGGCTGATTTAATTAGGAAAAATACCAAATTCTGGATTTGGGCTCAACATGTCATGGTAGACCCCTAGAAATAATCTTTGGGTTGTTGACAATGTAGTTGGAGTATTCACTTCTATACACTTAAGCTAGTTCATTTGGTCTGCATTCAGCAAAATGAAGTATTCATGGTAAAATTGTAGACCTCACATAGGTGGAAATATAGTGAGTGCACCTATATGGGTGGAATTTTGATAAGGTCACCCTTAGGGCCAAAGGTTAGGAAAAATGGGTTCCAAGGGATGGAGTTGTGCTCGGGGCCGACGAAGTGTTGTCTTCGCCCTTAAGGTACTAATTCACTTAGGTTTAGTTAAGAGTAATGGGAAAAGGGGGGATTGGTAATAAATAGTTACCCATAAAAGTTAGTGTCTTGAGAAAGGGAGCTTTAAGATTCAGCCCATCGTAATTCCTAGTGCCCTCAAGAGCCCTTCACCGAGCATGCCCTGGGCAGTCCAAGGTTGACCCTAAATTGTAAGAATAAGCCAACTGAAAGAGTAACCAATAATAATCCATTGCCACTTACACTCGCCCTGTCATCTTGGGAGGGTAGTTGGTTTAGATTCACGAGTAGTGGGCTCGGTGTTGGTAGAATTGATGACTTAGATTGGTGAGTCATTGGCTCGAGAACTCTTTATAGCATGGGTTCATGTGCATTAAGTTGTGGGTCCTCGTTATTGGAAGGTCGTTCACACCGACATCGATACGTTGACTCGGCTGGTGCAAGTCTTCACTCACCCAATAAAAGGCTGGTGGTTTTGCCAGCATTAGTTCAAGAGACTCCGTAGCTCCTGATTGTGGGTATACCGAGTTGTACACAAGGTCTAGGTTGGGTAGTGTGAATACCAGCCTAGAAGTGGGGAGGCCCAACCCACTGCCTCCGTTTGCCACTACGAGAGGTACCTGAGAGTTTAGCTAACTCCAAATGGGGAAACTAATGGTCTGTGCGCATAGATTCGGGTGGGTGCGTTGCACTTGTGTGAAACATATGGCCTAACATGCATAACATATCATGTCATACATAAATTGCATAAAACCTCTACCCCTAACGTATAAATTATTATATGATCTTTTATACGTTAGGTCTTGCAAACGACCCCTTAACTTATAAGTCTATATGGACATTCTTATAAGCTAAGGTTATTTTCTCTGTGATGATAGTTGGTTGTTCCACCTTTACTTTAATCTGTTGTTTCAATTATATTGCTACCTTTATTAACTGTTCATTTATATACCTGTCATTACTATGATAGATATTTTTAGCATATGATAGTTAGGACCGCAGTCACCTGCTTTTGTATAATCTCCACTTTTGGTACTTCCCTTTCCTCCTCTCCCGCATGGTGCCTAGGTGTCGCAGGGGAGGGGAGGGGGGGTCAAGACTTAGTTTAATCTAACAGCCTGATGGGCATAACACCAAGAACTCCAGCACCAAGGGAACCAACAAATCCAGGAGGAGGTGAACTAGACTAGACCAGACGTGGCAGCAGCACCAGCAGTCGTGGGATCAGTGAGTGACTAGTAGCTTTACTTCCTCGAGCATTATGTAGTGAGGATCATATGTACTGGGCAGGAGCCCTTTATCTTTCCTATCAGACTTATTGTTTCATGTTGATTAGTTTTTGAATTTATGTGGACTTTCTTATGTTGCATTGTGATTGTGGAGTGGATTCATATCTATATATGTTTACTTCTTTTCTTCTATGATATATGGTTGAGTATTTGCCTATAGAATCAGTGATATATGGTGGAAATCCTCTCGGAATAGGTGACACCACAAAGCGACGATTCTAGGCATAAGACCCGGTGCAAAAAAAGGGGTATTTTCCCCCTGTCTCAAACCGTGAGCTGGTCCGCCTCCAACTTCTTTGCCATTTCCAGGATCCGGGCTAGGCTATATTATAAAAAAAGAGGAGTGCCTGTCTCAAGTCGTCCTGAAGCCCCTTGTAGAACCTCTTCGCGTAGCCAACATCATCTAGCTGGTATGAATCCGCTAAGAGAGCAAGGTGAGTAAAATCCCGATAGTACTCCTTAACTGACCTGCTGCCCTGCCTAAACTATAGTAATCTGTCATCTAGCTCATCTATCGCAGACTGTCGCACAAAATGGTCCAAGAACGCTATCTTGAACTCATCCCAAGTGACGTTCGCGCCCTCAAATCCTACATAGGTGGTGTCCAGAAGGGACTTCCACCACCTCTTAGCGTGGGACTCCAAACATGAAACAACTAAAGATACGACCATATCAGTTGGGCATCGTATCCGAGCCAACATCTCGTGGATGATGTCCAGCCATTCCTCCATCTGTATGGATGACTTCGTCCCCGGATATGATTTAGGGGAGAGGCCTCGGAAGACGCTCAACCAGTTTACCCCAGGATTTGGTTGAGCAGCTGGAGCCTGCTTTGCCTTAAAAGCCTCCAGTAGCATTTGACCGATAAGTCTGCTTGAAGCCAGTCTTGATAGACGATACAGAAGTATGAGTCCAACGACGAAAGAAGGTTCACCTGGTCAAGGTCCTGTGGTCGAATCACAGATAGGAGGAGCACACTTGGGAGCCTCGGGACCTTATGCAGTAGAAGTACCCGAAACTCTTCATGGTAGGTATAACCCTAACTAACAAAGAATTTCGTATTCTTAAAATTTTAGTGGAAATCCCGTAGGCCTAACCTTAATTTCTGGGAAGAAATTTTTTTTTGTATGTATTGAGATTTGTAATATCCCACAAACAACCAGACCTCTAGGAAGTTTTTTTCATGACTAGGTCATGACAAAGCTCTAAGAAGACCAAGAGGACCATGAGTACCTAGGTAAATAGGTGAAAGCACCTTGGTATGCAATTAGTAATTCCTGGACACCTAAGCTATGGTTTGGCTTGTGGGTCCCAAAATGACTACTTGACCCCACCATACCACTCTCAATCTCATAGGGACCCTTTAGAGCCCATACAACCAACTTGGGGTCAACCTAAGGGGTCAGGTTAGCTAGGGTCAATCCTAACCCTAGTTGGGTCAAATTGTCCTAGTTTGACCTAAGTTGATTACCCCCAAGTCACAAATGGGCTTGGGAGGCGACAAGGGACTCAAGGCACTCAGATGACCAGTCAACCCACTCCTTTGACAAAGTCAACACCCCCAAATCAACCCTGGTCAAACCAAGCTCAAAAAGAGGAGGAAAAGCTAAGCCTAACTTCAATCCAATTGGGCTAGGCCCAATTGTGATCGCCTACTAGTTACAACAAATGGAAATTACTTAGAATGCCACTAAAATTTTGGATGGCATGACTGGGAGAGATAAAGTGGAAATTCTACCTAAGGGAGGAGAGAGAAAGAGGAGCATTCATGGCTTTGGAAGGCCATAGGGGATTCAACTCCCTCTTAATGGCCTCATTCATCCCCCTTGGTCAATTAGGAGTAGATGGAGGGGTTTTTCCGGCCACCTAGGGGTGGAATTTCAAGAGTTTGGAGGTGGCCGAAATATCCAATTCAAGGTCATTAATAGCCATTCATGGTTTCCCTCTCCCACTCCCCAAAACAACCCCTCCATCAGCTTTAAAAGCTTCCAAGCAATCAAAACGAATGGTTACATCATTGGTTTAGGTGGAGAATAGAGAATTCGGCCAGGAAAAAGCTTGAGATTGTCGGCCATGGCACATCGCCACCATAAATGCCGCCAAGCCCGCCTGCAGGTCTAATCCTCTTCCTTCTCCACTTTGCTAGATCAGTAGATCTTTAGGTAGAGAAATTGGGCTCAATCGAGCCGGATCAGTGAGAGAAAAATAAGAGAATTCCATGAAAATTAATCCTCTCGGGTTCGTCGGAAACGGCCTCTCTGGCGACTGTGCCGCCGCTAGGCGATAGCCACCACCTCAATGGAGGTGGTGGTGGCTGGCCAGAGAGGTGGCCGGGAATTGTAGCTAGAAAAGATCCATGTAGTTTTGATCTCAGCCATTGGCTCATCGGGGACGATGACCCGTGACCATAAGATCGGGCTTGATCTGATAAGTGCAGGCCGGTTTTAATATATATACATATATTATCATTTTGTCACATTGTATCAGTCACTTTCATTTAATTATTAAAAAACCTTAGATGCATTTTCTGTGAATGTGTCCAACATAGAGAACTTAGCCCTTGGAGTTTAGTTTAATCCAAAATTTAAATCAACTTATTAGGACCACTGAATTTCCCTCAGCACACTTTTTGATGCAAGATGTCCAAAGGCCAACTAGAAATTAAAATGAGTGCCCCCCAGTGGCCCACCCAGTCAAATGACCTAAAATTTTGACCATAGGCTGGTATGACCATGACCCACAACATATCCAAAAAATCAGAATTTTTGGAGATGATTTTTCTATAGTTTTTGTAACAATTTAATAATTCATATATGTGACTTAAACAGGGTCTATGGAACTCAAATTTTCCCCAAACTCTGGTGGATGACCATATGGGATATTATAAGGCCAAAAAAAAAATAACAACCTAATTGGAGTTGATTTGGTGGGGTAATTTGGTGAACAAAGTTGGCTACTTAGGGGTAATATGTCTAGTTTTTTTTAAAAAGTGCACTGGTAACAGGCGTAGAGTGCGTTGACTAAACTCGACGAAGCATTAAGTGCATTTATTTGTGGGCAGGCCTCGAATGATATTCGTCGTATAAAAGAATTTGACTTAGAATAATCCTGGATTCAGGAAGTGTCGAGTGTGTTGACTAGACTCGACGAGGTGTTGAGTGATCTCGACGCCATTTGATGAAGTGTCGAGTGATACTTGACGAATACGACTCTTTGACTTAGAAAATTCTGGACTTAATAAGCCGTTGAGTGATCTCGACTCCATTCGACGAGCATCGAGTGATACTCGATGAATACGCCGCTTTGACTTAGAAAATACTGGACTCAACGCGGCGTTGAGTGATCACGATGAATTTTGACGATTCGTCGAGTGTGTATAGGTATATACAAAAAATTTGACTTGGGAGATTTTCGGCCCAGTCTGTGTTTGCCGATTCTATGTACGGGCTAAACCGGGTTTCGGGATGTCCTTTGGACCGATCTTTTGAACAAGACTTATTTAATGTGATGATGGGCGGTCCAATGAGAAAGCAAAACAAGGCGAAGTAACATAACCCTAATACCTTATTATAAAAAGAAAAGATAAGAAACACCTATGACAATTTAATTAGAATTTTTATGAGAATTTCTCCCCCTCAATAACTTGTTAATTAAAATATACACATTCCTATCAAATGCATATACATGTCATAACAGTGTTGAATGGTCAAGAAACTTAGGTGAAGGGCTTATAGTGATGTTGTAGATATCTGCAATTTTTATCATAATTTTTTGATGAAGAATTTTTTCATCTTCTTTGTAATTCTAGAAATTGATGATTAGGGAAATAATTTGCTTCAGGATAAACTGAGTACTGAAAAATTAAGCAACTTGGCCAGGAAACTTTATAGACCACAGTAGTACCTTGTTAATTTTATTATAATTTTTGGATGTAATTAAATAGAGGTTCCTTCACAAGGTGCCCTAAGTGAAGTTTATTTCATTAATTTATTTATGTGGCAAAAAGAAGTTAGAAGATTATGAAATTTGGGCAGTGAAACTTTCTAATCATTAGTGACCTATGATAATTTTATTATAATTTTTGGATGATAAAATCTTGTAGTCCCTTTATTAATTATCATTTTTATAAAAAAGTT